>ML675690.1:3522352-3848612 GCA_007922155.1 Mesoclemmys tuberculata | reverse complement strand
CCTACTCCTAACTACATAAGCTAACCAATCTGTTTGGGCTTGACTGTGGACTGTGGAATCTGTTTGGGACACTGTGGATGTTATCTTTCCCAGGCATGAATAAGAGCTCCCTGCAGCTCGAATGTTTGTGGCGTTGTCTATGCTGGAGTTGTGTCAACACAAGTTATGCTGGCACCCAGCCACTGCTGTAATTAAACCGCTGTTGCATGTCCTCACTGTGCTCCTTGTGTCACTGGAGTGCCTTCACGTGACCAGGGAGCAGTGCACTGTGGGTAGCTATCTCACTGTGCAAGGGCATGCAGGGTGCTTTGGGAAGGGTTGCCAAATGCTGCGTGGAGCAGGTCCAGCATCACATGGAGAAGGTTTCTGAAGTCCATCGTTCCATGGGCATCCTATTAGATTGAGAGCCGCTTTTCAGCTGCCCTGTTGGCCAACCTGACATTGCTGAACACAAACACAAGAAGCCCACAAAAGTGTCTGAGTGGAGGGGAGAGAGAGTGTGTGACAGGGAGTGAGTGTGTGTGTGTGACAGGGAGTGTGTGTGTCTGTGAAGGTGAGTGTCTCCACACACTGTCTCTTTAAGTTCAGACGGCAACTGGAGGCAACCAATCCTGAGGCAGATGCTGGTATCTCCCTTGTGACGCTGGCTGGATTAGGGGGACCATTTATGATATTATTTAACATCCATTTGTCAAAATTACAACAATGCACGTGAGATATGCCATGTCAGGTACTGGTAGCAAGGTTATCGTTTGCTAAGTAAGATGATATTGTTTATGTGCATGTGTCATATTTGTATTGAAAGTTACAGATATGTTTGATATATCTGTATTTCAAATTGGGCTGTGTCTGGGCGACACCCCAGACAGGAGGGCTGCAGCACTAGCCTGCTTAATGGCCCATTAAGGAAACTCAGGGGTACAATGGGCCCAAGGGGAGAAGCCAGGGATACATCTGATGAAACACCAGGATTTACTCATTTGACCCTGGATTCCATTTTATTCCTGTAAATTTCCACAAGCAGCATGGCAATGGCCAAGGGACATAAAAGGCAGCTGCACCACATCCATTTCATCTTCAGTCCTGACACCATGACCTCAGTCTTCAGTCAGTCTTTAGCCTTCAGCCTTCACCTACCTCTGGATCAACTCTTCTACAACTGAAGCTGTGAAACAAAGGACTGAGACCCATCCAGGTACTGGATGTGCACCAGAGGGACTGTACAAGCCTGCAAACTCCACGATTCTACTGGAAACCTGATATATGTGAACTTTCAAATCATTTGTATGTATGTAATTGTTTTAATCATTTAACGTTTCTCTTATACTTTCTCTCCTTTTAAAATAAACCTTTAGTTTTAGTTACTAAAGGATTGGCCGGCAGCGTGGTATTTTGGGTGAGATCCAAACTTAGATTGATCTGGTACTGTGGCTGACCCTTTGGGGTCAGGAGAACCTTTTTGGTAAAGGGCATAGAGTTTAAATAACTTCTCTCTTTACTGGACCTAGTGGCCGATTGGGAGCCAGTGTATTTGAAATGCAGTAAAAGAGGCTGTGTGTATTTTGTTTCAGCTTCTTGATAACCAGTGTGGGGAATCAGAAGCACTGTGGCTGGTTGGGAAGTCTGACTTCAGTGTTTCCCACCAGTGCTGGGAGAATCTGCTCTCCTTTTGCAGCCTGTCCTGACCTTGGCATTTTCAGGTGGTCTACGCCAGGCACGGACGAATAATAGCCCCGTACACCCCACCCCAACTCAGAAGGGACATGTACCCAGTGGGGGGTGGGAGTACACCCTAACATCAGCCCCTGTCTCCCTCCTTGGCTCTGCACAGCACATCAGGAATCTCTTCCCCCTCTTTCTCCAGCAGCTGCCTGGGCTGCCTGCATGCCTGCCATAGGCGAGCAGGACTGATTCCCTCAGAGCTCTCCCACAGCGTCGTCTCCCCACAGACCCAGGAGAATGCTCCACCCCTCCCCCTGTAGTCCAGACAGGATTGTGTTTGCTGCTGGGAGCCGGCCTGGGCAGTACAGTAACTGTGTGAGCTCTCCACCCTGAGCAATTTCAAAACTTCCTGTGGCTTTGAAAGGAGAGGGGTACAGGACTGAATAGCTAGAATGCAGGGCAGGGCAGAGTTCAAAACAGTGAGCAGAGCAGTTAGGGTGGGCATTGTAGGATAGCTCCTGGAACCCAGTTAGGGCACACAGCGTCTACACAGAGGCGTTGTTGCTCCAACTTTGCCGCAAGAAGCTCTGTGCCTCTTGTCGAGGGGGTTTTACTGTGTCGCCAAAGCCGGGGAGTTAAGGCTTTGTCAGCGGTGGGAGCATCGTAGTGTGTATACTGCCACTGTTTGTCACCAAAAGCTGACTCTGTAGTGCAGACCAGCTCTGTCTCTCACCTCATCTCGCCAGAAGTTGGTCCAATAAAAGATATTGCCTCACCCCAACTTGTCTTGCTAATAATGAACCAAATCATTTTCCAGAGCCTCAGGTCCTGTCTCTAGATTAGCATCCTCAGCAAAGCATGCAAACTTCCCTTTGGGTCTGGTAGGCCCATTATAGTTGGCAATTTCTTGCATCACAGCTTTACCAGACGAGACTAATAGTGCTGTACCCACTATGCACAGGTGCCACTGACTACACAAGGTGCCAGGCAATGGAGAGTCGGGCTGGCAGAGAGCAGAATGCAGAAGTTGTGCATGGCTGCATGGACTGGAGAGGAGAAATTTGACCCAAGTTTGCAAAGTGCTTTGGAACAAAAGGAACTATATAGACATAAGCTTAATAGAGCAGCTTGTGTAAAGTTCTTAGTTGTACAGCTCCTGATGAACAAAGCTCAATGAACAGGGCATTTGCCTGTAATTGAGAAGGGCAGCCTTGTGGCTAAACCCCAGGATTAGGAATCAGGGTTTCTTTGTGACCTTGGGTGAATCACTTAACTTCTCTGTGCCAGTTTCCTCATTGGCAAAAACATATTTATCAGCCTCAAAGGGGTGCCTTGAATCTTAATTAAATAATGAATGGAAAACACTTTGAGATCTTTACAAAGAAGGCCTACAGAAGAACAAAATGCTTATGAGTTCTCCTTTGTTTGTTCCAATTCAAAACTTGAGATCAGAGGGATAGGCTGAATTGCCTTTTGGAAGCCTCAAACTCTGTTGGATTATTGTGAGAAATGGAAAATAATTGCAAGCTTTTTCTTAGCTCCAGAAAAAGAAATTAAACATACCTTTATATCTTCTTCAGGCCAGGAGTTTAGCATTGTTGCTATATGGCCTTTGTCATGAATGGTGATAAACAGCCCACTAAGAAATGAAACAAAAACAAACCATGCTATAAAATCAGTAACTACAAAGTAAGAGAGGAGACTAGCTGGGAGCTGATTTACAGAACCCAGTCATTAGACACCTATTACTTATTGGTGTATACTGTTCCATTAATGCTAGGTACTTTCAAAGACACAGGTAGCCACCTGCCTCCCCACTGGGAAATCAGATCAAGAAGATGACAGCATTACCCAACCATCTCTCCTAACACTCCATAGTATTTTCTTTGCTGTCACTCCCAGACGTATCACCCTCTGCAAGTGGTATTTCGAGAATAGCCTGTGCAGTGTTATTAAGAACGAATGGCTTATGCTGTGATGTCTTTTTTTGAAACACTAGCAATAGCACAGAAAACAGCAGCCTGAAGTACCCATTATATAATCTTGCAGGTTAGAGCCCTTGATTTGGACTGGTTGTAAGAAATTAGAGGCAATATAAAAAAAGTGTCCATATATATATGGCAAAGTATCCATTATATTTTTATTTTTATTATATATATTAAAAAGTAATTTTTAAAATATTGCCTGTAATTTCTTACAACCAGTCTAAATTAAGGGCTCAAACCTGCAAGTTTTCCTGCAGTCAATAGAAATGGAGGGAGCTCGCCACTTTGCAGAATTAGACACCTACTTTCCATTTCACAGCCCTCTCTCCTAGGGCTTTTCTATACTTAGGGCTGTCTACACTACAAATTAAGTTGATTTAAGTTAAATCGACATCCAGCCACTGCAGTAATTAAAGTGGTGGTTTATGTCAGTGCTTGTTCCTTCTGTCGGTGGTGTACAACCTCACCTGGAGCATTTCCATGGACGGAAGTGGGTCATAATTAACAGCATAGCATCATGAGTAAGCTTTGGAGCTACTGGAAAAGTAGCCCACAGTAATGGGAATTTGACATTTCTAAGCCTCAAAAGCTAGTCAGCCCAGGTAAATTCAGATCATTTCATGCTTTTGTCTTCCAATATAAAAACATCAGTTATAAAGAAGAGATTTTGTAGGGCTTTGAAAAGCCAACCCTATTCCAAATCCAGGACACAGCTGCATGAGCAAACCTAGCTGGAAGTCAATGATTCATTTGAAAACAATTAAAACAAAGGTGTATACATCTTTTTACAGCCATTAGTTGCTTTTGGCAAAAGACAGAAGGAATTTTGCTGTGCACTCGACTCCTGAAAATCTTGATAAAAAGATGACCATGGTTTTTAAACAGAGGAAATACAAGATATAGTGACAAATTCTGTGGTAATCAAGACCTGAGCGCACAGGAAAACTGGAAATGTAATAAAATTGAAACTACCAGTCCACATACACAGCTTTTGTCCCCACTAACCAACAAGTTAACCACATACACATGCTAGTCTCCTTCTCTTGCCTATCTGTAATGAAAAGCATATTCTTTAGGGTGGTCTTCATATGATTCTGCATGAAAAAAGGGATTAGTTGACCATATCTTAAAAGTACAAATTAGCAACATAACGAAAAAGCATATCAAAATGGTCAGCTCTAATAATAATAATGTAGTATTTCATGTATTTAATAGAGACACTGTTATGCTAATTTCTGGGTGCATGTTACATAGATTAGATAATTTACAATTTGTTTTAAATATAAAGCATACGACCCTGACAATCCCATAGGACCTTATCAGCTATTTAGCCTCTTCAAAATGTTCATCCCTAGACATTTTATGTGCCTTTACAGACCAGGAGCCAAATTTAATGGTTAGTCGCAGCTGCATGGTAACTTGCCACAAACTTAGTAAAAAGCGTCCTCTCGGTTTGCACAGGTGTAACTGACTAGCTCTGTCAGTGGAACCCAACAAACAATTCTGCTGATGACTGCACAAGCATGGATGCATCCATATCCTGTTCTGAGCTGCATTGGTTATGCAGGGCTAACCTGAGTAAAAGCTTATGTTTGTCTCTAAGGGGCAGAGGAGAGTTTGACTACAGACAGGGAGTGGATGTAAGGCAGTGTCATTTTTACGGTCACTTTTCAGCAGATGTGATACAGAGAGAGACAGTTACTCGCTAGTGTATTCTGAAATGGTCACCAAAGAGAACATAAGACGTATCTGAATTACAGAACGATAAAGTTCATGTAGAAGAAAACCTGTAGCCTGAACAACAGATTCCTGCTTCTGATGTGCGCTCTGTTCTTCTTTGGATTAGATTTAGATACTTTGCTTCCTGGAAATTAAAAGATAACTAGGAAATATTTGCTTTAGCCTACTTGGCACTTAATGAGAATGAAATTAGTTAACAAAAGGTCAGTGACATTGCTCAAACCACTTAGGGGGACTCGGTACAGTGCATATGCAATTCTTCTAAGACTGACTCGTTTTTTATTATTAAACTGCCATTCCAAGCATATTTCAGTATAATGCAGTGTGTGGTCCCCTCTCCCTCTTCAAAGAAAATGAAAGATGTGAATATGTAAGTGGTTAGCTAGAAGCCAAACACCCGGAGAGGGGGGAAGGGGGGTCTGGGGATACATAATCATGGGAAACAAAGCTGATTAAAAATTAACTGCCATCAATAAAGTTCAGTCAGGATGCACACACTTTGCCAGTCCCCCCAGCTAAACAATAACCTAGAGAAGGAGTTAGCTTCATGGGAGGTCACAAGCCATTCTCTGATATGCAGCGTAGAGTGATCCAATCTGCGCTTGGAGCTGGACTTTGGAGCGGTTCAGCTAGCATGGGTACTATATTCAGTTGCTTCTTCACCACTGGTTTCACTCCAGTTTGCTCAGGGATGGTGAACGCATATTTGATTCTAACATGCCTCTCACCCATCCAGCCCACCTAATCCACATGGCCTGTGTAGGAGGACCACAAGATTTTACTCTTTCATCTTTCCCAAAGCTTCCCTTGGAAGAAGGTTAGTCTCATGGCTAAAAGACACAGGACTGGAAGACAGGAGGCCTAGGATCCATTTTTGTCATGGACACAGGCTTTCTATGTGACTAAATCCCTCTGTGCCTCAATTCCATGATCTGTGAAATGGGGATAATAAAGCGTATTCACCTCACGACAGCATTGTTCATCCACAAGTCTGAGGCAGTCAGTCCCTTCTTACTGATGCTTTTCTTTCTGATTCTGTTCATAAATGTGCCCCCTGAATGAACTGTGAAGCTAAACCTTTTCCCCTGAATATGGGTACTAATCATGCAAGCCAGCTGAAAAATACTGTTATCACTTAATATCTGTTAAGCCTAGACAATGTTCTTGGCACTGTACAAGACCCAAAATGAAGACAGTTCCGGACCTGAAGAGCTTCCTGCCCAAAAGACCAAACCGGAGAAGTCAGGACACACTCCACGCCCAGCAGAGGAAATGTTGGTTTATTGCTGATTTTTCTAAAAATAATGTTTGGAGTGGGTCATTTCTTGTGGGCCTCCTGGAAGGAGCATAGCAGATGTCTGCAAATTCGAATCTTCTTTTTGTGCTTTCATTTAATGAGATGCTGGTTTTCCAAAGACAAACTACTAACAACAATACCGGTTAGGTCATTGGCCTAGGACGTAGGGACCTGGGTTCAAGTCCCTGCTCCTCCAGACTTCCTTGAGCAAGTCACTTAGGCTCTCTGGGCCTTGGCTCCCCATCTTTAAAATAGGAATAAGAGCACTGCCCTGTCTCACCGGGGTTTGTGAGACTCCCACCAGTGGGCAATGCAGCAGCCAAAGCAGGGACTATTGTACTAGAGAAAGGGGGTAAAATGGGGCCCAGATAGAGCCACTCCTCCCCTCCAGCATCCTTGAAGCCAGAAATGCAGGGGAGATTCTCCCTTGCAATTCTGCAGACCCTAGGATCCAGGTGGTACCTTCCCTCCTGCCCACCGTATGGCCTTGGAGGAAAACTGCAGAGAGAAGCCAGCCAGAGCCTGCAGCTGGTAGGGGCGAAAGCAGCAGGGACTTTTTTCACTTCTGGGCATCTAGGGCAAACAGTTCTCTGCCCTGTGTCGCTGGCTGTTTGCGCCAGCCCTCTGCCTTCCCCTCCTTCACAATCTCTTCCACTCAGCTTCACCTCCCACCTGCTCCTCTTCTCCCCTGCCCTGCCCTCATCACCCCTTCCCTTTTCTAACTGTGGCCTCACGAAAACAAACTAACAATCCATTTTCCCCCACCCACATAGAACTAACCTGACATTGGCTGCCATCGCATTGCTCACTCTGCTTGTGTGTTCTAGCCCTTCCCCAGCCCTGTGTCTCTCTGGTCTATTTAGATCGTAAGCTCTTCAGGGGATGGGACTGTGTACTACTGTGTTTGTACAGCGCCTAGCACTGGGGCTCCCAGGCACTACCATAATACACATAATTATAATAATAAATAAAATACATTAAAGCTTGTGAGGGGCTCAGATACCATGGTAATTGGAAACATAAGTAGCCAAGATAGACAGGCAAACACAATAAACTCTAAACCCCCTAAAAGGACTATTCTCACCTCAGAGGAAAATGCGTGATCAAGTGAGAAAGGAATCTATTTCTATAGAATTAGTAAACATTTGTATATTCAGCAATAAGTGTCTATGGTGCTCCACAGAAGGATGTGGTCCCTGGATCGAGGGCCTTACTACCTAGCTATTGAAACGTGAAGAACACTAAGTACTTCAAACACAAGCAATTAATTGAGCACCTTATCCTACAGCAATGGTTCTCAACCTATTTATCATGTGGGCTGCATCCAATACTATCTGTATGGCCCTGACGATGTCACATGGACTGCAGCTGTGTGGTGAGAACCACTGTCCTACAATATCACAGGAGAGAAACTGAGATAATGTGCCTGATTCGCTATGTAGCCATTCACACCTGTGCAGAATGAATGCCAAACCCTACCAGGTCAAAAGAATCATGCAAGGCCCCTGCAAACACTTGTGCACTTTCATAGACTCAAAGTTTAAGGCCAGAAAGGACCATTAGATCATCCAATCCGCTCTCTTGTATATATCATGGACCATTAAATTTCACCATGCGTGTAGTCCCACTGAAATCAATGAGGCTCCACACAAAGGCACTGCTCTACCTGCAAGAGGGTAAGTTGTTCCTCTCTGCTTTTTTTTTTTTAAAGGGAGCAGCCTGCTTTGCCTCCCTCTGTTTTTGGGTTCTTGTGTGTTATTGTTCTGGATTCTAAGAACTAAAGTAGTATTACATTGTAACCTTCCAGCAAAGTATTTTATGCTTTTATCTAACTTCTCAGTGTGTCTGCCATAGGCATAAATTGAAGAATCCAAGTATTTTATTTGTATTTTTTAACACTGGAGCGGTACTCAGGAATGTCTGCAATGAAGGGCTTACAGCAAAGAAAAGCTAACTGAACATACCTGAGCAGCATTACAGAAAATAAATAAATACAGCTAAAGAATTTTGGCTAAGGAGAGCTAGAGATACATCACAATTTAGTGCTACTGTCCAAAAAGGAAGATTGATTCTACACTGACATACAACAGGCTCTACATTCACACCCTGAAAATTAAAGACGGAAGGTTGAAATCCTGGCCCCAGTGAAGTCAATCGACGTTTTGACTTCAGCAGGACCAGCATTTCGCACAGAGGAGGTAAGTAAGCTGCGGAAAGCCATTACTTTAAAAGGTATGGGCCAGATCCTTGGCTACATGTGAGGACTAAACATTGGAGCTCAGAAATGGGCTACAAAGGTGGCTTTAAGCCACTTTTACTCCTCTGATTCTGTGCTGGCTCTGCACCAAGCCTGGTCCCCTACTGTACATTGCTGACTGCCAGCAACTGCAAAGGGGCCCAAATAGCAGCTGGGGATCAGCAGGACACCCAGACTATCCCAGCCATGTCTCCTATGCTGGCCACTGCATAGTGGTGAGCTACTTCATCCCTGGTCCTAGCTCTGTGCTACTGGCAGATCTCCCGGAAGGGCATTCAGGGTCATTTTGTGCTGATGAGGCAGTGCTGATGACTGGAACACGGGCCCTCTGGGCCTTTATGCTTCCCAAATCAAACATGAAACTGACACATCATGCAGTTTGCATCTCCAGAGCCTTCTCTTTCAGCCACACCCTTGATTATTATGACAGTTCTTTTCTAATCACTGTGGTAACAGGATTAGATGCTCTGAATTCAACTTCAAAATTGTTTGGCTCTTTCGGAAAGCTGGAGTTTAAAACATGCCTCTGGGGTATAGTCTTTGGAGAAATTACGTTTTAATATGCAGTTATTTGTCTAAATATAGTATAATCAATCATCAAATTGGACAAAATCAACATGGTAACTCAGTTATTTTTATTGGTTTGTTTACATGGAGATGGAAGACTTTTTGTCAATAGATTTTTTTTTTAAGTTCTGGGAAATAATAGTGTGTGGGTACTAATGAAAAACAATAAAATCCAAAGCAAGAGTGATTCCTATTATATTCTATATAGAAATTTATAGGACAAAATCCTAGTATCTGTATATGATCAGCTTTATCCTGAAATAATCCATTTGTGGGTGAGGGAACAGGGCTGCCTTCACTAATCATATAAACATTTCTAAAGCTGTCATCACATATTTTAGATGGGAAAACCAGATATAATATCAGACCCAGAAGATGCAGTTTCCAAAGTTCACTATAAAAAGCCCCACATGTTTAAACATCCAGGATCCTGAGGGACTGAAAGTAGATATAAAGTAAATAGCATTTTAAATACTGTTTATGAATAAGTAATGACAGTTAAAAACAAAAAAAACCTATCCAATTATCAACACTAATTAGTGCACAAATATTTCTGATGGAGACCTCGATCCTGCAAATTCCTTGCATATCCCTGGAGCCCCATTCACCTCTTTGGGGTTCTGTGGAGAGGCCAGCTCATGCAGAACTCATGGCTGTATCAGGCCCCTCTCATCACTTTTTGATCCAATTCAGTTTGCCACATAGCTATCAGATATTGTTTTGTGAAAAATCACCCTAATTTAGCACATAAATAAATGAGCCTTCTCCCCTTTTCAGCAATGGAGGAGTTGGCAGCAGCAGAGGTGATGTGCGGGAGGTGGGTGGATGGGTCACACGGGGTCACGTGCTCCCCCAGAAGCCTTTCATTTAGCAGCAGCTTTTACCCGGAGGTTTTCAAATTGTGTGGTTCAGTGTGGGACAGCCAACTCCACTCGCTGACTCACCTCAGTGGGCCACAATAATTATTGCTTTCCTTAAAGCCCCAGCTCCTGGAATCAAGTGGATATGTAAAGATTTCAGCCTTCCTTCTTAAAGAAAAAGTGTTTCCAGCCCTTGTGGTGTGGAGAAAGCTTCAAAATGTGACCCAGTGCATCTAAAACTCGAAAAGCAGAAGACAAATAAAAAGAGCACCAAAATCTATTATTTTTACCTTGTCTCGTGATTTCAAAGCCAATCTCGTGATTTTGGATGAGCCTTACTCATGATTTTTGAACATGTGGAATGGGCAATACTTCTAATTCCATCTCTAATTCCATTCTAAATTCTGATTACGAGAGGTAATCAGTAACACTGCTGTGTCTGATCACAATTAGTTGTCCTTATTCAGGCCTAATCACTCTCACGGGCAGGCTCTGCTACTAAGCAGAAGGATTTTCACCCCAGTGCTCTCATGTATCCTTTGCCAATCCCAGTGGAATGCTTCACACTATGATATTCAACTGTCCAGGGCCCTCGTGGATTTCAAGACTCAATTGGAGGCTTCATTCAGTCTTAATGTGCAGCGGTTGTATTTTTAAGCATAACGCTGGGAATGACCCTTGCATTTTAAAAGGCTGCATGAGGAGCTAGCCACAGAGCTCCTATTAAAGTCAATGTGTGGTTAAAATCTGTGTAATTCATAAGATTTACAGCCTTGGTTTTTACATACTTGGAGCAGCTGCAGCTCCCACTGATTCACCTTTGCTGACCTGCGAAAAATTAGGCCGGCAGTGGCTACACTCTGTAATACATAGGGGTGGATGGGTTAGAGCCATGCTTCTGGCAAGACAGGAGATGCTGAGGAATCCCATCCACCACCCAGTCAGTGCGCCATTTGAGACTCGACTCATATACTGCCCACGCTTGGAGGGCAGAATGAACCACAGGTTCAAGCTCAGGGATAAAAGGCTGATTTCAATCCTCCACTTGTTCTGCATTTGAGACCCCCAATCCCAAGCCTAACAACACCTAGGCAGTTAGGAATTAGAGAGGGAAAAGGTGACCAGTTTACCAACATTAAGCACTGCAGAGGGAGGCAACCAGTGCGGCCTATGGGTTGTTTTAAGTAGCTGTATCAAAACTGGACTTCATTTATTTATAACTGTTAAGCACACCCTTTATTTCATTTTATGGGCTAATGCAAAGGTTAAGGTGAGATCAAGTTTGCCTGGGGAAGTTGAACTAAATCCTAGCCTGATTGCGTTTCCTTCTCCTGCTGAGAAAATTACACCGAGAACCACACCTAGACTTCCAAAATGCCCTGCGGGGAGCCCCAAGGATAAATGAAGAACTTGGACAAAGTCTGACAAAGAAAAAAAAAAGAAAGAAAAATATTTGTACAGTATCAGTGCAATTTGCCTTCAGCTAAATGTAGTCTAATCTGGCACATCCTGTCCTGCCTAGATGGATACATTTATTAAGATGCCCTTATCTCCATTTTAAATTGCATTTATCATGCCCACAAACATTAATAGCTCAATTTTCCAGTCGTGTGCCGAAGAGGTGCATGACTTGCTGTATCCTGCATTTAGCAGTTCATCTTCGGGACTGGGCATATTAGCCATAAACCAGGCAATGTTTGGAACTGCAGCATTAAGCATGGCCCTTTATTCACCCTGCTCATAGAATCACAGATGGAAAAGACCTGTTAGGGTCTGGCTATTAGTCCCCTGGCTGGTGCAAAATCACTCCCTACACTATGTTTTCTAATGTTTCGACTGCTCTACTTTAAAAAGCCTCCCAAAACCCTGGTGCACCCACCACTTCTTTTGGGAGACTGTTCACACCCTAACAGATCTCATCCATAGAAGGATTTTCATGATAATTGCTTATCGTTTCCCTTTACTTTCATCCCACTGCTGCTTGTTATACACCCTGGCACCAACCTAGATATTTCTTCTCCCTTCTTGGTAGTTATCTCACTGAAACGCCTCCTTATATCAAGATGCACAAACTTACGCCAGGGCTAAATGAAAAGCTCTCCTTCTCCTGTCTGACAGGGTCCTGCACCTCACCCTGTGGCATCTCTTCTCTATTTTCAGTTTCTTTATAAGCCCTCCTCCCACTAGCCCCTCCCCTCTCTGCTCAAACACGGATGCCACCTGACAAGAGCATTGCTCCCTTCTGGTGCTTTGTAGGGGTCGGAAGAATTTGTCACGCGGAACAAGTACAGTTGGCAAGGTTAGGCCCTAAACGTCCAGTTTAGGCTGTGAGCAAGACTAGGCCCGTAACTGCTTGGGCAGCCCCCTGCATTAAGAAGTGAGACTGACCTTTGTCTGGTAACCTTTGTCTGGTATTAAAATACGTTGGCTGGGCGGAAGCTGTCTGAGATAAGCAGTGGGCAACTAGCCACAAGTCGGCAAAACATCTAACCACAGGCTTAGAGCAGACATTGGCAAAGGGCAGCTTCCCTCTATTTTCCAGCCTGTCATTATTAACCAATAAACTAATGAAAAATAAGTTTAAGACCCAATCTCTAGTCGAGGTTGAGAGCTACGTATTGTGCTGCTAGAAGAAAAATTCTGCTAAGGCAGAGGGAGACAGGGGTATAACAAGCACCGGGAACCGCTCGGGGAGACTCTCCGTGGATCCGTCAAGGCCTTACCGGATGCCCCGGGCAGGTTGGTTCCCTGGTTGCGACTCACCTAGAGAGTGGTTGATGGGTCTCCCCACTCTATTGCTTTGGGTAGGTGCTTTCTTCCTATGCTTTGGGACAGCTGTAGAGGGTGGTTGCTAGGGCTACTGCTTTTGGAGCTATGCCCAGCTTTTGTTCAATGCAATAAAATATTTTTACTTAACCACTTCCCATTGTCGGTCTGCCTCCTTCCACCACCGAGATAACAAGCAAATAAATCAAGAACCCTCCGCCCCAGCGGAGTACATGCTTCCTTACCCCTCTTCTCCCTGTCCAACGCCTTCCTGCCTTCATTCCAGTCGCAGAGAAATCTTGCCCATATACACCTCAAACTCCACTTGTTCTGCCTCCTTGTCTGCATCCCCTTCCACTGTGATGCGTATCAGCCTTCCTTTCTCAGCTGGCACCTATCCCTTCACCTGCAAACGTGCTCGCTTGCATTCCCTATCCCTAATCAACCCTCACTTGACATCCTCAAGCTCCTCCTTTGAGCCTACCTAATCAGAAACTGCCCTCGGTGTGACAGGGAATTCCCCTGGCCTAATTTCAAAGCAACTCTGACATCCAGAGTGAAGGCCTGGCCTCCTTCAAGTCAACAGAAGTCTTGCCATTGACTTCGATGGGGCCGGGATTTCGCCCCATGTGTTAGGCAGTTACTTGTGATCTCAAATGCCATAGGGTGCACATTCTGCTCCAGAGAGACCAGCGGGTGAGAGAGGAGGATGAAGAGAACCAGAGCAGAACAAGGTGGACAGAACATTTTCCTAATGAAACAAATAGCTGCAATACATTATACACTAGATTCAGGCCATCCACTTATGGCTGCTTGGCTTTGAGGGGGTATGGGGAAGATTTCTGTCCCTCAGACACCACACAGACTTCCTTTAGCTCGAAAAACTCTTGAAGATATTCATTTGCCTTGAAAGAGACCCTATGAGTTTAAATTACAGTGGGGGAGAGAAAGGATGCTGACTCGTCCTTTCCCTGTCTCCCTCCTGGTTAACCCAGTTTCCTCCCTGGGGCACTCAGGGTGTGTCTACAAAGGGGGGGTTAATCCAAAACTTTTCGATGCAGGTCAGGAAATTCACGGTGTGTGAGTCGTACCAATAGCATGCACACAGAATGCCTGCTCTATTTTCTATTCACATCATGTGAACACCCGATTGAAGCAGTTTATTGTGACTGAGGGCACAGTCTTTCACAGGTATCCCATAGTCCTTTGATTTGCCTCTGAGCAGAGTGCATGCTGGGATTGTTTTCACTGTGTATTGTGGGAAGCCAGGTGGATTTAAATGTAAAAAATCCCACGATTCTGCTGTCTCCATGTCATGTTTGCTTTCTGGGATGCTTCATACCACTTTCAGATTGTGGTTGGCCAGCACGAACCCAGCAATGCTTGCTGCTATGTTGACAAGTGCGAATATGCACAGGCTGCTTAGGCAGCATTACAGCACGCAAAGCCGGACAAAGCTGGTGTTGGACTTTACCCATCACACTGCTGAATAGATGCTGTGGGAACAGGAGAATATTCTATAGTGGCAGCAGCAGGAGGATACAGGGTGAGGTGGATGAATGGGACAACACTAAGCTCTTGGAACAAAAGAACTGGTTTCTGAATCCCCTAGGCAGCATTCAGCACAATTTCTGGGTCCAGAAAACCAGCGTGGATTGGTGGGAAAGGACGGTACTGCAGAGCTAGGACAACTAGCAGTGGTGAGTGACCTTCAGGATGGGGAAGGGGTACCTTTTTGAAATCTGTGCAGAACTGGCCCTGATGCTTCAGTAACAGTGCACCAGAATGCGGTGCCCTGTACCCGTGGAGAAATGGGTTGTGACACTGGCAAACTCATTGCTGGAAACCAGTCTGTTTCACCTGTCTGGTTAAGATGGGTACTGAATTTATAACAATGTGTTCAGACTTTATGAAATGCTTGTACATTGCTGCATGCATTAATCTCACTTATAATATATTTATCACACACTATAAGACAATATTTAAGTTTTTGCTTTAGGACTGTAAGAATGTTTGCTCTGAAACTGTGAACCCAGTCAGGAAGGAACATCTCCTGACCATCAAGAAGGCCTATCAAAATTAAACTGGCCTATTGTGAGATATCACAGTACAAAGATATTGTTAATTGCCCGTTCGCACCCAGGAAGAGGCTACCTGCAAAAAGGCTTGTCCCGTAACCCTTGAATTCTGAAAGAAGAAAATAAAAATAGCTGACAAGAAAACTTTTCATCTCTTGCTATTTGGACTCTCACAGGGGTGGAGTTACAGAATGGAAGCAGAGATCTCCAAGATTGGTTAGCCCTAAAAGACATTCAGACCTGACAGATTGCTACAACTCTGTCACTTTTTCAAACCATTAATGGTAACTCATTTGTGTATATATGCTTGCCTGCTTTAACCTTGTAATAATTCTCTCATTTCTTTTCTTAGTTAATAAATCTTTAGTTTGTTTATTACATGGTTGGCTACAAGTGTTATCTTTGGTGAGAGGTCTTGGTACAAATTGACCTATTAGGGTAAGTGCCTGGTCTCTTGGACCTGGAAGCAACCTGGATCTTTTGTGACCTTGTTGTATAGCTACCAACCAGCAGTAAGTCCAGCTTGCCTGGGTGGCAAGATAGACTGGAATGCCCAAGGGGACTGTCTGTGACTGCATGGTAAGACTTATAGTGCTTCAGGAGTTCACACTTGTGACCAGGTTGGTGAAATCTAATTATAAACATACAGCTGGTTTCAGGTCTCTGCCCTGCTTGACAGTCTGCCTAATGTTGGAACTCATGATCATGAACCACTCGAGACAGCATGTCAAGGATCACTCTTGCTATCTGCAGGCCTGCCACTCCAGAATATTACCGGCCTGAAACCAACCAATTCGGCACGGGGAGATCAACAGTTGGAGCCATTCTCATGCAGGTCTGCTACGCCGTTGATAAGGTGCTGGCTCATTGGGTCATGAAGCTGAGGTAATGCTCAGGAGATTATTGATGGCCTTGCATACTTGGGAATCCTAAACAGTAGAGGTGCAATTAATGGAACCCATCTACCTAGCATTTGCTCCCCCTTCTCCTGCCCCCCCATCAGGGCACAGAATTTATAAACAGAAAGGGCTATTTATTCTGGTGCTGCAAGGACTGGTGGACCACCACAGCAGGTTTAGAGACATTAATAAATGGAGGGTGGTCTGGAAGGGTCCATGATACCAGGATCTTTTGGAACTCAACACTATTTAAATTAATGGAGATAGGTTTGTTTGCCCCTAGGATCACTGTGGATATTAATGGGGTGGAGATGAGTCTGGTTATTTTGGGAGACCTGGAGTATCCTCTGATGTCCTGGCTAATGAAGCTATACATCGGTCACTTGAATAGAAGGAAGGAACTATTGCCTCAGTAGTTGCAGAGCAGAAGTGGAGTGTGCATTTGGCTGTCTGAAAGACAGATGACGCTGTTTATGGAATTGGTTTGAAGCAGCAGAAAATAATATTCCAGTAATTATAATTGCATGTTTGTGTTTTGCATAATATTTGTGAGAGCAAGGGGAAAGCCTTACAGATGGCTGGGAGGCTGAAGTGTGGCGACTTGTCTGGAGGTTCAAGCAACCAGCAAGGCATCCCATAAAGAAACACAAACAGCTGGGGCAATGCTATACGGGATGTCTATTGTTCATATTTTGAGTCTCAGGGCTAAACATGTTAGCCTGTGGGGGTTGTGTTGGGATACAGACATTACAAACACTGGGATATTGTGTGTGGGTGGTTTACGTTTAGCATTCCCTTTGTGCTTTAGCAAAACCCATGCATTATTTCATCTTTATTTAAAGGATTTTCTGTGTTAGCTCCAATGATGACTCATAATGGATATGCGGTGAATGGTTTTTATTATGAAACAACAATAAAAAAATAATAATAAAATTGTAATGAAACCAATGGAAAAAGAATATCTTTGTATTTGGAAATAAACTTAACTAACCAGTCTCCAAAATGATCACTCTACACAATCCTTTAATGAATGCAACAGTGCAAACGGGACTCACATTGCAACAGTAAGAACATTCCAAATGTAACAATTGGGTGGGGAGGGCATAAAGTCACAAGCAAGTAGATATCTTGCCTCTGGCTTTCTTGTCCGCGTGGGTGCTGGGGTTGAGTGCCGTGGCTCAGAATTGGCCGGGGCACTGCAGGGCTCAAAAGAGTTGGACTCCCAGGTGCAAGTGTTCTTGGAGTCCAAAGGTTGGATCAGGGAGCAGAACGGGAGCTGCCTGGAGCAGTGCTGTGGAGACACAGGGGTTAGGGCTTGCTGCTGGTATCAGTAGTCAGCATTACCCGAGGATATGGCTGGAGCCCAAAATACAGGAGTGCAGGGCCTGCTGGTTTAACAGGAGCATGTTCTGCAGGAGGGCATTCTGGCCCAGGGATAGCGTCCATAAGTATTCAACTTCAGCTTATGCTGCTTTATAAAGAGACCTAGGACTGGGGTGGGAACGATGCAATGACAACAGACTTGTCCCAGGCACAGTTTTTGCATAAGGATCCAAAGTGCCCCATAGTATTGGGTTTGGCCTGGGCCAGTCTCTAGAAACAGCAGGTCAGGATGAGGAAGATAAGCTGCTCTCTCTCTGTGTGTGCTGTCATTTAGTGTGTGCAACACATCTAGGAAATGCTTCAAAAGATTTTAATTTGCTGACAGGACACTTCGGTGGGTTGACTGACATTTCACTCAGTCCCATTATGATAGGTGAGACAAGCAGCTTATCAGTCTGTCTGATTTTTAATTTTAGTATTAGCTGGACCTCGTTAGCTTTCATTTTTTGGGTTCAAGTTACTTTCAAGAGGATTTCCAGTATGCTGAGGGACTGGCTTTAAAGAATGTTCATCATTCCAGGTATGCAGTACGGTTGTAGCTGTGTTATTCCCAGAACGCTGGAGAGATTACGGGGGATGAATGAACATCTTTTAAGATAGTATATCTTAAGATATTAATTCACCCACGTTGTCCATCATTCCAGGCACAGTGTAACCTCACAACCTTTTTTTGCTGCTCCAATGGTTTACTTCTGAGGTGATCTATAAAGCTCTCCAGGGCTACTCTCAGTGTCTCTGATGAAACTGAAAACTCTGGTGTGCAGCCAAAAGCTTCATTTTCTGCATGTGTTGATTGGGGGGCACACTTCCAAGTGTGGAGCCAAGTTGAGTTGCACAACTTCAACAGACTTTCATGAGAGTCATAATATAGTAATTACAGCACTTTACACCTTCCGTGCTCAGTACACCCACAAACTCTCCACCTCACTGTGGTGCATCATCCCATTTACACAGCCACTAGAATCAGCTACTGACCCCGGCTGTGCGACAGGTATAACCCATGTCGTGTTCTCAATGCCAGGAAACCGAGACTAACCTCTGACCTGCACTCCTGTGCATCACACCTCCATGATGCTCCCTACCATACAGGTGAGGAAACATACAGAGTTTACATGACTGCCTCAGTCCGCAAAAGGAATCAGTGGCGTGGGCGAGATTAGAACACAGGCTTTAGAATCATAGAAGATGAGGGTTGGGTGGGACCTCAGGAGGTCATCTAGTTCAACCCCCTTCCCAAAGCAGGACCAACCTCAGCTAAATCATCCCAGTCGGGGCGTTGTCAAGCTGCATCTTAAAAATCTGTAAGGATGGAGATTCCACCACTTCCCTAGGTAACCCGTTCCAGTGCTTCACCACCCTGTTATCCTCCAGCGCTGTGCTCAGCCCGACAGCATGGGAGGAGTCTGCAATTTCCTGATGATTATAAATCCTGTGTTCTGCTGCAAAGGCTAAACACTTCTCTGCCCAGTTTAATTTTCAAATACTCTCCCCCCAGGCCCCTTTTCTTCAACACTAACCACTTACTCAGCTAGCTCTTCCATAAGTTAAATTCACGACCCTCTCTGGTCCTTCATTTGAATGGCTGGATCCTTATCTATTGTATCAAACCTCATACGAAATTAAAATATGGTGTTGGGGCTCTGCTAAACTAAAAGCCCCGTGAATAAGTGACAGTAAGACACTTGATTCAATTACAGCTATTAAGGGGGTTTCTAGGGTGAGCTGAAGTGGAGTTTTCGGTTGCATAATGCAGCCCGCAGTCCCTTCCATGACTGTTTGGTCCAGGCCAAGACTTCGAGGGTTTGTCTACAGGGCACTCTGGAGCAAGCCTCCCAGCCCAGGTGGACAGACTTGGGCTGGCCCTAGTGCTCTAAAAATAGCTGCATAGACAGGCTTTGAAGCCTAGGGAGGGGCATGGGCTTCAGAGCCTAAGCTCCAGCCCCCACTGCAACTTCAAAGCAGTGTCTGTGCAGCTCTTTTCAGAGTGCTGGCGTGAGGCCGCTACCCCACGTCTATCAACTGATGCTGGGAGGCTCGCTCCAAAATGCAGTGCAGACATACCCTGTGAGACCCTGCATGGTGATACTGACAGTACGGGTTGGGTCCAGTTCACCTGGAAGCTCAAATGCCAGGGTCTGTCATGGGGAGTGTCTGAGAAGCAGTGTCCCAGCATGAGTTGGGCTTTGAGACTGAAGAGTCAACTTTCCACTCTGCTTTCTTTCCTATGGAACCTGGGGCAGAAGGGCTCCGGAGGTGGCTTTTTGTGGTAGGGGCAGCAGAGGTCCTCACTCCTCCCCTACTCCTCACATCTTGTGTCCTTGGAGAGGTGAAGGAAGAAGCATCTGCGTTTTTTAAAAAGTGAATGAACTAAAGAATGATCATTCTATCCACATCATCATCATCTCTTAATCCCGTGCTGAGCAAGGATGCTCACAATATTCATTAAACACGTTTTGAAGTCCAAGAGAGAGGATGCCAAGCATCCACTGGTTTTCTTGCTTGACAATCCTGAGGAGGAATAAGATATTTCTGACTAATGTGGCCAAATGCCCTCCATCTCATTGTGGTCAGAGAGGTTAGGGCTGGTGGGAGCAGTTTTTCTGGGATATTTTCTTTGGATTTGTTTATGAGATCATTGAACTAAGATTCTTTTCCCCTTTCTTCTTTCAGTTGCTCATTAAATTGCCTGCCTTGCCCAATTACATCCTTAACACTGCATTAACGCTTTCTCTTATTTCTGAGCCATAGCAGGGGCTCTTCAGCTTCAAAAGCAAGAAATACTTTCAAGGACCACCTCCTTTAGCAACTTCCCTACTCGCTCTCTCAGTTCTCAAAATCCTTCATTCTACAGATTGCCAGAAAGGGCTCCACATGCTATAAGGTAAGAATCTACAAGAACCCTACAAGACAGTCTGTGCTACGGGCTCTCCTTTGTTATTGGGTCCATTTTTCACCAAAGAAAGTTGAAGGACTGATGTTGGACCCATTAACAACACAAAGGTTGTCATGTTGGGATACTGTTTATAACACGTTTTTGTTTAGTCTGTGTGAACGTGACTTAGGGTGATCAGACATCTCAATATTATTGGGACTGTCCCGATATTAATGGCTTTGTCTTATATTGGCAACTATTACTCCATCCTGATTTTTCACACTTGCTATCTGGTCACCGTAATGTGGCCCAGCCACATTATAACCCTGCTACAGAAACATATTAGCACCCTGTAATGACCAGGGTGGCTGCACAGTTTTATAACAGAGCTATACCATTTTTGTTTTGCCCATGTAGGTAGATTTCTGAATTGCTCATTGTCATACTTGTGACAGATTTGGAGCTGCCCTCTAATGAGTTATGATTTATAATGATTATCCTGTACGTTGGCCTGGTTATTGAGATATTTACTGTCTGACTATGTGGGCATAGGGATAACACATAGAGGACTTTTGGGCAAACAGACAGGCAGGAAAACCATGGTTCAAGATAGCCACCTCTCAGCAAACACTTAAGAGTTATTAAGGGACAAGATTTGATGATTTTGCCTCTTCTCCAGCCATGCTACAAAACTGGTTTTGACCAAGACAGGCAGAGGCCCAAGAACACAGAACAATCACCACCAACTCTGGGAAGCTTTAAGTGACCTTTTCCCAAGAGAGGCAGTAGTTGTTCAGGGGAACCAGACTTGGACAGGACACCACTGCGGGAGGGGTGGAGGAGGGATGGCTGAAAATGTGAAGCCATAGCGTCATGGTAAGACTGTAGATGTGATAGATATGCACATAGACTATTTGTGGTTTAAAATCCTTTTCCCTAAAAGTCTTGGTTCTACTGCTAAACAAATAATACTTGGGGTTAATACGGCTGTCTGGTCACTATATTCACCACTGGCCACATATTCCTGCAGGGAAGAAACATAGGAGCCTGAACCCACGTCAGATCAGCTGGGTAAGGAAGGTTGATACATAGGGTACTGTAGCCCAGGATCTGGTCTAGAAGCTTGAGAACTGCAAAATTCCACCCCAGGATACACTTGAGGAGGTGCACACTGAGACCAGAAAAAGGACAGAATTGCAGTTAGCCCTGTAACCCTCACACTTGCCTGCAATCCTGGAAAGACTCATTCTTCTCAAAGATACCATTTCAGTTCGCTTGCACAATTCTGCATAACAGTACTGCAAGTGCTAGAAACCCCAACTCTTTTCAAGAGTTAAATCTTAATTCCCCCGCTCCTGTCAAATTCTGAAAGTCTTAGTGATTTCAACCGAGAAGTATTGGCATGCTGTATTAAGTCAAATACCCGCTGAATCCAACTCCTGAGCTCCACAGGAAAAAGTAGTTTTTACGACCACACCGTTACAACGAGGTCTGAAGAAGAACAACAACAAAAACAAAGTGAAAGTTTCTCAGGTGAATCTCATCCCTTGAAATGATAAAACAGGATTTTTCTTGTTGGAAGAATGACCATGCGTAAATATGACCTGGGAAAACAACCTTTACCAAAGCAGAAACTGGACTTGGACCGCAGCTCACAATAGATCGGCAGAACGACAGCATCCTTCATGAAATAAAAAAGCCAACTGCAGTCAGGGCATTGTGATTTACCCTTTTCTGCAGAAGCCACATGCAGGAATCCATTACAGCTCCTTGCTTAAATGTTGCAATGGAGCTTCTTTGTAATGGAACACCGGTGCATGGGAGCAGATGTTCTCACCACGGTGGCAAAATAATGTAGGTTTTAAAAAATGAGTCACAGGAAAGAAATTCCTCCAACAGCAACAACTGTAAAAAGTCCTGTGTGAGGAAAGATGCTGCTGCTTTCCCTGAGGTAACACGGGGATTGGGAACAGAACTGAGGAAAAGCCAAAGGACGTGGTTTGTTCTCAATGTTTGCCGTGTAGAGTTTAAAGCAAACTGATCAAAGATAGAGGCAGTGTGGTCTAGCAATCTGGACATGGGACTGGAGGTCAGGAGCTCCCAATTCTAACCTTGATTGGTTAAAAGCTAACAACATGCTGGGAACAGTGCAAGAGTTGTCGTCTCAGAGCGCTCACAGCTAGAGAGACCTAGGAGGATCCAGGTGAGAAATTATTTTAGGTTTTTTCCCTAATTCCTTAGGACCAGATTGAGGATATGTCTACATTACAGCTGCCGCAGCAGCACATCAGCTGCGGCATCATCGTATAGACGCTTCCTATGTTGATGAAAGGTTTTTTTCATAGATGCAGTTAATCCACCTCACTGAGAGGCAGTAGTTAGGTCAACAGAACAATTCTTCCATCCACCTACATGTGTCTATGCCAGAGGTAAGGTCAACCTAACTACAGCATGCAGGGCACAAATGTTTCTACAGCCCTGAGTGACGTGGCTAAGTCAATCTAATTTTTAAGTGTAGACCAGGCCTGAGACTTTCTGTCTCATCATGTGTAAGGGGCAGCACACGATGGGTCCTTCTCTTGCTCCCCTGTACTTTGGGGCAGAGGACTGGGAATGGGGAAGCAATCTGTCAGCTAGTGAAGGATGGGCAGCCCAGATGATTTCACCTTCTTCACTGCACAGTTGGAGGGTCAGGAGGGAAATTCCATCTCTCCTCCCAACCTGTGTGCAATGGACCCAGGGGGAACAACAATCCCATCCAACCTGCTTTCTCGCACACAGAGCAGCGAGCTGGGTAATCCGCGTAAGGGAGTAGGGTGGCCTTACAGTTCCACACAGCATCATAATGCAAATTAGTCCCTAATCTATTATTTTTCATATTTTGTGGAAATGGTCTTCAGGACTCACTTCCTCAAGGCCTTCCTTGTGGTGTACTCTCTGGGTATGTGTACACCGCATGCGGGGGTGAACCTCCAAGCCAGGGTCCACAAACTTGCCGTAGAGGGGCCTGTGCTGGCACTTTAAAAATAGCCCTGCGGATGTTGCTTTGGTGTTGAGGCTTGGGCCGTCGCCCCCCCCACAGACTTCAGAGCCTGAATGCCAGCCTGTGCTACAGTGTCTGTATGGCTATCTTTAGAGCACTAGTACAAGCCCGGATAGCACGAGTCTGCAGTCCAGGCTGGGAGAATCGCTCCTAGATGCACCTTGGGCCAGTCATGTAATGCCTGCCTCAGTTTCCCTACAGTGATATAGGGGTCATCCTACTCATCCACCATCACTGGGGGTGCAGTGAGGGTGAAAATAAAAACTGCTACGTATTATTATCATTCCACTTCTTTATTAGATGCTGATATTCTTGAAATACACGTCTTTATAGCAAAGCCAAAAGGTTTATCTGGCCTATGTTTTTAGCCTAGTGGTGCATTTGAAAGACAGAAAAATAAGACACTGTTCAGGAAAACTGAATCTTTACTACTGAATTTTCAGGAAAACACTAAAACCCTCGCATCTAACAACTGTAATTACAGTATTAGCTAATCAAACTTATTTATTTTTTAAAACTATATTATGACAAGGATTCATGCAGAGTATTTCCTCCTGAAAAGGCTCTTTGCTATGCAATCCACTGCAGAGCATATGAACCAACACAAGTTCTCCGGGACACCAACAGGTATTTAACACCCAAATGTTACTCAAAGGGCTGTGCTGCCAAAAGAGTTTCAGTGCTATGGAGACAGCAGAGGAGAGAAAGGAGAGTGGGGTGGGGAAGGGTGTGGATTCAGAGTGACATTTGTGGCTAAGTTGCACAGACTGTACAGTACTGTTTCAGAACAAAGCCACTCTCTGTTCACTGTTTACAGGAAGACAGTAGAGCTGCTCCCGGTTACCCAGCTTGTCATTAAAAGCACACACCCACCAAGCTGTTTGATAGTCCATCTTTTGATCAAGAATCAAACTTTATTTTTCCTGGGTCACTCAAAAAAAATAGGGGTGCTCAGAACAAAGGCACATTCACATCCAACTAAAGAAGGAAAAATATATTCAGTCTACTCACCGTGGTCTTCTGAAAGCTAAACCATACTGCTGACAGGCCAGGCCGACCGTGGGAGTGTAAACTATGGGCATGAATCTCTCAATGTCTGATGTCAGCACTCGGTAAAAAAGCTTCTCATTTCTGTCTTGCAGTGTCATAAGAATAATGTATCTGAAAAAAAAATCACAGAACAGATTCATACGTCAAAGAACCTGTGTGTTGACAATTCCACTGTGCATTATTCAAGAAGCTAATGGCTTCTAGATTCATAATGTCTCATTTGCTAAGAATGTGGAACACTCCCACAAGAACCAAGTACTTGTCTTTGGGCGGGTGGCTCAAGCCTGATTTTCCAGAGGTGCTCAGCATCCATAGTTCCATTACCTTCGAAGAGAGATGTAGACGCTCAGTACCTCTGAAAATCAGAACTTGCAGTATCCTCAGCATCTTCGGCATTTGCAGCACAAACATCTCTAATGAGGAGGATCCAAAAAAATAAAAAAATGCTGAAGGCATGGTTATGTGGGCCAGTGCTGGAATTAATCTATATCTGATTTAAATTTATCAAGTGGTCTGTGTGCTATACATCTTTTAAAGCACTACACATATCCAAACTGCAAGAGATTCAGATTCTTAAAATGCTTCAACCTACCCTCAATAAAATTCCCACCCATCCATAGACTTCAACAAACATCACCCTTCAAACCTTAAATACTCCAATCTACCTATCCCCTTAGAAAGAAATATTAGTGTTAAAAATACTGAAGGATAGTTAAATTCTTTACCACAAGAGAAGCTCTAAAATAGCAATTTTTAAAATTAGGTAATTAAAAAAAAAAGCTAGGTCATTTGGGCATATGCATCATGACATAGTCGTATATGATCACCTACTATTTTGTGTGTAGAATGTAGGATTCACTGATGTGCTTGAGCTATGACAAAACATCTCTCCTATACTCACTTCTTTCTTGAAAATGATTTGCTGGCTGGGAATCAATTTGTCAAATTTCAGCCACAAAAGTGAAAGTCTGAAAAAGTTCTAACCAACTGGAAATGACCTGCTTAGAATGGAAACATACAAACTTAACTGTAGGTATTGCTATGTGCACAGGGCATAATCTTGTAATGTGTAACATGCAGACAAACTACTGGGCTCGTCACTGGTATCTCAGTCTGCCTGCATGCTATGCAATGCAAGGCTGGTGCCTCTATGATAAAGATGGACCAATGCAGCAGAAGTGCTAAGCACGCAAGCACGGTACAATTTGTCTGAATTTCTCAGTCACCAGGCCAGGAACAGTAGTGATGTAAAAGCAAACCACACCCCCCTGGGGAAAGGAAGCACCTAACATTTTCCCACAGTAACTCTTATGAGCATTACTGAAAATGATGGTGGGTTAGGAACAGGAGCATAAGCAAATGTTGACCACTTTGCACAGGATTTTAAAATTTCTCCTAGCAGTTGGCAGGTTCTTTTTGTTCTTCCATCAGCCATTGTAACGAACATGTTGATAGATAAGTAGAATTAAATGCACCCACTCTGTTAGTGATAATATTGTGTGTAGTGTCATATCTACCTTGGGAGATAACCGGAGTGAACAGAGGAGACAAGGAGTAAGCTAGGAGAGACACAACTGGCAAACTGTTAGTTACGACGCTTGGTTCTGAAGAGTATCGTTAGCTGGAAGAACAGTGATTCTGAAGAAGGGCTCTGAGCACATAAGGCTTAAAATGGGATCCTCCCATCTTCATCTGGGTTGTAAAGACCACAGTCCCAGCCAAAAAATGAGAAGGAAGGCAACTTTTTCAACCTACTTGTCTAGATCACTGGATTTGGTCTCATAGCTTTTCATGACACGGAGAACTTGAACATCTTGGCTCAAGAAGCATGGAGGAAGCAGACCATGAATTCCAAGCTGCAGCCTTTCTTCAAGGGTAAAGGCCATCCCCTAGGAAGGAAAGGTGAAGGCACAATTAAATAACGGAATATCTCATAGTCTGCTCTAATCAGCCAGAATGACCCTGCTTCAGAATTAGCTGCAGAGAAGTCTGTCTTAGTAAAAAAAAAAATCATCCAAGGAACTTGCAAAAGGTGTGTTTTTACATTGAATCCTAAATGTTGACTAAAATTCTGCACACATTTATTATGGCAAACAAACAGCTTAGGACATCTGAAAACAAAAAGTAGACACTGATATAGAAATAAGAACAGAATCTTTAATACGGGGAGGACCTGAGGTGAGTTCTCACACATTTGAGTGTCTGGTACACTCCTCTGAAGTAGCCAACGTCGGATGGAGTTGAAGCTAGGCCACGCGACTGGATAGACCATTTCTCTGTTCTAATAGCACAATGCCTGTCATTTTCATATAGACTTTCACCACCTCTGGGCCCTGTTTATACAGCAGTGCTCATATGCACATGCAAAAAAACACTTTATAAAACAATGTGTTTGAAACGAAGATCTCCTAAGAGCAATCCAAAAAATATTTCCCAAAAATGTGTGCCTGATATTGGCCAATTGAAACAGGAAGAAAATGGTATTTTTCTCCTTTTTACCTTTCACATTTAGTCTTCAGACCTGCGAGGCTTCTGAAATAATAGAGAATAAAATCAACACTGGACACCCGCTCTAAGTCAGTGCTGGGCTTTACAATGAAAATATTGTGGCACAGCAGGGAAAATACTCACGGCTACTACAAATGTCAAAGTTTTGCTACTACAGTGGATGGCAAAGAAAGAGACAATCACAAGTTCAAGCCATCTATTTCCTACAAGCCTTAAATACAGAGGAGAAACATAGGCCAGCAGAAACGTTTAGCATTAAAACAAAGCTTGAAAAACCCAAGTGTCCAAACAGAGAGAGTGATAAATTTGGAGGGACTGATTACAGTTTGGGAGCAAAGCTGCTGACTTCATCCCCAGAGGGAAAGGGACAAACCTAGAAACAGAGCAATCCAGTGGCTGCTGATCCTTTAGAAGAGAAGTGGGTATAGTTACTGGCATAGCTATGTCTTTTAGGAATGTGACATCTTTAATCAATATAGTTATGCCGGTAAAAACCCTAGAGTAGACACAGTACAATGTGGTTTATACTAGTATAGCTTATTTTGCTTCATTGAACTAGAATATGCCACACCTGTAGAGTAACTTCTATCCTGGAATACTTGCATCTACACTAAAGTTTGGCTGTTTTTTTTTTTATTTTTGGGGTTTTTTTCCCCCTGCTTTAGCTATAGTTAAAGTAGTAAAAGTTTGCAATGTAGACAAGGCCTCAGTTACACAAGGAGGAGTCTATAGTACATCTGGGAATAAAACCCAGGCTGCCAATCCTCTTCTTTAACCAGGGTTGGCCTTACGGGTGGGCGACATGGGTGACTGCCCAGGGCACTGTAGTCAAGGGGGCCTCAATGCCCATAGGGCCCCTGTGTGTAGGAGGGTCTCAGTGCCCATGGGACCCCTGTGTGTGGGGAGGAGGGTCTCTGCCCACGGGACTCCTCTGCGTGAGGAGGAGGGGTCTCAGTGCCCATGAGGCCCCTGTGCGTGTGTGTCTCTGTCTGCACTGAAGGCACCTGTAGCAAAGTTTGTGTATGGGGAATGAGTGGGGGCTGAGTCTATAGGTAACAGAGCCTCCTTGGGGTGGGGACCAGGTCTCTGTGTGTGGGGCACCTACAGGGAGCAGAGCCAGGATGGCTGCAGCTGGCACAGGTAGCTCGAGAGTGTTCACCTCAGCCAGTTCCCATCTGAGTCAGGAGCAGGGCCAGCGGGGCCCTTTTCCCACCCTCCTCAGCCCGGAGTTCGTGGAGAACAGCGACCTCCAACTGCAGAGGAAGCCATAGTGGGAGCCAACCTGACAAATACCACCTGCCCCCCAGGATTGCTACTGCTCTAGAGCTGGGCCCATCCCCCTGCTCCCCGGGACCTGTATCTCCCTGAACATGGTGGTAGAAAAGGTGCCATCCCTAGTGGTGGGCCTGGGAGCCCCAAGGAGAGGAGGAGGAGCTGAAGGTTGTTATTGTGGGGGATGAAGGCTGCAGGAAAATGTCTCTGCTCCTGGTGTACGCAAAGGGAGCCTTCCTGGAGGGTCTCCCACCCCCTGAACTGCTCCCTAATCCAGCCCCTCCCTGAGGCAGCCTCTGCCACCCAACCCCTCACGGTGTGCTGAGCAGCCTCATAGGATAACAGCCTTTCCGCCTCAGCCCCATGATCCAACCCCCTATTCCCTGCACCCCATGAGAAGAAAGGGCACCAAAATACAAGTTTGCCCAGGCCATTTTCCTTAAGGCCAGCCTAGCTTTAACCATAAAGAGGAGCATTGCTCCAGGAAAGATTTAGAAGGCCTAGAAGTAGGTATGTGCAAAGAACCCCTTGGTAAAATGGTTCTATTCACCCAGATAGCACAGCATAGAATAAACATGAGATTAAAGAATTCTGCTTAAAAGCCCGATTGCATGGGTCATTTTTCTTTTGTTGATATGAACAGTAATTAATGTGGCTAGCTACTTCCTAAAAGATCTAAAACTGATCAACAAGCACTCTGATTCATTTTTTAAAATATATGGAAAATGAATCATTGGGGTGGGTGGATATAAAAACAAAACAAACCAACCAACCAACAAACAAACAAAAGGGGAAAATCCAACCACTAGCAAAGCACAACAACATTACATGGAAACATACTGAGAGGATGGGGTAGGGTTATTGCTCACGATTCTAGCTCTAGTTAAGCCTCAAATGTTCACATCCTCTCTTATTTGAGAGGGCATTTAACCTGTAGATAGCAGCTTCTTCGCAGCTGAAAAAACAAGTACCTCAGGAACTGAGGTGTGGAGCTACTTAGTTGACAAAGCTTCTTATCATTCTCTGCATTCCCAGATGATGGGAAAGGATGCTTCATCTAGAAAGGTGTATGGGGGGGGAAGGGCATGGTTTGATGCTGCTAAATTGTTATAGCGATAATATTATAGTTGGTATTTCTGGGCCCACTCCCCGTTTCCCAAGACTGGGAAAGGAAGATACAAAATGTCGCTTACAGAACAACTACAGGGCCTGATCTTACTACTACTAAAGCCAATGGAACACTCCTATTGCATTTAAAAGGAGCTTGATCAGGCTGTTGGAGTCTGATTCTATAGTGTGCCGAGTGTTATGCTGAGGTCATACAAAGAGAGAAGTTAGATAAAAACATAAATAGGCTTTTGCTGGAAGCCTTCCATGAAACATAACTTTATTTCTGAGAATCCAGAATGATAACACACAAGAACCCCAAAACAGAGGGAGACAACACAGGCTTCTCCCTAAAACAGAGAGGCCCAACTCACCCCACCTCGCTCTAGACTGTCTGCCTGCTCGGCTGACTCTGATTGCACACCTTCTTTCAGAGCACCCTGCCTGCAAAGAGGACCAGGACAACCACAGAGAATTTAAAGTGATGAACCGCAATTTTAACAGTTTTCAATACACCAGACCGAGCACCTGCAATACCCATTAAAAACCAAAGCCAGATGTAGGTGCTCAGCACTTCTCCAGATCCAGGCCTCAATTTGCAGTGTCTTTCAAAAGCTCTGTATCCTAAAATGCAACTAATTCCCACAGTACCTAGCAGGCCAGGGACTGCTGGGGGGGGAAGGACCAGTGGATCTGCTGTTACAGGGAACCACAGGCCACTGCCCTCCATGGAGTGGAGACCTACGCAGTTCTGGGGCTACTTCATCCTCAGGATGACCGTGCAGCATTTTTACCACCCCTGCTTAGCTCATCAGTAGGCTTCCTTCCCATCCATGGCCTTGAGGGGGGCATGCCAAACAAGGCAGTGTGCCAGTTCCCAGGATTTGGGCCATAGTCTCTAGCCCATACATGAGAATAATTCACAGTGGGGTGGGCTGAGCAGTCATTCGTGTGAATAAACGAGGAGCTGGTTACTGCACATCTCACAATGCTTAGGAACCGCGGCACAGAATGGCAGTTTCCCAGTCTGATGAGAGAATGTGATTGACACTGAACATGGGTGAACTTTATTTGCCTTCCCAAGCCCTGGGGATGGAATTCATCCTATAACCCACATGCAGGCCTGTAGGGACACCATTCCAGTCTATGGGCTGCATGAGTGGCCAAAACTCCTCTGCAACCACCATGTGGTCAAACTTATGGGAAAGACTTATTGAATGTAGTGGACCAAAAACAACTGGGTTCTACATCAACATTTTATAGGGTTCTATAGATGCTATTTAAAACTTGTAGAGAATAATGTCCTTTCCATCGGTATGTGGATCTATAAAATTCTATGGCAGGGACATACTTAGATTGTAAGGCCTTTGGAGCAGGGTCCTCCTTTTGGTTCATTTGTACAGCACCTAGCACAATGGATTCTGGTCCAGGACTGAGGCTCCTAGGTGCTGCCATATACATGCAATAATTAATAATACAACATCTCTATTAAATTCAAACAATGGTTAGGCAGCAAAGAACAATGGTCAGGTTATTGTTTTCTGCTATGGTCTGTATAGCATTTTCCATAAAGGGCTCCCTCCTGTGATGCCCTCTGCACCAGCTGAATAAAGGTGGGTGCAGAGTACCTCTCCTTCATGAGTGGGGAGGGGGTGGGATTGCGACCACACCTTGCACAGCCCTCTTTGTCCCCCATCCCTTTCCCTGCACAGCTCTATTGCAAAGGCTTGCACAGGCCCTCCCCACACAGAGGGATGGAAACCTTTTGCTTTCCCATACTTTGGGGAGTATTGCCATTTTTATTTTTTGTAAAAACTGAAAATAAAAAATAAGGACAGTATTTGTTGCTTCTGGATTTTCAGGCGGCTTGACTCAGCATGTTTTGAGATCTCCTGTGAAACCCCAGAAGGATTTCCCATGACACATTCCCACTGATTATTGTTGTGCAAACCTTTTATTGACCATGATTTACAAACTCCCTTTTAACAGTCTCTCTCTCTCTCTCTCTCTCTCTCTCTCTGAGTTCAAATCCCACGCTCCTGGTCATCCCTTCTGTTACAAGCTGGTGAAATAGTTGTTCGTTTCTAATCCATTCACATATTAGCTCCTTCCTCTCCCATGGAAACTAAGAACTTTCAAAAATTATCATTAAGCAGCTCAATTTTTCATTTGTTTTGTAAAGATCTTTAGTATAAATATAGGAGGCTAGGGATTTAACTATAGTAAGGTCCATTGATCTAATTATGGCATCAAATGACTGCCATTGGGGCTGTAATAATATTCATTGCTCTATGCAAGTTTCATTTGTTTGGTTGGGCTACAGTCACTGGCCCCAATACTGCCTTCATTTATACCACTTTTACAGCAGTGCAACCCCAAAGACTTCAGTGCAGTTACTCCTGATTTATGTTGATGTAAATGGAGAGTAGAATTGGTCCTATAAATTAAGAGACTGTCCCTGTGCCAAGATGCTTGCAGGCTAAGGGCCCAATCTTGCAGACTCAACACAGTAAGCATTTGCATGATCGGGACATCCTTAACATTAGATGTGGCTCAATGAGAGAGTGGCAAACAGACGGGGGCACAAAGGACGAAGTACTGATCTTCCATGACATTATTGGAGGTTTGATCCACTTCACATTTGCTTCAGTGTGTTCATTCAGAACCAAAGTGTTCACAGGTTTTTATTTATTGAACTATACGAACACTTTTGTTGTAAACGTCCCAAATCCCCACATTATCCCTGGAGACCCCCAGCGATGGGGTTATACATGACAATGAGCAGAGAGCTCATTACTATTTCCCATGGTTTGCCAGTCCCCAGGGCACCAATTTTTCTTCACAAAAAACAAAACAGATCCATATGTTAGAAATTATAAGAGTTTTGTCTACAAACTGGATCCCTTTAATATCCAAGCAAAGAGATTTTCAAAACAGGGCTAGACAAAACTCCATAAAGAAATCATTACTCGTCTGACTGAATGCTTTTGTAAGGGATCTTTCAACTGTACATTTACTTAAAAATACCCTTATTAGTAAGGCCCTACCTGAATTACAGGATTATTGTCCAAAAATTACAGCTGAGTTGCGGACAAGCCATGGGAACTTGTGGAAAAATAATAATGGACCTTATTATTTGCGGTAATCAAGTCCATTATTATTTTTCCACAATTTTCCACTGTCAGCCACCCGTTGCTGAAAGTGGTGGCTCCTGATGTTAGCTGTCTGGGGCTGAGAACTGGAACCTAGGACTGAAAGTGGGAACATGGGGCTAAGAGTGGGGGCTTCCGCTATCAAAATTGCAGCAGAAGCGTAATATTGCAGAATCCACAGAATCGCAAGTTAAATATGGCCTTACTTATTAGTGTATTAGAAGGGGATATTGAAATGTTTTGATAGATGGCTTTTCCGAAATGACTGTCAGGTAATAAATGATAATAGCTGGTTCTTAGAAAGCTCAAATGTTGGCGTGATTCATTTGTTTCTTCTGGAAAAAAAACCCCAACCCAAAACAATGTTACCATAGTCTTGAGAAATAAAAAGAACCCAAAACCACTCATAGAGGCTGATCCAATTACTATTCAAATACCTATTCAAATACTCATTGGGGCTTTGGAATAGAACCTAGAAGATGACAGAAGAGTTCTGACATATTATTATTTGAATTACTGTAACAAAGAATCCCCGATCAGGATTGGGGCCCCATTGTGCTGGGCACTGTTTTTACAGAATAAGAGATAATCCCAGCCCTAAAGAGTTTAATAGCCTAATATACTCACTTGCTGCATCTTGTCACATAACAATCAGAAGGAAAAGGTAGGAGAGGGTAAGGCAAGCAGTAACGAGACCGTCAGCTTACATACATCAGCCATGTGCACAGCTAGATCTCAGGAAAAACATTTTCCACATAAGGCTTCTGCATCCCGCATTGGAAAGTCTCTCAGTTCAGAAGGAAAGAAAAAAACTCCAAACATACTGAAACGTGAACTGGTGGCTTTCTGGTTCTTAAACTCATCGAGCCTCTGGCAGAACAATTTCAAGGTCAGCCATCAAGATGCTCCATTACACACATCATTACATTACTCTTAACCTTCTGTGGAGTTAGTTAGTGGATGATCAACTTCCTCTAGTAGCGAAATACCACATCTCCAGTTTCATTTGCTAGAATAAAAGCTATAATGTTTACAAGTCTTCTAGGACATAAGCCGATCACCAGGTGGGGGGCAGGAAGTGGAGTCCCCCCAGACCCTATGGTATGGTACTTCATAATTAGATACAGCATGTGATGCACAGTATAATAGACTTATAGACACGTAGGGCTGGGAGGGACCTCGACTTGACATCTAGTCCAGGCACCTATGCTGAAGACCAAGTAAAAACCTGAGGACCTGGTAAAAACCTCCAGCAATGGGGATTCCACAACCATGCTTGAAGCCTAACTATGCATCCTGTCATCTTTGGAAACAGCAGGCAATGGTCAGTGTAAGCGCTCCCCTGACTAGATGGGCCAGTTCTTTATTACTGTATAGCAGTTCTTATGATCTGTCATACTGACCTCAAGTGCAGTACACACTTCCCCTAGAGAGGAAGAATTCAGCTTCCTCAGGAATGCAACTATAAAATTAAAGTACGAAAAACAGCTCATCGCGTTCAGTTCAAACAATGAAACCCTGGATCAGTACAAAAATCAAGGCAATAACAAGATTTAAATTTGATCCTGAAATTTAGAGTTGTAAGAGGAGAGTTTAAAAAGTCTTTATTTTAGTTTGTCTGCAAGATAAGCAAGTACTATGACATGATCAGCTGTTATAGGGACTTAGAACAGATGAGAGTAATAGCTTCATTTAGAGATCATAGACACAATTATACAGACAGATAGACAATTATCTAATTACCGTAGGCACAGGAGCAGCACTTTAGTTTTTAGAGGGCAACAGTCGCCCTGTTTACAGCACACACCCAGGCCCGGTCTACACTTACCTTCGGGAAGTGACGTAAATCACTCGCGTATCTCCTGTCGACTTCGTGGCGTCTCCTCCGCACGCCGTCCACACTGTGCTGCGTCGAAGGGAACAGCACTCCCTTTGACACAGCGCTACGCCACTTACCAGGGTGGTTTTCCTGCGTCGATTGCTGTCCAGATTGCTGTCCAGAGCAATCGATCTGACGGCGGCGAATTTGCCGCCATCAGTGTAGAACCAGCCCTAACTATTCTAGGCAGGCCCCTTGTTTGAAGCATTGAAGTAGTGGTGATTAGTTGTAGTTATATGAGTTTGGGGAGCATAGATGGAGTCTACAGTAGATAGGGTGACCAGACAGTAAGTCTGAAAAATTGGGACTGGGGATGGGGGTAGTAGGCACCTATGTAAGAAAAAGCATCTAATATCAGGACTGTCCCTATAAAATCAGGAGACCCGGTCACCCTAATTGTAGGTCACTGCTTATGCCATGGAACCACAAATTGGTGCTATTAATTATTTGTATTACTGAGGTGCTTGAAAACCCCAGCCAGGGACCAAGATCCCATTGTGCTGGGCACAGTACGAACAGGACAGAACGAAAAAACAGCCTTGAGATACAATCATACAGATTGGAATCCTGGCCCCATGGACGGTCAGTGGTAGTTTTGCTGTTGATTTTAATGGGGCCAGGATTTCCCTTGCTGTGATCATTCCCACATCAGTATGAACTCCAACTGCAAAGGCCCAAAATCCAAGGAAAGGTCTGGTTATGGGGAGACTCCCTCTTCTGACAACGACAGCATCTTTTCCAGCATACTGTCCTGCTGCTCTCTATTGCTGTGAGACTGTGTGCAAATAAAGACACAGTCTCTGCACCTCAGTTTCCAAAGCTGTAAAATAGGGTCATATTTGCATATTTCACAGCTCATTGAGGGACATCATTCGTATTTATAAAGCACTTTAACAGTTCCTATTCCTGTAGCACCTTTCATCTCAGGAAGTCAGTTTCTAGACCCCCGCCTCTCTTTTCTTATCTTAAATGTGAAATTCCCTCACATCTTTTAAGTACAACTAATGCTCTAATGAAAGCAACCCTAAATACTGTTATTTCTAAGTTATTTAACTATCACTGTAAGCTGTAGGCAAAGACGCAAATAGCTATAGATCTCCCCACAGAAATACTTCCCTGATCACCATCCCTCCTTTGACTAACTCACGTGGCCTTTGTTGTATTCTGCCCATTCCAGTCATTTATCTACATTGCGAGCTCTTTGGCCTCAGTTCTGTCCAAAACTCCCAGCTGAACACCGGGGCTCCTCAAAGAAGTAGTAATGATAACAGTGTGCATGTGGAGAATGCGTAAAATCATCTCCGGCTGTGCAAATCTGCACTGTAACTGGTTAGTTCTCCTTCGAGTGGTTGCTCATATGCATTCCACTTAGGTGTGCGCGCCCTCGTGCACGGCCAATCGGAGAACTTTTACTAGCAGCCCCTGCAGGGGCCGGTCCAGCGACCCCGTAGTGTCGCCGCCCTGCGGCGGCTCAACGGTCGCTGCCGGCCCCTCCCTCTTCAGTCTCTTCTTTCCGCCCGTGACGGTCGGTCGAGAACTAACCCCTGCTCTTCTCAGTTTGTTGTTTCGCCTTAAAAAGTGAGTATTTAGTTAGTAGTTCGCCTCGAACTAAGTTAGTTTTACAGTTAGAAAGGGTTTTTATAGTTAGTTAGGGAGCCTGCGGGCTCAGACGCCCGCGGCCATGCCCGGCGTGTCGGGCTTCAAGCCATGCGCTAGCTGCGGGAAGGCTTTCCCAGCTAGCGACCCCCACGACAGTTGCTTGCGGTGTCTGGGGGAAGAACATCGGCGAGACCGATGTAAGATCTGTAAGTCCTTCAAGCCTCGGACACAAAAGGACCGAGAGGTGAGGCTGAAGGCATTCCTCATGGAGACCGCGCTTAGCCCGGCGTCCGAGCCCACGCGGTCCACCTCGGCACCGAGCGTATCCTCGGTGCGGAGTGCACCTCCGGCACCGGGGGCCACGGTGCCGAAGAAAAAGAAGAAGAAGCGGCACTCGCCTGTGGAGAGCTCCCCCGCACCGCAGGAGCGGCCGGGGTCGAGCACAGAGGTGCGCTCCCTGGACCGGCCCCCGACCCCAGCACCGGGCCCGACTCCAGCCAAGGAGGTCTCTCCGACTCGCGTGAGCGAGGGACCTGCCTTGCAGACTCCGTCGACACCGGAGGCTTACGAGGCGGCACGAGTCCTGATGACCTTGCCCACGCCTCCGGCGCCCTCTCGCATGAGGGCCCCAGAGTCTGCTTCCCGGGGCAAACCCGCACCGGGTGTCCCCGAAGGGTGGACGGCATCGGCACCGAGCGTCCAGCCGCCCATCATGGCCATCACCCGGCACCGAAGGCCCGAGCCCAGAGACTCTTCCCCTTCGTCGCCGGAAGGCCCACATCAACGCTCCCGCCGCCGCTTCAGCTCAAGTTCCAGTTCGAGCCCGGCACCGAGCCGGGGCTCTCGTCACCCCTCTCCGGCACCGAGGAAAAGACGACGGAGATCCTCCCGGCGCAGATCATCATCCTCATCCTCGGCGTCTTCCCGCAGGCGAGGCAGGCGTCATCGCTCCGAGTCGCGGAGCACCTCCTCTCGGCACCGCCGTCGCCTCCCCCGCACCCCTGGCTCGGGATCCCGGACCCGCCGCCAGGAGCGAGAACCCTCACCGGCGCCGCCCCCGGCACCGCAGCAGACCTCGGTGCCGCATCCGGCACCGCAGACCCCGGTGCCGCAGGTACCTCTCCCCATGGTACCGGCACCGCCGACAGCAGCGCCGGAATTGCCCTCGGCACCGGCGCCGCCTCTGACCTGGCCCCAAGGACCCTGGCAGTGGCCAATGTGGGCCCAATGGGCAGCTCAGATGGGGCAGGGAACTATGCCGGCCCCTGCCTCGGTCACCCACTCCATACAGGCACCCTCTGTGCATGAAGGTGACCAATCCCTCTCCTCACAAGAGGAGGACCCTGGGGAGGGCCCTTCCTCAGGACCACCCCACCCCTCGTACTCCTCATCCCCAGACGAGGCGGTCACAAGGGACCAAGGGGCCCCACTCATTGATTTTAAGGCCCACCAGGAACTCCTGAAACGGGTGGCCGCGAACCTGGACCTACAGGTCAAGGTTCTGGAGGAGGAGGTGGATCCCCTCTTCGGCCGGGTGGGCACCCAAGGCCCTTCTAGAGTTGCCCTCCCTCTCCACGACAGGGTCCTACGCCTGGCCGATGCCGTATGGCAGACCCCTGCCTCGGTCGCCCCCACGTCTAAGGGCGCCGAGAAGAAGTATTATGTGCCAGCCGAGGGGCACGAATACTTATACGCACACCCTGCCGCTGGCACCCTAGTGGTAGAGGCTGCCAACCAAAAGGACAGGCAGGGTGCACAGAGCGCCACCCCAAAAAACAAGGAAGGTAGGAGACTAGACCTCTACGGCAGGAAGGTCTACTCCACAGGGGCGCTCCAGCTCAGGATAGCCAACCATCAGGCTCTCCTGGGCAAGTATAATCTGAATCTATGGGACTCCCTGAAAAGGTTCTCAGAGTCCCTGCCGCCAGACCAGGCCGCCGATTTTGCCATGGTCTTAGAGGAAGGGGTGACAGTGGCCAGTGCAGCCTTACAAACTGCCTCTGATGCTGCAGACACTGCCAGCAGGGCTATGGCCTCCGCTGTCGCTATGCGGCGGGCAGCCTGGCTGCAGTCGACTGAACTGTCTCAAGAGGTGCAGCACTCCATACAAGACCTGCCGTTCACTAAAGCTGCCCTCTTCTCAGAAAAGACGGACGAGAAGCTGCACGCCATAAAGGATTCAAGGACCACGCTACGCTCCTTGGGCCTTTACACACCCCAGGCGGCAAGGCTGCAGACGCGCCAGCAGCCACACCAAATCCCCCAGCGGCAACAGCAGCAGGCTAGGCCGCAGCCTAGACCCTACCCCCCCTCCAGGGGTAGGGACAGAAACAGGGGCGCAGGGCGGCGCGACCAAACCGCGACCCCCTCGTCCTCCTTCAAAGGCCCCTCCAGGGGACCTAAGGGCAAAAGACAATTTTGACATTGTGCCCAAGGGTGGTTCCCTTCCCTGTTCCTTGGGCCACCCCCCGCCTTTCCGGGACAGGCTAAGACCGTACCTCAGCCTGTGGCGGGAGATTACATCGGACCAATGGGTCCTCAGCACCATTCGCTGGGGCTATGCCCTCCAACTACAGACTACCCCCCCACTCCCCCTCCCCGTCCCTTTTCAGGGACCCCTCTCACGAGCATGTACTCCGTCAGGAGGTTCTCACCCTACTTCTCAAAGGCGCGATAGAAGTGGTTCCACCACTCGAGGTGGGGAGGGGATTCTACTCCAGGTATTTCCTTGTCCCCAAGGCAAAAGGAGGCCTCAGACCTATACTAGACCTGCGCAGATTCAACAGGTGCATAGAAAAGCAGAAATTCCGCATGGTCTCCCTTGCATCCATCATCCCAATATTGAACCCAGGGGATTGGTTCGCCGCCCTAGATCTGAAGGATGCGTACTTCCACGTCTCCATCCTTCCCGCCCACAGAAAATTCCTAAGGTTTACGGTAGCTGGTGGCCACTACCAGTTCACGGTCCTTCCCTTTGGCCTGGCCTCATCCCCCAGGGTGTTCTCAAAGTGCATGGCAGTGGTGGCAGCCTCCCTGAGGCGCAAGGGAGTCCAGATCTTCCCATACCTGGACGATTGGCTAATAAAGGGCAAGACCAAGTCGCAGGTACGCGAGGCGGTCTCTCTCGCCCAAACTACCTGCCATACCCTGGGACTGCTCATAAACGAGCAGAAGTCAACTCTACACCCGGTACAGGTCATAGAGTTCATAGGGGCCCGCCTGGACTCGATACGAGCAAAAGCCTCCCTCCCACGCTCGAGGTTCGAGGCCATGTCAGCGATAATATCGCAGCTCCAAGGGTGCCCCACGACAACAGCCAGGCAGTGCCTACGGCTGCTAGGCCACATGGCCTCCTGCACCTATGTAGTGGAGCTGGCCCGCCTCAGGCTCAGGCCCCTCCAGAGCTGGTTAAAGAAAGTCTACATGCCCAACAGGCATGCCCTGAACAGGGTGGTAACAGTCCCCCCTGCGGTTCTGGGTTCGTTGAACTGGTGGATGGACCCCAGAATCGTGTTGAAGGGAATTCCCTTCAAGGCCCCCACCCCCTCGGTCACCCTGATCACGGACGCTTCAGACCGGGGATGGGGAGCCCATATCACTGGTGGTCTGACCACTCAGGGCCTCTGGTCCCGGAGGGAAACTGCCCTACATATCAATGTAAAGGAACTAAGGGCAGTAAGACTGGCTTGCAAAGTGTTTCGCCATGCTTTATTCGGGAAAATGGTTCAGGTGTTGACAGACAATACCACTGCGATGTACTATATCAACAAACAGGGGGGCGCGCACTCCTCGCTACTGTGTCAAGAGGCGCTTCGACTTTGGGACCTAGCAGTGAGACGCAACTTCTGTTTAACCGCCTCTCACCTCCCGGGGGTCAGGAACGACGAGGCAGATCGCCTCAGCAGGTCGTTTCTCCCCCAACACGACTGGTCTCTTCACCCGGAGGTGGTCGACATGATCTTCCGCGAGTGGGGTGTTCCCCGCCTGGATCTGTTCGCATCAGCCTGGAACGCGAAGTGCCCCAGGTTCTGCTCGCTCAGGGGTCGCGAGCCGGGCTCCGTCTCCGACGCATTCCTGATCGACTGGACGGGGGGCCTCCTGTATGCGTTTCACCCCCTCCCGCTCCTGCCCAGGGTCCTCTTGAAAATCAAGAGGGACGGAGCGGACATCATCCTGATCGCCCCATCGTGGCCGAGACAGTATTGGTTTTGCCTGCTCCAGGACCTATCGGTTGCTCCCCCGATCGAGCTACCGAAGAGACCGGACCTTCTCTCTCAGGACAACGGTCGGCTACTGCACCCCAACCTGGAAACCCTACACCTGATGGCCTGGAGGCTCTCTGGCTAACGGAGGAGGAGAGAACCTGCTCGGAGCAGGTCCAGCGTGTGCTCCTGGGAAGCAGGAGGCCCTCCACCCAGAGTGCATACAAGGCCAAGTGGAGGAGGTTCACCTGCTGGTCGGAATCGCGGGGCATAACCCCCGGTACGTCTTCCGTGCAGGCGGTCCTGGACTACCTGCTGCAGCTCAAACAACAAGGGTTGGCGCTGGCTTCCCTAAGGGTCCACTTGGCAGCCATTTCGGCGTTCCACCAGCCGGTGGAGGGGAGGTCTCTTTTCTCTCACCCCATGTCGGTGAGGTTCCTCAGGGGAATCGAGAGGCTGTACCCGCAGGTCCGTGACCCGGTGCCTCCCTGGGACCTGAACCTAGTCCTTGACAGACTGACGGGGCCCCCCTTTGAGCCCTTGGCCACTTGCCCCCTACGGGTCTTGTCTTGGAAAGTAGCCTTCCTTGTGGCCATCACCTCAGCCAGGAGGGTGTCCGAGTTGAGGGCCCTGACCTCGGAACGCCCCTATACGGTGTTCTTCCGGGATAAGGTGCAGCTTAGGCCTCACCCAGCTTTTCTACCTAAAGTAGTCTCCAGGTTTCATTGTAACCAAGATATTTTCCTCCCTGTGTTTTTTCCAAAACCGCACAGGTCCGAGGACGAAAGGAGGCTACACACCCTCGACGTGAGGAGGGCTCTGGCGTTCTACCTCGATAGAACCAAGCCGCTCCGCAAGACCACTCAACTCTTCGTCGCGGTGGCAGAGAGAATGAGAGGCTCCCCAGTGTCATCACAGGGCATCGCCAAGTGGATCACCGCCTGTATCCGGCTGTGCTACGAGAGTGCGGGTGTCCAGCTCCCCGGACCGGTGACAGCGCACTCGACAAGGGCCCAGGCCGCGTCGGCGGCCTTCCTGGAGAGGGTTCCCCTGGAAGACATCTGCAAGGCTGCCACCTGGTCACCCGTACACACCTTTGCCACGCACTACGCTATCGTCCAGCAGGCCAGGGACGATGCCCGCGTGGGCAGGGCAGTGCTGGGAACAGCCCGTCGATGACTCCTACCCGCCTCCAGGTAAGGCTTGTTATTCACCTAAGTGGAATGCATATGAGCAACCACTCGAAGGAGAAAACATAGTTACTTACCAGTAACTGTTGTTCTTCGAGATGTGTTGCTCATATCCATTCCACACCCACCCTCCGTCCCCGCTGTCGGAGTCGGCAGAAAGAAGGGACTGAAGAGGGAGGGGCTGGCAGCGACCATTGAGCCGCCGCAGGGCGGCGACACTACGGGGTCGCTGGACCGGCCCCTGCAGGGGCTGCTAGTAAAAGTTCTCCGATTGGCCGTGCACGAGGGCGCGCACACCTAAGTGGAATGGATATGAGCAACACATCTCGAAGAACAACAGTTACTGGTAAGTAACTATGTTTTTTTAGACACACAGCAATGTGCAGAGTCATAGTAGTACAAGAGGGGAATTTAATGTTCTGCTCCTTCTACAGCACAAGGATGCTCTGCTCATTGTCAGCATGAGTTAGAGCCTCCTTCTGCTCCCACTAAAGTCAGTGGGACTTCTACATGAGCAGGATTAGGCCTTTAGCCTCTTCTTCCCTTTGGCACTGAGCTGTGAGAGAGGGGAGCCCTTTGTGCTCTTCTGATCTGGCAGCTGTCCCTGAGCATCTGAGCTTCCCTCTTTTCAGCTTGAGGACATTTTTCTTTCCTCCTCCCCAGCCTCCCACAAGATTGCACCATGGTTGTCTTCAGCCCCCTGCAATTTTCTTTTCTTTCAAGACATCAAATGCCCTGCTCCTCTTTCTTTACTGAAGAGTAGTAAATGAATAAAAAAAAAGAAAAACTATATATGTTACACCAAAATCATCTTTAAATGATGACAGGGTGCTAGGCTGGGAAGCAAATCTGCTTCTCAGTTTTAACTTGTGTGTATCTATTACACACACACACACACCCCACAGAGAGTGAGAGAGAGGAGCCAGGCTGCCTAAGTAGCAATAAAGGTTTTACTGAATCTTTGACTTTTGTAACCCTCATTATCCTTGCATGCCCTCTCCCTTCACTTTGTTTTTACTTCAGCCTTTGCTGTGTTCATTGTAATTATATTGTGTCTAAATTTTCTGTCCTATACACATCCAGCGTCATAGGGCGCCAATAGAGAATGGGGCTTCTGAATGCTATTGTTATACAAATATTAAACGTCTTACATTCTATTGCACTTTCCTTGCAAGGATCTCTGAGCGTTCTGCAGACATTACTAAGTCCCAATTCCTTCTAATCTTCATGCCTCTCATCGTCTACTTCACCCATTTCTGCACCCTTTCTATCTCAGCTCTGCCTTTTTCCAGAAGGTATGATCAGACCTATACGCAGTATTCCAGGTGAGGACATACCATAAACATCATTATAACGTTTCCATTATTATTGGATTTGGTAAAATAATTTTTTTCAAGAAGTATCCAGAGCGCTAGATAGATACCCAACTACTACTACAAACAAATAAATGAAAATAAAGTCACTGAGATTGTGCAATGTGAACTAAAAATCTAAAATATTCTCTTCCTTTTCCTCCAACTGTTTCTGCTCAAGGACAACAACATAAAACAAATACTAAGTTGTCCAAGAACAAGAGGAGAAGAAAATGTCTTCAATTGTTCAGTGATAGAAGTGATGACTAAAATACTTGGATGCTGCAAAACTTGATGTTTGATACACATCTCTATGAAACAAGAATTGCGGTAGAAATTGTCTAGAATGTGTGTGTGAGTTTGCAGCACGCTTTACCATATATTGACCAAAACAGCTGCACCATCTGTTGTTAGGAGGAAGCCGTAAGTCACCCTTCTGGCAAAGCTTGAAATGGGGTTAATAAAAAGTTTCAAGTCTTGAGTCCCCTAGATGCTATAGCCTAAATGCACTTGATATTGCTCTTGGCACAACTGCTGGCCATCCAGCTCAGCACAGCCATTGCTGCAGCCTCTGCCTGCTCAGAGGAAGACTGGCTGAGGCCAGCAAAGCAGTTTCCTTCCTCTGGCAATACAATTTTTGATTATCGCAGAGCAAGTCAAGTGACTCAGAGGTGAAGCATGACTAGCGCCGGGGTAAACAAACTGTGTTTATTCAAAGAATCCAGACTAGCATTAAAAATCCTTAATATAATGACCATGAAAGGGAAATGGCAGAAGCAGTGACACAGGAGCCAGCAGACAGAGCTGGGAGTCTGATAGGGAGTTTGGAAGGGGCATTTGGAGGAGTGTGTGTGGTGTTCTGTCTTGGTGTGTGTGTTTGAGGGGTTTCCTTGACCAAGACCTTAGGGGAGAAGGTTTATGACAGCTACAGAGGCAGCAGTGGTAGTGACCCAAAGAATGGAAGAGACCATGAAGATGATGGGATGTGGAAGCTGTGGGATGTACATTATCCTGGACCGAGTACCTGAAAGGTGCTTCGTTTTTATGAAATGCCTCCTGACTGCTCTGATGGAAGAGATGATCCAAGGTCTGGAGATGCAGGTCGAAACTGGTGATTGAGTTTTGAGGTGGATTTGAGCGGAGGATGAAGGGAAGGAGGCAGGAGGCTAAAGGGAAAACTCAAGACTTGCAGATGCAAGCTGGACTGGAGAATGGAGGGTAAACTGATGGATGAGGGAAGTGGCCAGTGGAAGTTTGTGACTATGAGAACCAGGCAAATGAAAAGATGGGTTAGTGAAAGAGAAATAGAGCTGTAGAACAGTCTTGCTGAATTGGAAGATGAAGAGGAGAGGTAGGCAGTAACGGAAGGTGGGAGAGCAAGGAAGAAGAGAAGAGCGGCTAGTCCTAGAAGAAGAGGGGTGGAGTCAATGGAGATAGGCAGAGTTTGGAGCCCCAGGAAGATACAGGATGACTCACAAAAGACTGCCAGTGCGAACAAAAGACAAGAAGACTTGCAGCCAGAAAGAACAGAAGGAAGGCTGGAGAAGTGCACCAGTATGAGGAAGAAGCAGGCCTACATTACTGGGGATTCTTTACTTAGAAGAACAGAAAAGCTTGTCACCAGAGCAAATCTGGTGAACAGAAGGGTGTGCTCTGTTTCAGGAGTTAAGATACAGGATATGGATCTGAGGCTGAAAGGATCCAAAAGGGAGCAGGAAAGAATCCACTGATAGTTCTTCATGTGGGAACAAATGGCACTGTAGATTCTTGCTGGAATGCATCCAGGGAGACTTTGCCAGGCTGGGGAAGATGCTTAAAGAAATGAAGGCTTAGGTGACCTTCAGTGGGATTTACCTGTCTGTAGAGGAGAGTGAAGGAACAACAAAGGGTAGCAGAATGGACATGAAGAGGAAAGCAAGTGTCATTGGTACTGGTACTAACAGTCAGGCAGGCGATACTAGCAATAGAATGACTGTATCTAAATCAGGTGAGGAATCTGGGAGAAGAGAAGCAGAAACAACTGACATGTCTGCATACCAATGCAAGGAGCCAGGGTGAGAAACTGGAGGAACTACAACTACTGGTGTAGGAAGCGAAACCAAATATTATAGGGATAGCAGAAACATGGTGGAAAGTAGTCATGCCTGGAGTACAGGTATTGAAGGGTATGTGCTGTTCAGGAAAGACAGAAGAAATGGTAAAGTGCTGAAGTAGCATTCTTTATTAAGGACGAGGTAGACTGTAAAGAAATTAGAAATGATGGAATGAATAAAACGGAAACTGTTTGGGTCAAAATCACTTTGGGGAAGAAAAGTAACAGAGGCTCCATTGGAATAGAGCTTGTGGTCTGTTATAGATGCCCAGAATCGGAACTGGATATGGACAGAATCAGTTTTAATATTTTAATGAAATAAATACTGCTGGGAATTTTGTGATTACGGGCGACATTAATTTCCCAGACACAGAATGGAGGACAAGTGCTACTAATGAGGCCAGATATTCCTGGATGTGATGCCTGGTAGGTAGAGAGGACCTCATAAAAGAACTGGTTGTACATGACTATTTTAGTTTAAGTGATCATGAGATAATTCAGTTTAAACTAAATGGAAGGATAAACAAAAATAAGTCTGCAGTTAGGATCCTTGATTTTAAAAGGACAAACATAAAAAATATAAGGGAAATAGTTAGGGTAGTGGACTGAACTGAAGGTCTCAAGGATCTGAATGTGGAGGAGACTTGAAATTATGTTTAAAGTCAAAGTTGTAGAAATAATCTGAAGCCTGCATCCCAAGCAAGGGGAATAAAATTGTAGGGAATGAACTGGATGAGCAAGCATCTTAAACAAGTGATTAAAAGAAAGCCTACAAGGAATGAAAGAAGGGATGGCATCAGCAAGGAAAGCTACCTCTTGGAGATCAGAAAGTGTAGAGAGAAAGGGAGAAATGCCAAAAGCCAAGTAGAGTTGGACTTTGAAAAGGAAATTAAACCACTACTAAAAGGTTCATGTGCCATATAAAGAAAACAAGGAAGGAAGAAGTGGGACCGCTAAGCAATGAGGATGGGGTAGAGATTAAAGATAACCTAGGTATGGCCCAACACATAAACAAACACTTTGCCTCAATTTTTAATAAGGTTAATGAGGAATTTAGGGAGAGTGGTAGGGTGGCTTATGGGAACAAGGATATGGACATAGAAATGACAACATCCAAGGTGGAAGTCAAATTCAAACAGTTTAATGGGAGCAAATCAGAAGGCCCAGATAATCTCCATCCAAGAATTTTTAAAGAAATTGGCACATCAAATTGCAATCCAATAGCGAGAACCCTATGGCTGGAGAATTTCTAACATAGTTCTTATTTTGTAGAAAGGGGAAAAAAGTGATCTGGGAAATTACAGATCTGTTAGCTTGACCTCAATTGTATGTAAGGTCTTAGAACAAATTTTGAAAGAGAAAGTAGTTAAGGCAATAGAGGTAAACGGTAATTGGGATAAAATACAACATGGTTTTACAAAAGATTGATTACGCCAGACCAACCTGATCTCCTTCTTTGAGAAGATAATTGATTTTCTTGAAAAAGGAAATGCGGTAGTTCTCATCTACCTGAATTTCAGTAAGGCATTTGATACAGCTCCACTGGGAAATTATTAGTTAAATTGGAGAACATGGGGATTAATATGAGAACTAAAAGGTTGGTAGGAACTGGTTAAAGGGGAGACTACAATGGGTCATACTGAAAAGAGAACTGTCAGGCTGGAGGAAGATTACTACTGGAGTTTCTCAGGGAACTGTCTTTGAACCAATCTTACTTAGCATTTTCATTCATGACTTTGGCACAAAAAGTAGGAATGTGCTGTAGATGAAACAAAGTTCAGAGGTAATGCCAATACAGAGGAGAACTGTAATATTGTACAAGAAGATGGCCTTGAAAACTGGTTGGTCACAGGATAACTATGATCCTCCAATGTGATGCGACTGAAAAAGGCTAATGAAATCCTAGGATGCATCAGGGAAGGTATTTCCAGTAGAGGCAGGGAAGTGTTAGTACCATTATACAAGGCACTGGTAAGACCTGATCTGGAATACTGTGTGCTATTCTGGTCTCCTATGTTTAAGAAAGATTAATTCAAACTGGAACAGATGCAGAGAAGGGCTACTAGGATGATCAGAGTAATGGAGAACCTACCTTATGAGAGGAGACTTAAGGAACTTGCCTTGTTTACCCTTACGAAACAAAGGCTGGGGGGAAATATGATGGTTCTCTATAAATATATAAACACCAAGGAAGTAGAGAAGTTATTTAAGTTAAGGGCTAATGTTGGCACAGAAACAAATGGCTATATACTGGCCATCAACAAGTTTAGACTTGAAATTAGATGAAGGTTTCTAATTATCAGAGAAGTGAAGTTCTGGAAGTGCCTTCTAAGGGAGTAGTGCGGCAAAAAACCAACTGGTTTCAAGACTGAGCTTGATAGGTTTATGGAGGGAATGATATGATGAAACTGCCTGCAATGGCATGTGGCCCATCTGTGACTGCTAGCAGCAAATATCTCCAATGGCCAGAGATGGCACACAAGATGGGCAAGTCTTTGAGTTACTACAGAGAATGCTTTCCTAGTGTCCAGCTGGGTAGGTCTCACCCACATGTTCAGGGTTTAGCTGATCGCCATATTTGGGGTCGGGAAGGAATTTTCCCCCAGGTCATATTGGTAGAGACTTGCCTTCCTCTGCAGGATGGAGCACGGGCCACTCGCTGGTTTAAAACTAGAGTAAATGGTGGATTTTCTGTAACTTTCATACTTATAATCATGGTTTGAGGGCTTCAGTAACTCAGCCAGAGGTTATAGGTCTATTCCAGGAGTGGGTGGGAGAGGTTCTGTGGCCTGCAATGTGCAGGAGCTCAGACTAGATGAGCCTGGTGGCCCCTTCTGGCCTCATGGCCTGTGAGTAGCATTGATTTGATCCGCGTGCTGAGTGGTCTTCAGGAAACCTCTGTCCAGACATCAAACCTGACAACATGCAACACTTCTGTTAATTCTTGGCCTTCACCGAGCATTTCCCACCTTGCTGAAGTTGCACCTGATGGTGCGCTGTGTTAAAAATGTGGAAAATGCCCGTAGAGGTCCACAGTAAGTGACAAGGCCAAAATAATTTCCATCATAGAGGACCTGATTCTGAGAGATGCTAAGTGGTCATCACTTCCACTCTCTTCAAAGGCAGGTGCTGGAGCTCAGCACATCTTTGCAAAAGACCCGAGTTTTGATTTTATTACCTAGGGGCCCAATTCTCCATTGCCCTGCACCTTATGCAGTCAAGGCACTAGTGCAGAGTAGGTGTCAATGTTACTGAACAGAGAGTTAGAGTTTTGGGCCTACTTAAAATAACCGCATAAGGTGTACAGCAACGGAGAATCAGGCCCCAACTAGTCAGGGCTGAAAGGCTAGTGTATGTTCTAGGAAAACTGAAGTTACAAAGAGAGAGGCTGACATGCACTCAAGAGTGCTCAATGGAGATTTGATGTAGTATGTACACTTGATAGTTTTCAGCTTGGTCTACACTTACCTCGGCGATTCGGCGGCCGTCAACAGGAGTTACGGAAAGAACTTGCGTAACTACCATCGACTGCTGTGCTTCTCTTCTGCGTGCCGTCTTTACTGCGCTGCGCCACTTGCGGGGTGGATTAATAACGTTAGCTTCTGGATCAACTGAGGGAGACTTCACTGACTGCTCAGTCAATACGATAAGTCAATCTGACGGCAACGACTTTGTCGCTGTCAGTGTAGACACAGCCATATTTAATGTGGCCTTGACTCACCTTTTGGGCTGAAACTCATATATAGCAAATATGCTGCATGCTACGCAATTCACATAGGGCCAAATCTTGCAGCTTCTTACCAGGCCATGAAAAGCTCTACTCTAAACATAGCAGAAACACTGTGCTGACACTTTGCAATGAGACCAGAAAGTAGATAGACCATTCAGCCAGCTCAGATGTTTAGGAGAAAGGCATTCAAAGGACCTATATTGATAGACTTCACAGACTCTCGTCTTCCAAGGGAGTAAAGAGAGTGAGTGAGAGAGTGTGTTCAGTGTGAAAGAGAGTGGACAGGATGAATGGTGAGTGTAGACATGACCAGTCAGTTTGTGAACTGCACACATCCACAACTCTTCATGAAGTGGATGGGAGAGGGGTTGAATCCAACAGATGGTAACAGGCTGCCCAGATGTGCCACACACTGTCTAAAGAGGGAACTCCACTGCCCACATGCCCATGTGTTTCCTCCAGATAAAGCCCTGTGGCTTTGGGTTTGCACAGCACCCAAAATTTCATCCCTAAAGCAGTTTTCCTTTTTTTCTTCTTCCATTATGTTTGAGCCATAGTGCACCTTCTAGAATAATGGATACAAAAACCCAACCCTCTTCATCTCTTCCTTCAGGCATTCCTGGAGACTTCCTTTCAAAGAAACTGCAAGAAGTTTAAATGCAAAGTCAGTCCCAGTTTTGAATTCCCTAATCAACAACTAAGAAGTTAATTAACAGACCAATAATGGCTATATATTGATTATAGTAACTTCATTCAAGTGCAAAGAAAATAATCTAATTTCAGGTTCTATATATCCTGGAGTTAGAATATGGGCCGCCCCCAGAAGTCAGTAGAAGTTTTGTGCGTGCTGTAGCAGTCACACAGCATGTGTTTTCCTGTGATGATTTCCTGAAGGGGTATTTCTGATTTTTGTAAACATTAGAATGAAATGTGCATGTGTCAGAATCCAAGGAAACAACATGTATTTAGTGCCAAACTAGCCTTACTCCTCCTCGACCAAATATTAAATAAATTTTCCCACTTCAACTTAGTTAATATCACAGCTTATCATGCACTAAACCTTATTAAAAACAAAATACCTACCACTTAACCATAACGAGCATGCCAGGAATATTTGAAATGTCTCTGTCTTAAAAAAGGTACCACAGACAACTAACCAGCATCTACTTTCATCTCAAGACGAGCTTCAGGGCCCAAACTATCAATTTCACCTAAAATTAGAACTAAGCACCACTTTTACTTCGCAGTGTGTTAACAGCAAGAAAGTGAATACAATAGTCTTCTTGAACTGAAAGAACAGTGCTTCCTGAACAGTCAGAATTGATATGTAGTCTTGCTCAAAAAAATGACATTTTTCACAGAAGGATAATACAAAGGTGTGCTAAGAAAGTCTATCCAGATTTGAAGGGTACTGATTGTAACAGGACTGGTGAGAGAAGATAAGTATTTGTAAGGTTCAATGTTTAGTGGTATCATTAAATCATTTATCATTAAAGATGGATAAAATTTGTTCAACAAAGTTTTCAGTTAACAAAAATACCAAAGGTGTTGGGGGTTGGCTTTTGGTACTGTGCTGTTTCCATAGAATCATAGAAAATTAGGGTTGGAAAGGACCTCAGGAAGACATCTAGTCCAACTCCTGCTCAAAGCAGGACCAACACCAACTAAATCATCCCAGCCAGGGCTTTGTCAAGCCATACCTTAAAAACCTCTAAGGATGGAGATTCCACCAGCTCTCTAGATAACCTATTCTAGTCCTTCACCACCCTCCTAGTGAAAAGTTTTTCCTAGTATCCAACCTAGACCTCCCACACTGCAAATTGAGACCATTGCTCCTAGTTCTGTCATCTGCTACCACTAAGAACAGCCTAGCTCCATCCTTCCTGGAACCCCCTTTCAGGTAGTTAAAGGCTGCTACCAAATCCTCCACCATTTTTCTCTTCTGCAAACTAAACAAGCCTAGCTCCGTCAGCCTCTCCTCATAAGTTATGACCTCCAGCCCCCTAATCATTTTCGTTGCCCTCCACTGGACTCTCTCCAATTTGTCCACATCCTTTCTGTAGTGGGAGGCCCAAAACGGAATACAATACTCCAAATGTGGCCTCACTCACCTGTGCAGAATAGAGGGGAATAATCACTTCCCTCGATCTGCTGACAATGCTCCTACTGATGCAGTCCAATATGCTATTAGCCTTCTTGGCAACCAGGGCACACTGCTGACTCATATCCAGCTTCTTGTCCAGTGTAACTCCCAGGTCATTTTCTACAGAACTGCTTCCTAGCTGGTCAGTCCCCTGTCTGTAGCTGTGCATGGGATTCTTCCGTCCTAAGTGCAGGACTCTGCACTTGTGCTTGTTGAATCTCATTAGTTTTTTTCTGACCCAATCCTCCAATTTGTCTAGGTCACTCTGTATGCTATTCCTACTCTCCAGGGTATCTACTACTCCCCACAGCTTAGTGTCATCTACAAACTTGCTGAGGGTGCAATCTCCTCCATCCTCCAGATCATTAATGAAAATGTTGAACAAAACTGGCCCCAGCACTGACCCCCGAGGCACTTGGCTCGTTACCAGCTGCCAACTAGACATTGAGCTGTTGATCTCGATGATCTAGTCAGCTTTCTATCCATCTTATAGTCCATTCATCCAACCCTTACTTCCTTAGCTTGCTGATAAGAATATTGTGGGAGACCATATCAAAAGCTTTGCTAAAGTCAAGGAATATCATGTCCACTGCTTCCCCCACATCCACAGAGCCAGTCATCTCATCATAGAAGGCAATCATGTTGTTCAGTCATGACTTTCACTCAGTGAATCCATGCTGACTGCTCCTGATCACCTTCCTCTCTTCCAAGTGCCACAAAATGGATTCCTCAAGGACCTGCTCCATGATTTTTTCAGGGACTAAGGTAAGGCTGGTCAGTCTGTAATTCCCTGTTTCCTCTTCCTTTCCTTTTCTGCAGATGGTCCCTATATTTGCCTTTTTCCCGTCATCTGGGACCTCCCCCAATCACCACGAGTTTTCAGACATAATGGCCAATGACTCTGCAATCACATCAGTCAACTCCTTCAGCAGCCTTGGATGCATTGCATCCGGCCCCAGGATTTTCTAAATAGTCGTGAACCTGTTCTTTCAGCGCTGAGGGCTGTTTTGGGGGAGCGTGGAGTTCTTTTTGAAAAACCAGGAATCTTACACAAAAAAATTTGAAAAAAGAAAACCCAATTTTTTCTTGTCTTTCTAAATTTTCCATAGAAGATATTTACCACTTTCTGACCAGATCTAGTTGTTTTAAAGAAATCTCTTTTTGAAAATGCATTTAACCATCCAGTCATTGATTTCTATTTAACTATTACATATAGCACCACAAGTGGGCTAAGGATATTATTCCATTGTACTGACACAAGCCCTCTTACTGGCACAAGTGTCATTCCATTGGCTTCAGATGAGTTACTCTTGCTTAACATGTGTAAGAAGGAGGACTATCAGGCCTATGGGCTCTGCCATGAGGAGATAAAACAAGCTTGGGAAAGAAAACACAAAGTCTGAAGAGGTGATATCAAGCAAAGGAGACAGATGGAGGCTTACATAAAATAAGGCTTTGTGTGAGGACAAGAGTCCGGAATGTATTATGGAAGGAGAAAGGAAGCCATTTCTCTGTCTTTGTAGAGTTAGGAGTTAACTGATCATCAGAGTTCATCCAGTAAAGCATGGAGATCAATGAGACTACTCAAGTTCTTAAAGTTAAACATGGGCTTAAATTCTTTGTTGGACTGGTGCCTCAGTTATGGAGTGTGAGATGGAAGTAAATGATTACAAATAGCTATTTATTTGCCATACGGTTTGTTTTTAATAACCACTCAGTATGAAACAGTAGTCAGTGTAACATGTACCTTTGTGCATGCAAGAAGTACTGCTACCATGTTTAGAAATCCACAGAATTTGTTTCCACCAGAAAAAGGCCGAGATCATGAATAATTCTAAAGCTGTTAAGGATCTTCATGAGAACACCGTACATTTAGTTCCGTTCTGCAGATGACCATAAGCAACATACCCCGGATGGGTAGGTCAAAGAGAAAATGGTATCAAGTTCAGCCAGCTCATGAAATGTACTGAGGAAGATGAAACATGTTTTAGGGATGGAATTCCAGTCCCCCCTGTGATGAGCTGGATGTTTTTGCTAGGACAGGCTGTGGTCTGAGGACTGTGGCCAGCGGAGGACTTTTTAGTGGTCCACAGGAGAGCTTGATGGTCCCAGGGTGCTTGGCGTCCTCCATGCTTTTAGATCAGAGAAACAGAACAGATGGAAGTGGCGAGAGGAAACGAAGAGCAAAACGAAAGACTTTGGCCAGACTGTCACCTGGTATAACTCCAATGATTTGAAGGGAGTTATGCTGATTTACATTAGCTGAGGACCTGGCTTAGTATGATTAACTTTTCCTATAAAAAGGAAAAATATGTAACACCCTGAAGATAGTTAACATAGTTGCTAGCTATTTTCCTAATATTACTTTGTCACTCAAGCAGTCTCTTTAGTTGCCACAGGGATAGTACATGATCATGTGCAGTAAGGTGGTGTTTCACACAGTCGCAAAGTAGAGCAGAAGCTGAATCACACATGCTGCAGCTCAAGAAGCCTTAAGATGATGTTAGACCCATAACTTGTGAAACATATCCAAGTCCCGCCTAGTTGGTCAAAGCCACTGTGAGACAGCTATGTCCCCTATTAATGGGGATAGTCAATGACTCCTTCAGAGAAACACAACTACCATACTCCTTGAAAAACGCAATAGTTTGCCCAGTTCTCAAGAAGCCAACACTCAATTCTGGAAGAGCTCTCCAACTACTATCCTGTCTCCAATCTTTCCTTCCTGGGTAAAATAACTGAGAAAGTAGCAACCACCAACCCTCAATAAAACAGAGTATCATCCAACACCGTGGATGACGCAATCAAAGATCAGACCATAGGGGACACAGGGACAGCTATAGTGGCACTATAAAGTGACCTCCTCATGGTCACAAATAAGATCTCCACACTCATACTGCTGGACCCCACTGCATGGTGGACTACAAGATATTGCTTAACCATTGACATGACATAGTAGGAGTAGAGTGCTCAGCATGGCAACGGCTCCAATTATTCCTCCCTAGCAGAACTCAGAGCACAGTGATGGGTAACTGCTTCTCCTCCCCAAAGGCCTTCACCTGCAAGGATCCATACTATCCTGCTTCTCTTCAATAGCTACGCAAGACCGCTGCAAAACATAGTGAGACTCCATGGGCTCAGCTGCCAACAGTATGCTGATGACACTAAAGTATATATTTTATTCTCAACTGATGCAACCACCGCCACTGCTAAAGTGTCAGAATGCCTTTGGGAAATCAGTGCTTCGATGTAGAGCAGCTGGCTCAAACTGAATCCAGGCAAGATCAAAGTGGTCAGAAAGAACTGCCTAAGATATTGTCTCCACTTTCCAACAAAGGCTCGCGACCCTAATGTGTCAAAGAGGTGCAAAGCCTCAAGGTCCCATTGGTCTCCTTGCTATGTTTGGATGACCAGATAGCATCAGTTTCCAAAAAATGCCTTCTTTCACCTCCATCTTGCTAGGAAATGTCATCCCCTCCAGACAGATAAGGGCAATCCATGCATTTGTCACCATCAGGCTGGGTTACTGTAGCTCACTGTATCTGAAGCTGAATGTGAAGATGATACTTAGGCTCCAGCTGGTACAGAATATGGCTGCCCACCCTTTTCATGGCTCAGGCCACTGTGAGCACATCGGGCCCAAGCTCAAGTCTTCTCAATTTTGGGTACCTAACCTGAGATACCTAGGGACTGATGTTTGAGGCACCAAGTGTCCAGAAACTCCCCAGAGAGCTGTGTGTGCTTAGTACTTCTAAAAAAACAGTCTCCAGACATCTCAAGTTGGGTAACCCCAAGTGAGACACCCAAATCTAGAGGTTACTTTGGAAAGGCCTCTATTAATTGATTTAATCATTGAGAGAAAACGAACAAACCACAACACATCTTTTCCAGTTTAACCACCTAGACTTTTTTTTAAACTTATTTTTAGTTTAGAGGAATAGGAAATGTTAATCTGCAGATATTAAAACATAACCTTGGATACAAATGCATTCAGTTAACATGGTTTTGTCAGCAAATTTTTGATTACTTGGAGCTTTCTTGGAGACTGGAACAGAGCCAGCGTAGTGCCTGTTTACTGCACTGAAAGAAGGGAAACATACTGTAGGTCAGTCACTAAAAAAGATCCTTCTGCTTCTACCCACTGCTAAATTACTTGGATAGGTGGCTGATAAAAACAGCTTCTTTTTATTGGTTATAACACAATTATTTCAGGCTCTCTCATCTCAGACATATTGTCAGGACTGTACACAGGCTGGCGCTTCATGAGATTAGTAATGAAGTCACCATAGAAATGAAATGACAAGCATTTACTGACCTCTCAGTAGCCTTTCCCTGTTTTGACATAAACTGAGACTCAGTGTTATTTTGGCGCCTCTGACGCCAACGTCTTTTTTTTTTTTGGTGTGTGCGAAGACACTCAAATAGCTGGGCAGTTAAGATGGAATTTTTCTTCAGGCCAAATAAGTCCTGTCCTCAAGTGTAGCCTTTGGGAGTTTTGCCACTGGATTTCACTGGACTTTGCTATTAATGCATGCAGATTTGCTACTGTTGCTCGGGCCTACATTTAGGACCCTGCTATTTGATTCATTCTGTACTAACTTGTTTTTACTTTGGAGGGAAGTGCAGTGTGACCAGACAGACTATGCAAATGACATCTTTGTTCATGGGAAACTTAACACAAAGGACTGAGTAAGATCAAGGAGATCTGGCCCCACTAAAAATAAAACAAAACTAAAAAAAATCTATGCTCCAATTATGGGGTGGGGAGGAAACCTAGATTTTAAATTAATGAATAGATCAAAAGCTTTTTTTAAATTACAGTCTGTCCTGCATCTGGCTAAATAATGACTTGTCGGAGCAGGGGTACGACATGGACAACAATACATTTTTCACAGGAGCTACTTAATAGGGTACACTGCTATTTAGTTAATATAGGATATATTCAATTGGAGTAATCCTGGATGTAATCATGTCCTCTTAAGGAATGTCCTCCACAGTCTATGGCTGTATGTGAGGGAGAGGTTTCCACCTTTCCCAAGGATGCATCAGAGGGTTTTGTCTCCACTATTGGTGTGGATCTCAGGTATTCTGTTGGAAGCACAGGGACATAAGAACATCTTGTCCAGAATCCTGTCTTTTGACAGTGGCCAGTGCCAGGTGCTTCAGAAGGAATAAACAGAACAGGGCAATTGAGTGATCTGTCCCTTGTCATCCAGACCCAGCTTCTTGCAGTCAGAGGCTTAGGGATACTCAGACCATGGGGCTGCATTTCTGATCATCTTGGCTTATGGCCATTCATAGACCTATCCTCCATTAATTTAACTAGTTCTTTTTTTAACACAGTTATGCTTTTGATTTTCACAACATCCCCTGGCAATGAGTTCCACTGGTTGACCATGCCTTGTGTGAAGAAGTACTATTTCCTTACATTTGTTTTAAACCTGTTGCCTATTAATTTCATTGGGTCATCTCTGGTTCGGGTGTTATATGAAGGGGTAAACAGTACTTTGCTATTCACTTTCTCCACACCATTCATGATTTCACGGAGCTCTATCATATCCCTTCTGAGTCATCTATTTTTCAAGGTGAACATCCCAGTTTTTGTAATCTCTCCTCATATAGAAACTGTTCCATCCCCTTAATTATTTTTGTTGCCCTTCTCTGTACTTTTTCTAAATTCTGATATATCTTTTTAAGATGGGGTGACCAGAACTGCACACAGTATTTAAGGTGTGGGAATATCATCGATTTATATAGTGGCATTATGATATTTACTATGCTATTACCTATCCCTTTCCTAATGGTTCCTAACATAGTTAATTTTTTTGACAGCCACTGCACATTGAACAGATGTTTTCAGAGAACTATCCACAATGACTCCAAGAGCTCATTCTTGAGTGGTAACAGCTAATTTAGGCCTCATCACTTTGTATGAATAGTTGGGACTGTGTTTTCCAATATGCATTACTTTGCATTTATCAATGTTGGATTTCATCTGCCATTTTGTTGTCCAGCCACCCAGTTTTGTAAGGTCCCTTTATAACTCTTTGCAGTCTGCTTTGGACTTAAATATCTTGAGTAATTTTGTATTATCTGCGAACTTTGTCACCTCACTGTTTACCCCTTTTTCCTGATAATTTAAGAATATGCTGAACAGCACTGGTCCCAGTAAGGGACACAGATATTTACCTCTCTCCATTCTGAAAGCAGACCATTTATCCCTACCCTTTGTTTCCTATCTTCTAACCAGTTACTGACCCATGAGGAGGACAGCCATACAGATGCATCACCTCATCGTTCCCCTGCTGCTCATGAACACACACTAAATGTATGCATGTACTGACGGATGACCTAGATTCTCCCAGTCTCACCTTTCATTAACATTTTACGGATACATTAAGGCTTTCCAATGCTGCCGCAACTCAAATGTAAAATAGCGTTTCTTGATCAGCCTCTGGAGCATATGATGAATTTTCAGTTTCATGGCACAAGAGGGAATTTTTCAAGGCTATAGAAAAGCGCCAGCCAAAAACGGAACTATACAGTTTCAACATTTCTATGACAGTGTACAAAATGTATTCCAGCACATTCCTTTAGGGAGAATGCTAGTTACAGTTGCATAGCACTTTACAGACCAGGGAGGTATTAATACATTGCTTGATTTTACTTAAAACACTAAGAAAACAACACTTAGAAAGAGGCAAATGTTGTCTTTTCTTAACCCTGGTGCCATTGTGGAAGCAAAGTGATGATCTGTACTGCACAGGTTGCAGACAGAAGCTATCTTATGCGTAACAATAAGTATGTCCCAGTCCTGCTGGGAAACAAGTGTGTAGTTTTCAATCATGTCATTCAAGTTACTTGAGCACAACTGAAAAGCCCTCTTAATGCTCATTAAGATGAAGCTTGAAACCTATGAAGGCACCTTAGCTGTGTTATAGCCTAGCTTATGTTACAACACAGACAGCTAATTCAATTGAACTGAGATGACTGAAAACTATACATTTCTTGCCTATGAAGACAAGGCCTTAGATGCATTAGTACTTTAAAATTACAATTATATATATATAAAGGACTTTCACCACAGATAGTCTGATACACAAGGGGAAAAAAGTATTTAATCCATTTACTGGGGCTTTCACGCATTCTTCATCATTCTTTCTACTACAGTACATTTATTTGACTGATAGAAAGCAAGTGTGAAAAATCGGGACAGGGAATGGGGAGTAATAGGTGCCTCTATAATAAAAAACCCCAAATATCAGGAATTTCCCTATAAAATCAGGACATCTGGTCACCCTAATTGGCAGAGAACAATTTACTCCCTTGCAGTCCATGGTCTTCTTTTTTGATCTTGGGATGAAGTGATAAAGCCAGTTCAGTGTGGCTCTTGCGGGCAAATGATAGCAATGAAATGCAGGGCTGGAAGGCACCTCAAGAAGTCATCTAGTCCAGGCCCCTGCACTGAGCAGTAAATCTCTAAACCAACCCTGACAGACATTTGTCCAACCTGTTCTTAAAAGCCTCCAGTAATGGGGACTCCACAGCCTCCCTTGGAAGCCTAGTCCAGAGCTTTACTACCCTTGCAATGCTGATTACTTCTTGCCCTACCTTCTGTGGACATGGAGAACAACCGAGCACAGCCCTCTCTATAACAACACTTTAAATATTTGATGACTCATTTCCTCAAAAGCCGCAGATCTATCACTCTACACAGGAACACCAGTGGGTCCTTCACACTTTGAGTTGCAAAAGGATGATCCAGGTCAGCAGATGAGACGTGCCATACACCTCACTATACACCTTTCCTCTACTGGGATTCCTCTATTGATACTCCAGCAGACGGATCAGCATGGATGCCAGAGTCCTTTAGAACACAAAGACATGCTGCAGGAGCTGGGATTTGTTTGTGCTTGTTATTTATTTTTAAAGGGTAAAACTCCCAAAGTGGACAGAATTTGGCCCATTATCTTGAACTTTTGATGTCACCATCATTTCCCCTGCAACAGACTGTGATATAAACAAGGCTTTATAGCGTCCATTAAAAGAACCTGGGCTGCAGAAGAGAGAAGAGTCTGATTGAAAACACAACAAAACCACAGATGGGGTCAGGAAGAGCAAATGGAACGGAAATATTCCAGCAGAGTCCATATCTTGTTACAGGTAAAGTTTTACTGATTTCCCAATATGAAGGTTTGCCTTTAAAACAGACCAAAAAATCATGATAGCATGCTCACTCTCTGCGGTTTCTTGACCAAACAGCCAGTCCCCTTTAAGGGGTCTCAGGTTGTGTGCCCAAAAAACTGAAGAACCCAAAAAACCCACTTGTCACTTTTAAACATTTTTAGCTCATTTTTCTGAAATCCTGGAAGCTTTTAGACAGATAACATGGGGCCACATCACTGGATCAGCGTCACCCACAATGAGGGTCTCCTTGGCATAGATTTCCACCTCTACAGGACTGTGCCCTTGAACCTGGATACTGAAGACCCACTCTGCATGGTCAGGGATCTGCAGCTGGGAAGTGGGGAGCAACCTGGGGAGGAAGGGATGTGTGTTATGAAACAAACCCTGCCCCTGAGAAGCCAGTGATGTGTTAATGCAGTGCTCCCCTCTGCCCTGGGGAAATAATCCCAGTTAGAGACCAGATCTAGGGAAAACAGAAACTGGAAAAGGCTTTTGCAGTTCCATTGCCCTGTCAAGAAGCTGAGGTGACGCATGAGGAGAAGACTGGTGAGGAGCAGAGGTTGCATGTAGGCATAACACCTTCATGAGTTTGGAAGGACTCCAAAAAGTGCATGATCCCCAAAAAGAGATACCGCCTGGGCAGCAGCAGTACAAGTTTTGTCCCTCACTGAACGGATCACCCCCAAACCATAGATTTAAGCTCAGTTGCTGTGCAAAGCCAATCCCAGGCCTCTTTATTGAGCCTGCCAACAAAGCAATGTTAGTGTCAATCAGGGTAGTGGTTTATGGGGAGGAGGGGGGAAAGGGGTACACAACTGTGAAGGGAGAGCTGGACTGAGATAATCAGCTGTGCAAGGAGCTTCATTTAATTAATATTGTGACAGAGCACAGAGATCAAAGGAGATTTTTCTTTTTTAATTTTCTCTGAATCCTGAAGAACTCCTCATTTTAAGATACTTGGATCCAAGGACAAAATAACTTGAATTTTCCTAACATAGGAAAGTTATTGCATATTTTCCCCAGCAGTACAGGTCTTTGTTTATAGTCCCCTGGACTGCCATTCCCTTTCACTTTTCACACCCCAGAACATTTCAGATTTATAAAGTGATTTTTCATTCTTGTATTAAAAATGAATCATGCCTTAAATTACAGCCATATGTATGCTGAACTCTGTGACAAGGCTTTTCTCTACAAGCTTCACTTATTTTATTCCTGGGTCTGCTGCATATTTCAGGAATGAGTAAAATGCTTTATGAATTCCCTCTCTCTGTCGCTGTCATCCAGTGTTAATATTTTCAACATGTTTAAAAAAATCCACATGCACATGTTCACTTTCCATTTTTTAATTTATTTACATAATGTAACTCCCAGATCTAACCTGGAAAATCCAATGATAGACTGGAGACAAAATGCATCCATCCACCCACCCATACCAGCTCCCATACTGCTCCCACTGAACCCAGTTGCAAAACTTTAAGGGACTTCAATGAAAGCAAGTGAAGGCCCATAAGATCCTCAAGATATTTTCAGCTTTATTTAAGGAGAAGGCAAAATATCCACTGGAATAGCAGAGTCTGCATTAGAACTCGGGAGTTCCAAGCTCCCAGCCTGTGCTCAAACTACTACATCATAATGTCACCATTAAATTACTATAAATCACAGTGGTTGACATGAGACTGGTAAGGCTTGGTAAGTCTGAGTGCTAAAGGATTCTGGGAGCAAGGCCTCTTATATGGCAAATCACTACGAATACAGAACTTGTGTTTGGCACTGATATTAGTCATGAATGTTTATCCAGGCTCTGTGTGTTGCAGGGCTGAGGTGACAGACCAATGATCATGATCAGCCAATGGCGGCCAGTTTTCTTACTGTGTACACATGGGTGTGTGTAATGGTGAATCTGGGATTAACTGACCTGGGCCAACTGACCCTGTAAAATAGCACATCAGCAGGTGCCCGGGTGAATATATAATAATATGTACATGTCAACCGATCCCTGTTGTCTCTCCAACAATTAATTAGAAAAACAAGTAATAAATAATCATGATATGCTAAATAGGTGCTAGAAGAGCATATTTTGGGGTCATATGACTCCTTTGGGAAAAGGGTATAAATATTGGGGAATATCATGTGCCATTTGGAGAAAGAGAGAGAGAGAAACATCCCAATTAATATCTAAAGAGGGACTTTAGAACCAAGGGCCTCAGAGTAGTCAACACCCTAACACAACAGACTATTAAACAGGTCAGGTACTCAAGAAGAGGAAGAACCAGAGAGTCAGGGTAGCCAACATCCTGCTACAGGGAACTCAGAAAACGGACCAAGTATCTAAAGAAACCAAAAGGAAGGAAGGAAAGAAACAGCCTCCATGTAGAATTGGTATAGAATCATAGAATATTAGAGTTGGAAGGGACCTCAGGAGGTCATCTAGTCCAACCCCCTGCTCAAAGCAGGACTATCCTCAGCTAAATCATCCCGGCGAGGGTTTTGTCAAGCCGCAGTTTAAAAACCTCTGAAGATGGAGATGCCACCACCTCCCTAGGTAACCCATTACAGTGCTTCACCACCCTCCTAGTGAAAAACTTTTTCCTAATGTTCAACCTAGACCTCCCCCACTGTTACCTGGCAGCGCTGTGTTCTTGGGGAACCAGGGTGAAACACCCCTATTCTCTCTCTGGCTCACCTGAATCCCCCCCAGCCTCTGCTTGAACCAGAAACAAAAGCAATGAAAAGGCTCTGGGAGACACACCTAAAACCCTCCAAACAAGGGTGATAGGACTGAGACAACTCCCCATGCCTCATCTACATAGAAGATGTAAAAAGAGACATCTCAATTAGCACATTGAATGGAGAACTGGAGACTCATTTACAATCAAAGATGGAACAAGAATTAGCACGAAGAATGGAGAACCAAGCTCCAAAGCAGGAACCGCACTGAACTCTGGGATTGGGAAGGCAGGGACACACTGCATTATGGGAGATCTCTGCTCTTGATGTAAATGAACTCACACATACACCCATCCAGCTCTGCAGTTATCAGACCATTCTAGTTATTGATATGCAAAACACTGAATCTGCCTGGAACATTGACCATGGCTGGGAGTGATCAGCTCCTATTGTCCAGCATAGAGAAAACCACCCTGGGGTACTTCATTGAGACATTGTTTACCCATAAACAAATCTGGTTCTACAAAAAACCCCTACCCAAGTTCAAACTCCTCTTCTCTCTTCTTCTGATCCCTGGACCCAAATGCTGCCTGCTTCCCCATTTTCCTGACTGATCCTGTTGTGGGCTTTGCCTCTCTCTCAAGCGCTCCTGACCCTAAACTGAACAGCCTGTCTCCTGGGAACTTCTGAGCTGCAAGGAGTGGTGAGATTCCCCCCCCCCATCTTTCCCAATTCTCTCTCTCTCTCTAATCCAGGTATAATTTTCTACTTTTGTAATCAAACCGGGGCTAGCCTTCTCCAATACCCCTACTATAATTTTGTTGTATTGGAAGTGTTAGATTGTTTCTCTCTCCTTGTATGGCATCACTTTTAGTATCATTAGTTTTATACACTTGGCAATAAACTAACTATTATAATCAAGCTGGTTGCCAGTTTCTCTCTCTCTCTAAATGCATTTACTCCTTTGTGTTCTTGGCTTCCCTACCTTGCTCTGCAGCAACGCTTCTTTTACCTAAGCCAAAGATCCCTGGAATGCCCAAAATCCTATGGGGTTTTCTTATCAAGGGGATTACTGCTAGAACAATTGTGTTGCAAAGAGGCATATAAAGGGGGCAGCTGAGAAGTGCTGCTCTGCCTAGCCTACGGAGTCCAGGGGCGCATAAGGGTGACAGCTGAAAGTGCTGTTTGACCCAGCCTGATTGAGTCCAGGGGGCACATAAGGGAATGGCTGAAAAGTGCTGTTTGGACCCAGCCTGCTCATAAGTGTGCTCCATTCTGGTGCGGTGCAATGGGCACATGAGGGCGACAGCTGACAGTGCTGTGTCACCAGCCTGCTGACTTCAGGGACGTATAAGGGTCAGCTGAGAGTGCTGATAGCCCGTCTGCTCAGACACACTCAGTTAATCTGGAATGGTTGTGTGTATCTGGGGGGGGGGGGGTTTATTTGAATCTGGGGCTGGAGGAACCCAGCCCTGAAAACCTTAGATCCTGCAGGATAGCTCCATTGGGAGGGGACTTGTAGCCATATGAACACACAAGTAACAAAAGCAGCACTTTAATAGAATCACACCCCCTCTTCCTGGAAGGTAACCCTAATAAATAAGCACACCTCAAAGTGATGGGCAAATCTGGTAACACCACTGCAACTTGAGACCATTGCTCCTTGTTCTGTCATCTGCCACCACTGAAAACAGCCTAGCTCCATCCTCCCTGGAACCCCCTTTCAGGTAGTTAAAGGATGTTATCAAATCCCTCCTCATTCTTCTCTTCTGCAGACTAAACAGGCCTAGTTCTTTCAGTGTCTCCTCGTAAGTCTTGTGCTCCAGCCCCCTAATCATTTTTGTTGTCCTCCGCTGGACTCTCTCCAACTTGTCCACATCCTTTTTGTAGTGGGGAGCCCAAAACTGGACACAATACTGCAAAAGCGTCCTCACCAATGCTGAATAAAGAGGAATAATCATTTCCCACGATCTGCTGGCAATGCTCTTATTAATGCTGCCCAATATGCCATTAGCTTTCTTGGCAACCAGGGCACACTGCTGACTCATATCCAGCTTCTTATCCACTGTAACCCCCAGATCCTTTTCTGCACAACTGCTGCCTAGCTCATCGGTCCCCAGTCTGTAGCTGTGCATGGGATTCTTCCATCTGAAGTGCAGGACTCTGCACTTGTGCTTGTTGAATCTCATTAGTTTTTTTCTGACCCAATCCTCCAATTTGTCCTAGGTCACTCTGTATGCTATTCCTACTCTCCAGGGTATCTACTACTCCCCCAGCTTAGTGTCATCTACAAACTTGCTGAGGGTGCAATCCCCTTCATCCTCCAGACCATTAATGAAGATGTTGAACAAAACTGGCCCCAGCACTGACCCCTGGGGCACTTGGCTTGTTACCAGCTGCCAACTAGACATTGAGCTGTTGATCTCGATGATCTAGTCAGCTTTCTATCCATCTTATAGTCCATTCATCCAACCCTTACTTCCTTAGCTTGCTGATAAGAATATTGTGGGAGACCATATCAAAAGCTTTGCTAAAGTCAAGGTATATCATGTCCACTGCTTTCCCTCATCAGATTTCTTTTGGGCCAATCTTCCAGTTTGTTTAGGTCCTTCTGTATCCCATCCCTCCCTTCCAGGATATCTACCACTCCCCCTAGCTTAGTGTCATCTACAAACTTGCTGAGGGTGCAATCTACCCCATCCTCCAGGTCATTAATGAAGAAGTTGAACAAAACCGGCCCCAGGACCGACCCCTGGGGCACTCCACTTGTGACCGGCTGCCAACTAGACATGGAGCCACTGATCACTACTCGTTCAGCCCTTTGCTCTGGCCATCTGCTTTGTTTGCTAATCAGTATACTATGTGGGGCCAGCATTGTTATGAAGGATTTATGCTTAGGAAATTGAGGCTAACTAAGGAGAGGCATTGCATAGTCTTTTCTGTTTGTCTGTGATGCCTGCTTTTCAATAAATAGCTCTGCATTGAAGAGATTGGTCTTCACTGGTATGGTTACAGGGTGCCCATCTGTGGGCACACGAATTGATCTGAATTGATCCCCGTCCCAACCACCACATCAAAGCTGGTGGGTTTTTTGTTTTGTTTTGCACTGAACAGGACCCCAACTTTGATTTTTCTCCTACCATCCAAGTAAATAGGCAAAGCTGCCACAGCAGTGTAGATAAATTCCAAATGATCTGATATTTTATGCTCCTGAAACACTGGAGAGAAAGAAATAAATGTACTGAAAATCTTTTTGATTCCTTAGAATGTGGAGAAAAGTTGTTTCACATTCTGAGTTAAACAGCAATCTTGTTAAAAATACGCTGTCACCTGATATCAATTTTCTTCTTGGTTAAAAAGGCCATTGTTTGTGGTGAGAGAAGGGGGGGGGGAAGCTGCTTTTTTCACAGGGTAGATGAGAGACCAGATTGGAGAGGATGTGAATGTCAATGAGCAAAGGGGTGCCACATACACTTCTGTGTTTAAATTCTGATCATAGAATGCATTGGCAATTCACGCAATTGATGCATTAACTTAGACGCAGCAGCAGCCAGGGTAAATCTGATATTTTCAGTTGAACACATAAGATTCACAAAAGCTAATTCTCTTTGCATTCCGTGGTCCCAACTGTGTGTTCAAGGAGCAAATTCAACTCCCTCCTCCATTACAGTCCCCTGCCAGCAGAACTAGCTTGACACCACTATGTGGTGGAGGGAAGAGGCAAAAGGCATTTGGAGGGAAGCCACACAGAGACTTCACTGCTGGTACAAATCCGTGCACAGCGTGGGGGGATGAGGAAAGACAGGACTGTGGCTAGGTTTTACAGCTCTTTGGACCCTCTGGCTCTCATGGTGGGGAGCTGTTGGGGCGAGGGAGGCTGGAGAAGCCTCTGCTAACATGGGAAGTTACATGGGAAGTGCACAGATTATTGATCTAAATGAACAAAGCCCCAGCACAACACTTACTCTGGGGGCTGAAGCACGGAGCTGTTCCAGCAACTCTCCGCACTAAGAGAAACCCCTTATGCCAGCGGCATTCCCCAGGGCTTTGATGTGGTTGGTTCATGGCCCCTTTATGATGCCGGAGCACCCAGTAAGTAACCAAGAATCAAGCCCTCAGGCGTAAGTATTAGCACGAGGACATCAAAATCATATGCTGCACTGGGGGGCATCCACTGGAGGAGAGGGTTTCACTGCAGCACGGGAACCCCAGAGTGTCTCTTCTCTTCTGGAGCTGGGAGAAGAGCACAGAGGCACCCAGGAGGGTTTCTATTACTCCCACAACACTCCTGCAAGGAGCTGGGTAAGAAGCAAGGCTAGGCCAGCATCTTCTCTTCCTTCCTCCACAGAGCCGAGCTACAAAGGAAGGGGAAGCAGGTGGGATGCAGCAGGGCCACTAGCCTAGAGTCCCCTGAGATGTTCCAGGCAGCTTTTCAGGAGCCCCGAAGGGCAAGCTATGCCCTGCTGCCACAAGCCACCACCCCTTGCTGCGCCAGGACTTTGAGCTTTGAGTCAGAGTGGCATGCCGGGGCCTGATAACAGAACTCTGCTGTGGGGCGGCTGAGCTAGGAGCAGAAGAAAAGAACTCTGGAAGAAAAGAACCCATCTTTGCAGAATTTCCCTTCACCTTCCAGAGCCTTGGTGGACAGCATGTGGCAACAATGGGGGCAGGAGGCTGTGGGGCTGGGGAAAAACCAGGAAGCAGGGTGGCCTGCAGCCAAATGTGGGGTGTGTGTACACAACAGGGGGCTCTGAGCCCCTTCATACAGAAATGGGGACAGACCTAGGGCCTATCCAGTCCAGTATCGCCCTTCTGACAATGGACAGAACCTGATACCTCAGAGAAAGTTTGCCCATAAAAGCAATTTTGACCTAATCTCAGGCACTCAAGCCTCTGTTTCCCCTCTGGTATTTATAGAGCTTGATCAGAGCACCTCACCCTCTTTAACATATTTAACAACATGGTGGTTGTTGCCATGGGATGAAGCAGCAGAGGTCTCTGTACTCAAAACCTTGTTTAACTATTTAATGTTGTACAGCAGCATGGTCATGTTAACACCTTTGACTCTCTGTGCCCACTAATTCCAACAAAATTAATACAAGAAGTCTCTCCTGTATCTTGTGGCAATGAGTTCCACATGTCCCGTGGTCTTTATGTGTTCTATATTTTCTAAATTCTCCCCATACAGCAGAATGAGAGGAATAAAAGTTTGCAAATAAAACAGGAAATACAATTAAATAAAAATGGATAGGTGCAGGTAGAGTAGCTAAACCTACCTATTTTTTAAAAAAAGCCAAATTTATCTGAATTCAGTTGACATTGTCTAATTTTATAACTTACAACACAGCATCTCCCTCTGTGGTGTGAAAGAAGCAAACCAAATTCACAGTCCAGTGGTTTCATGTGTTCCCAGTGGAGCCATTTAAGGTGCAGAACAAAATCTGAATGGAGCCAGTTTAGAAAGTGGAGGGAGGGGGGAGTGTATGAATTCGGCTAAATAGTCAGCATGTAAAAATGCAGGTCAGAAGATACAATTGACTTTAATTAGGAAAGTGAAACGTGTTAATTGGTTTACTCTCTTGTTTGATTTCCATGTCAAAGCGTTTCTCTTGACTGACCCAGGAGACCTTTGAGTTTGGGTCTCACAAAGGAGATGAAAAAAACTGACAGGAAATGTTTGCTCTGAGTGTATCTGTGTAAGTCTGCTCACAGCAGAGATGTTGTTCCAGCCTTCCGTCATCCCAAGGGTACATGAAACAAGAAGGTCTGGACCCCTGATGTCGCGTGACTATTCTTCATGTAAAAGCCCTTCAACAACCTGCATCCGTAGCCTGTTAAAATCTCTGGCACGTTACCTTATGGCTTTAGCAACGCTGGAAAGTTGCAGCAAATGATCTGAACAATGCTATGACTCAGGGTGTCAGTTCTGACAATGGAAGAACAAACAAGTTGTGTCACCCACTGTTAGGAAATTATTTTTTTCCAAAGCACCTGAGCTAATTTCCAGTTGCAGCAGAATGAGAACTCTCAGATACACCTAAGCAGTGGAGAGAAAAGGATAATAACGATATTGCTCCTTGAAACCACTTTACATTTTTTTAAAGAAAAAGAAACAAAAAAATTTCCTTGAGGTATAACAGCCGTGTAATTGAATCAATTACTCCCATTGACCCTGGCTTTAATATAGCTGTAACGATAGAAATTGGGTCATACTCCATTAAACAGTTCGTAAGCCTTCTAGTGACCTTTACTGTCTTCTATGTTTCAGAAGCCTCTAGACCTGAGTGTGTGTGTGGGCTTAGACATAGGTAAGATGGGCTTGTCTACACGACAGCTAGGAGCAAGCCCCCCGCAGCCTGGGTAGCCAGACTTGTGTTAGTGGGGCTCAACGCAAGTGTGCTGAAAGCAGCTAGGTGGCTGTTGCAGTGCTGGTGGAGGCTCAAAGGTCAAGCCCATCTTTCCACCTGGGTCCAAGCTCGGGGGGCTAGCCCGAGCTCTGCCAGTGCTGCAACATCCACACAGCTGTTTTTAGTGTGTCAGTCTCTCTGGGCTGGGAGGCTTTCCCCCAGCTCCAGTCTAGACACACCCTGAAGGGCTGCACCAAAGGTCCCAGCACCCAGCGTCACATGAGGACATCCATTAAAAAAACTGGTTTCATATAAAATAAATGTATTCTATCCATATGGACACACAGAAGAACTCAGAATACGTGACCTGAGGGTGCCCCATGCCTGCCTGAATCCGAGACCCCATCAGCTGTGTTAAGGGGACTACAGGATATTTAGATCCTTGAGGAATTCCACCCAACTCCACGCATGCTGGCCCAGGAGGCAGCACCCTTCAAGAAGGCTTATCAAACGGTCCACTGCTCTGCTAGCTGGCATGGGAGGGGCATCTCTGCCTAACTGATCAGTCTAAAAATGTAACTAAATGGGGAATCATCATTGAGTGGGTCTGTTGCCTGTGGATTCCTGCAGGGATCAATTCCTGTCCCTATGCTAGTTAACATTTTTGTCAATGACCCTGGAAGAAAACATAAAATCATAACTGACAAAGTTTGCAGATCAAATTGGAGCAAAAGAACTTTGGCGCTCCCCTTGTCCACCCACACTCCCTTGCACAGAGGCTGATCAGACTCTGGAGATGAGCTTTATTCATTGAAACTGAGATGATCTTTAAACAGAGGGTTACAGAACAAGGCAAACCAGAGTTCGATTTTGTGTTTTTAAACAACATCCATTATTCTTACGTGTTTAATTAGGTTTGTAGCTGCCCTCGCCCTTAGTTTAGAAACACTGTCTGTGAAAAATACATTCCATGTGTATAAAAGGCGTTCCCCTCTCAGCACTGAAGTGTTGGAATCCAAGAAAGAGTCTTCCCAGCATGAATGCAGAAGGTACTTAGAGCTCACATTTTTTCCAAATGGGAGACAAAAGCCATCACACATTTCTCAGCCTTAAATCTAGCAGATGAACTCTGACAAAAATCTCATTAGTTGGGGACATACTTCACCTCCTGCAAAGGGTGAAACAGGCAGAGAGGGTAAAAACTGTTCCTGCGAATTTAGCAAGGCCTGAAGAAAATACCAGAGCAATTCCACTATGGGGAGCTACAGACCACACCAGCCTTCAGCTCACTCAGTGTAGAGGAAAATAAATGAAATCAGAGCCTAAGACCATCAAGCACGATTTGAGGAGTCTCTCCTAGGAGAGCATTTAAACAAATAGCTTACCGCGAAGAGAGGAGAAGAGATGAATACCTACAACTATAGGAAGAATCAGACCCATGATCAAGCCACTGGCCTATCCAGCAGTGGCCGCCAGGAACTTATGCTTCAGAGGAATGTGAACTCTTCCCTCCCTCAAGAATGCTCCAAGCTAATTGTGCAAGGCTCTGAGGGAGGAATTCCTTCCCAACCCCCAGCAGGTGATCAGTTTAGGCATGTGCATTAACTCATTGGCAGCCTGGTATTCTAGCCAAGCACGCTCTCTAAACCCTTCAAGTTTATGTCAGATTGTAGATAATGGCCAAGAAAATGTACATTCACTTAAAACTATAGAATAAGTGGGGAACTGCACGACTATGAACGGATGACCTGATTTCACCTGGCAACGGAGAAAAGGGAAAAAATAAAGTAAAAAAGGCTATTAGCCAGGAGAACTTGAGTTAGAGGGGCAAAGTAGCCAAAGGATTTTTGAGTCAAGCCAAGTGCATAACATTGTAGCACATTAGCGAAAGCCAGACACAAGCATTTGGGTCCCAACAATAAACTTTTTACAGAAACGTGCTGGGTACAACACAGAATGCCAAGGAGGGCTGGAAATAAGTCAGCCATATTCAGAAGGGAAGACGTCACTCCCTAAGCTAGCTCTAGGCCCACCTCAAATATTTGAAATCCGTTAGGCTGCCTGGAGGTTTCCAGCCATGTAGGAGGATGCCTGCTTCCCACACGGTTTGAATCTTTGGCAAGTAGCAGGTAAGACAGGAAGAGAGCAGGTACAGCTTTCCAAATGCCCTGACTGAATGGGAAAAAATCCAGCCCTGTCATCAATCGAGTTATGTCTGCTTGAGCCAAATTCATCCCTGCGTGAAATGGATGGAGTTCTGCTGCTTACACTTTGGCTGAATTTGACTCTTTCTTTCCAGCTTCCTTCTGATTCAGCAAAAGGGGCTCCTCAAGGCTAGTGACTTTTGTGAATCCCATATAAAAGGATAAGGGGGGACCGGGTCTCTGCAAGATTTCCAGCCCCTACTAGGCTTCTGGGGGCTGTCTGGAAGCCCCACGGGACTTGGCCAAGATTTGGAACCATAAGGGAAGCCCGATTTGCTGGTTAGTCCAGCAGTCAAGGAGGCCTAGAGCATCCAGAGCAGTCCTGTTCGTAGTCAGCAGGCTGGCAGCAACCAAAACCTGCTCCATTGATGCTAGGCAGATGGCTGCCCAGCGGCTGGGCTGCAACCCCGGGCAGCACAGCAGGAAGGGTATCCGCATGCTGTGATGCTACAAGACCCAATGAGGCAGCTGGACGGGCTGCTGGGCCTCCAGCTCCTCAGTTTATGGCATTACAGGAGTTGCCCCCACAGCCTCTGGCTCCCCTGCTCCCAGCCCTACAAGCTCAGGACCTCCCACTCCTTGCCCCACAGCCTTTATTGAAACAACACAACTAGTTTACTCCTATTGGTCTGCCTCCCGTCTCATACGCAGCTGCTTCTGATCAGTTGGGGTCCTGTCTTCTACAGTCAGCATGTGGGGCACCCAGCTCTGGGGTACCTAATGACCAGGCCCACCAGCTCCTGACTCTCCAGTTGCCAGCTCCTCACCTGACAGCCTTACCACTTCCAGCATCACAGCCGCTGGCCCCACAGCCCCTGCTCCCAGCCTCTGGCTTTCCTGTTCCTAGCCCTCCCCGCTCCCTGCCTCACAGCCTTTATTACAGCAACCCAGTGGGTCTACAACTGTGGGTCTGTCTGAGGTCTCACATGCAGCCACTTCTGATCAGCCAACACGTGACAAGATATGGCAGGTAGAGGATAGAGGTTAATTTTCCTTGCTGTTCAGGGAACCTATACTGGAGGAGAGGGATAAGGAAAGAAAAGGACGGGATAAGGGCCCCCCATGATAGAGAGGAATTGAGACGACAGGCTTGTGGCCTACGTCCAGGTGACGGCACCATGACACGCAGCAATGTAAGGGCCAATGCTGAAGTATTTGGATATTATATGTAGAGTATATCGTTCATTTTCTAACACCTTGTGGTTATTGTTCAATGAGGAATAACAGCAGCCCTGAACTCCTCCTTGAGCTGGGATAAAGCTGATGAGGAACAATGTCTGGAGTGCAGGGTTTGGAGGCACCCTTTGATGTGACCCAACATTGAGAGTGGCCATATACTAGCAAAGTTGGGACATGAAAGAGGGGATGGAGCTGGGCTCAAGGGGCCGAGGCTTTCACACTCGGAATATAATGAGAAAGAAAGAAAAAAAACGTGTTTTCAGGCATCCTGTAGGTTTCAGCACAAGTGCAGGCATTGTAGAGGCGGGCCTATGTGTTATGTGTACCTTCCCTGGGAACATGGACGCAGCCCAAGCCCACATGCAACAGGGATGGGGCCAAAACCGCTGACAAAAGGCAGCATCTCTAAAGTCTTAGCCCCCCGGTTAAGTGAGTGGCTGCTTCAGGTTTTTCATGAGCTGATGGATGAATTAGGTGGTCCCTAGTTAATTAAAAACCCGAGGGCCCTGCTACCACATTGATGTACCTAGGCATTGAACTTGACAAGTCCAGGGGCGGTCCTGACTTCTTCGAGAGAAACTCACTGAGCTAAACCATATGGTCATCCGTGTTAGCAGGGCAAACAATCCCCATCCGATCCCTGTTGGGCCATTTGAATTCTGCATGCAACGTCATAGCCCTTCTGCATGGTTCACTACGTTAAGTGTTACTATGAAGATGAGGGAAGACTTGGCAACCCAGCACCATCTCCTCTCTCACTGTAATAGGGTGTCCGGGTGGAGGGATGATTATATGCTCAAGGCTGATCTGCAGGTCCACTTGACACAGCAGGTGGGAATGGTTTTATTTGAGGGACTGCTGGTGTGCCCACAAGTAGCCTGGGAGTGGAAGGAGGGTGGGATTTTGAAGGACATCACCTTCCTGGAGTTCTTCCCCATTCTGCTGGCAGTCACCTCTAGGGTGGGGAATTCAGGGACAAGAGGGTCAGGTTTTGGTGTGACAATCAAAGGGCAGTCCACGTGGTGAATTCTCGGTCTGCTAAAACTGCCAGGGTAACAAGGTTGGTGAAGCCTTTCATTCTTCTCTGCCTCTAATGCAACATTCATTTCACCGCCCAGTTTGTGCTTGGGCTGAACAGCTTAGCCAGTGCGCTCCCTCAACTTCAGGTCAACAGATAGTGGGCACCGGGAGCCATGGAAATGTCCAATCAGATGCCGTCAGGACTCCGGATTCTCGGTTGCTAGCAGCAGTAACCACAGCCGAGGGTTCATGTACACTATGCACCTTCTTCGCCTGCATAATGGTGGGTGAGGTGTTTCAGGCATTCAGGAGGCCTGTGGATCTATGCAGAGCCTGGCCTGTACCGGAACCTCAAATCTGGTGGTTCATGGTCTCGCTACACAGGCAGGGACTGGCTCCATCAACAATAGCTAACCAGTCAGCTGGAGTAGCCTTTAATTGCAGATCTGAGGGTCATCTGGACACATCAGGGATTCATGGTCCACAGGATGTTGGGCCTGGGCAGTCAGGACACACGTGTCATCAGTAAGCCAGTGACCCTGCAGGTCCTCAGGCAACTAGATGAGGTTCTTCCAGGGCCTTCTGGGTCAATGAACTAGTCCCTTCAGCCAAGGGAGACTCTTTGGGGGTGGTGGGGGAAGAGGGAGGAAGAGGTGGCTGACTTTCTCCATAGGTTAAAAAAAAAGGCCAAATTGAGGCCATTGCTCTGTACTGCTCTGGTGAGGGGGACCTGTGTGTTGTACAGGCACTGGCGGCGCATGTGGCTCAATGGCCACCCTGTGAGGGTCCCTGTTCCTTCACAGGGACCGTTCCATTTGAACCAAATTCCAGTTCATGGGAGTGTTTAGGAAAGGGCTGTCATTCTTGGGCTTGCCACCAGGAGACTCTGGCTCCCACTCTTTTCATACATGGACTACCACAGTGGCTACCCAACAGGGTCTGGTTCAATGGTTCTCAACACATTTACCATTGCGGGCCGCATACACAGTTCTGTGTGTGTTATGGGGGCCACATCCATGCAATACATATATACACACTACCTGAATGGCCCTCAGGATGTCACATGGGCCACAGTTGTGTGCTGATTTGCTGCAAGTGACCCGTGGGCTACGGGTTGAGAACCATTGGTCTGGATGGCTCAGAGGCCCAGGCATTAGAACATTGGTGATCCACGGCCTAGAAGGCCTACATGTGATTGCCTGATGGGAGGTCAATGTAGGCAGTAAGTGCTTCAGGTTTTAATGAAGTCTCTTTTCTTCTCCATGTCTATCATATGGCATATATCAGAGCACGCCCAAAGCTGAAGGATAGGAATTTGTGGGCACAGCACTACACTGGGCTTACAAGAGGGTGTGTAATTCAGTGAAGGGCTCGTAGCTGGGCTTCAAAAAGGACTTTATTTTGCCTTTGCATGGCAGATGGGACATGACTCTTTTGCATGGTCTGGAGTGCTGAGAGGAGACACCAGACATCAATCGCTATCCCCATAGAAAGAACGACTGGGGTACATACTCTGGGATCAAGCTGATTTGGAAGGTTAAGAGGGATATTGGACTGCGGATGGATATTTTTCCTGGCATGGGGATTGTTTGGATGGAGATGCTGGCCCATAGGGTTTGGCAGACTGAAGTTCACCCACAAAAGGTGTACAGGACTCCAGAGGAAGGCCAACCAGAAAGTATCAACATGGCTGAAGTCATGAGGTGACTGTTATTGGACATCGTCACGTAGCCCAGAGTATGGCTGAGCTTTATCAAGAGGATGGAGTGTACCTCTCTGATGCTGATTTCTTCCCATATGATCTCACTATTGGCTTGTAGCCCATGCACACTGGGGTGGAGGCAGCCAAGATGATTTTGGCGCCTCCTTGTGGCAGGTGCCCAGTGCAGGAACTCACTGATTTAGGCTCCAGATCCAAAGAAGGTAATATAGCAGACACCCTGAGGACCTCTCTTTCTGAGGTGAGGACAGTGCGTCTAACCCAGTGGGTCAGGACACTAACCTGGAGGGACCACTCCTGCCAATACACTTTCTGGCAGTGCTGGCAGTGGGGGACGAGGTCCTTTCTTGCCTCAATCCTAGAAAAGGGGAGGGATGCTTGTGGGAAGGTGGAGATTACCCAGACAACCTCCTAGTGTGATGACTGGCTCCCCCTGAGGTGGGAGCACTCAAAGAATTGGCAAAGGATCAATGGGACGCGAGTGATGGCCCTGGGCTGTCTCCCAATGGGAACTATGGATGTAATTTGATTAATGAATCCGTGGCCTGGTTAAAACCCATACCTCATGGCCTTGCCTCCTCTGTGTGGCGAGCTACACAAAAAACAGACATGGTACAAGAAACAGACAGACCAAAGTCACTGCTGCTGAAACTACTAATAAGAGAGACTTTGACTGCTGGACAGGAAAATTTACATGAATCCATTCACAAGGCTAAATTTAAGTTGGTTTGTTTAGGTTGAGAACAGAGGCCACAAAATATACACAGAGCATATAGGTCAAATGAGAAGAACATTTGAATAAGCAAATACACTTGCATAATGCTATGCAAAAAAAAGTAAATACCTTCCCACTCTGAAATCCCTCTCCAAAATCACCCTACAAATGAAGTGTGTATCTATATAACCCCTGAAGTTGTATACACTTATACACAGTCAGTTTGGATACTCAGGTTTCATCCCAGCTCTATTAACATTTCAGACACCCACATTCACGATTATCTAATCATTTTTGTAAATGTATTTTGCATTTGTGCTTATGCCAGAAGCTCAAGGCTTGCCAGCTTTAAAAGAGTTAACATTCAATCTGTTGTAAACAGGTATTAAATACACCGTGAACAGGTTGGCTGCATGGAGCCCTGTATTTGTCCCAGCTCCCTGAATGGTTTTCAATATCTCATGTCAACACTGTTTTGTTCTATAATCTAAAATTAAGAGTTGGGAGAACACTCATGGCACTAAGACCTGAAGGCCAGATCTCTTGCAAGAAAAACAGCACATAAGCAACCTCCATAAGAGATTTCCATACAGAAGATGACTCTGCCAATACAGCCTGAGCTTGCCATTATTCAAGACCAGAACTCTTTTGAGCACAAGCAGTCCATCATGAGGCTCTGTATGATCGGTGTGTGAATGCACTGTTCACAAAGAAGAACTAAAACAAAGTCAAGTTGAAATTTTCCCTCATTATCCAAGCAGGAATGTGAATGCAGGTTTTCCAAGGTAAAAAGATGCTACATAGTTTGGTGAATTCAAGTGCTATCACATAGGTACTGGCCTTTAGGTCTCTCTCACCTGTTGTGGGAACTGTTTAGAACTTTGTCAAGAGCATACAGCTGAGATGGCATAAACAGCTACCTGCCAACAGCTCCAGGAGTTTTTACTGATCTCCTTTGACCAATCTTTGGCCAGATCACAATTCCTACATCTTTGGATGGCTTTGCCCATGTTTGTTGTACGCCCAAGCCGTCCACAGTCAACGTGAAAGTGTATTCGTTTTTTTTACAACCTATAAAGTCAGTTCCCTCTTCATCTACATTGGACTCTGCTGGCACAAACATCACAGAAGTTCTTTGTGACGCATTAGGTCTTTATCAACCCTATGGGACACATTCCATCCTTATTTAGGAGCATGGAGTTCTGACTAAGTTTAGTGTGATTTGCCTATACTGATACAAAGGCAGAATTTATCCCTGAATATGGCTCTAACTGGTGTTTTCAGTTCTCACACACTCATTTCTCATTCCTTCTCTCTCACACACTCAAATCAAAATAAAGAGGCTTCTTACCATTTGGAGGTCTTTTTGCTATTCAAAGGGCAGCATATATATAAACTTTACATACTCTGAGTGCTGCTGTAACATAAGACGAATAATCTTAATCGTATGAAGTAACCTCATAACCTCATTAACACTTGCCTCCTCACTATGATGTAACTCACCCATCCTGGCACGTGTAAATATACCTACCAAACTGAAGTTTCCACTTCATGCATCTGATGAAGTGGGTTTCTGCCCACGAAAGCTTATGCCCAAATAAATGTGTTAGTCTTTAAGGTGCTAAAGGACTCTCGTTGTTTTGCTTAATCATAGTGCATTTTCATATTCTGCATTGTCATTCTCCCCAGATAAAAGCAGTACCAGGACGTGATCTTGTGCCCCAAAGAGCAAAAGCTCAGATGTAGTAGAGCAGTCCAATAGCCTCCCTAGAAGTTTACCTCGTTATTAATTATCAGTCATTGAAGAGTGAGTTGTTCAAAGAGCACACTATAATCGGGATGGTCCTCATTCAGGAATAGGCATTTTGATCTATGTACAGATCCTAATCTGTTTGCCAAGTATCACATAAAACATCCATTATTGCGACTGCATATGCAATAGAAGTAGCACATTATTCAGTCTAATAGCCAGTCTGCACTATATGTCTAAGATCAAAGTCTGTCTCATAATCTTGTCTTCACTTATATCTTAATTGTAAGGCTATCACCCTTGGGCAAAGCTGACATTCCTTTGCCAAATGGGACTCACTTTCAAAAATTTCTGATGCTTTCAAATCAGAGACTTCAAAGAGAAGGGCCAGCTGCCCTTCACACTTATTGCATCCCATGCATACCAGCACTTTAATATACAAGGCTTGGGATTTCGCCGGACAGCCTAGACTTCTAAGTGACTCATAATTAATTTATGCTGATCCTTATTAGAATGCTTGAAATGTTACAATGTATCACATGTGGGCACAACAGGACTTTTATTTTCCGGGCAATGAGTTAATGTTCACTCCCACATAAAGAAGTGACTTTTTTTTAAATGGTCCCCTGAGAAAAGCTAACAGATGCAACTCTTTGGCCCACAGGATTTATTGGAGTCTCTTTACTGATCACTAATACTTCTGAAACAACTCTTGTGCAAATAAACAATCAACTATATTTGGGCTGGGTTCCAAATGAGCGCTGCCTGTCCTTCTAGCCACAGTTTCAGTGGGAATAGTCTCACCTGGGTATGGGCAGTAGGCCTAATTTACAATGGTCAATCTATATGAGGTTTTATTGTGACCTCACAGCAGAGGAAGTCAGGATCAACTATCATGAAGTCAATAAAATTACAACCGCATAAAAGCAGGGTAAGTGAAAGAAAGAATTAGGTCCACAGACAGACCTCCTAACATTTCATAGCTTAACATTTCAAGTGGCTAAAGCAGTAAGCGGTGGCACTCAGCTTTGACCCATCCACTCCTCCATAGTTGGAGATGGAGTGGTGGACAGGGCAAGTTTGACTGGCATTGTGACCCTCATATATCAGGTTGCACCACCACTTAATTTGGAGGCCATCTCAAATAGGAGGCCTGAATGCAAAAAAGTTTCACTTCAAACAAGACGGGATTTTGGGCATCAAAGTGGGATAGTCCCACAAAACCCAAGACTGTTGGGAATTCTGCATAGACATCAATGGGGTTGCATCTACTTATGCCAGGCTTCAATTTGGCCTAGTCTGTGTAACTCCCCTTTACATTCATGGGAGGCTGGTAGGTACTGTGGAGGGGGAAACAAACATCAGTTTGGGGAAATAATGCACGTTGAAACAGTGTTCTTGGTTATTTCTACTCTCTCGTTCCTGTGTTAATCCAGCTGACACAAACCATTTCAAATGTGAACTGCATTCTGGGTATAAATAAATATGTAAAGAAAAATGTCCCCCACATAGCTCCTCCTTTCACTCTTATGGAATCAAAACATTTTTCAGGAGACCATAATTTTAATTGCACAGGCTGCATTTTTTTCTGCTGTGCTTCATACCAAACTTCATCTGTTGTGTGTGTTTTAGAAAAAGGTTACAAAAGCATACTAATTTACTGTGTTTAGTTCTGAGTGCAAAGTTTAAGGAAAGACATGGACAGACTGAAGACAGGATAGTCAGTTCATTGGCTGGAAATCCGGAGAGGTGAGTCCAATACCAGCCTTACACAGACTTCCTGCACAACACTGGGCACGTCACTTAGACCAAATGTGTTGAAGATGGCCACTAATTTTGGGTGCTCAACTTGAGATGCTTTGGACTTAATTTTATGAAGTGTGGAGCACCCACACCTCAAAATGACTTCAGCTGCTATCAGGTACCACCTGAAAAATCAGGTCCTTAGTGTGTCAAGTTGGGAACCCCCAAAATAAAGGTACTGCATATCACTGGCAACTTCAGACTTTTGCCTTTCTGAACTCTAATTCTTTTTCTATTCAAAGAGGATGACGATACCTTCCTACCACTCAAGTGAGTTGTGAGGATAAGTGTATTAATGCTTATGGGGCACTCAGATGTTCTGAGGATGGGGAAAGGGGCATATAAAGAACCTACATAAACTAGACAGGGGAAATCCAGTAGCATTATATTATATTGGCGTAGCATCTGGGAACCCCATTCATGGACCAGGATCTCACTGCTGTTACACTGGTGTCCCCTCAGTGCACTTCAGGGAACTTTCTCTTTTTTTTAAATGTGAAACTTGTGACTTTAAGAGCTTTGTCCCTAGGGAAGGAAAATTGTAACAGGCATTCTATTTGGCATAGATTTTAAGAAAATATCACCCAGTGCCAGGAGTTGCAATTTAATGTCAGTCTCCTTTGAAAAATAAATGGCACAGAATATTAAAATCCTAGATTTTACCTTTCCTACACTGCAACAAAGTATCAACTAATGTCAAAAAAAATAAAAAGAATCCAATCAGTCATTTTTTAACTATTCAGATGTAATACATTGTTCTTTAGACCCTTGGCTCGTGATTTAGACGCAGCCTTCAAGGGCAGACTTGCTCTCCTTGGTCTTCAGGTCAGTACTGAAACAATACTCAACCACCCTATGACTGGACTCCTCCATTACCAGGTCTAAACAATCGAAGTGGCAGCCATATTGCCTACGAAAGTAACATTTCTCTCAGCTAGAGGAACGTCTCCTTTAAAAAATGAGCACGGAAAATATAGCGTTAGGACATGAGGTGAATAAATATGAAGACAGTGGGGCAAGTTCTGCCACCACTTATGTAGATTCACTTTATGGGATAAAAAGAATGAAAATGTAAATCATGTCCTTAAAAAGGAGTCACATTTCTGAACTCTCGTGAGCACCAAAGGTTTTTTTTGTTTTGTTTTGTTTTTTAAATTATAAACAAACCAACCAGGAACAGATCAGATAACTTCTTCTTTTGGGGGGTGGGGGTGAAGGCTGTGAGATCTGATCTGACCCCAGTTAGGCAACAGGACTTCTCATGCCCCTAGTTCTACAAGCACTCATCCACTTCATTGGGGCTCCACACAGGTGCATGGGTCCAAAAGTGCAGATCTAACTGCAGGATCAAAGTTTGTGCACTCACATGATCTAATGTTGTCCTCATCTTCCCTGCACTGCTTCCCTCCTTTTATCACCTTGCTTGCTACCTGTGATCTTCAAATTGTGAGCTCTTCACAGCAGGGAGTGTCTCTCATTATGTGTTTCAATGAGCTCCTAGCACAATGGAGCTACAGGCTGCAATCAAGTGTAGGGCCCCAGACTCTATTCAAATACAAAATAATACAATAAACTCATTCTAAGGTATTTTAAGATCATGCCTATCCCCAAGGTAGATCTAGGTGCTTATCCAAATGGTAATTTACTGCTTTCCATCTCTGTCTTTGCCTTATTTCTTTCCCATCCACTATGAGAAGGCAAAAACAAAATCCCTCTTTCATTTGCCTTCTTCAGAAGAGCTCTTTGCAGCTCAAAAACTTGTCTCCTTCACCAAACAGAAGTTGGTCCAATAAAAGATATTACCTCACCCACTAAGACATTTTATGAAACTAAGTAAGTATAAAACCACAGTACATGTTTAACTTAAAAAACATTTTCTATAGTCCTTTACCACTCACCAACACTTATCTATTCCCAGCTCTACCATTGATTTCCTGTAAGTCCCTAGACAAATAACAGAGGCCCAATTATTTTTAAAACCACCACTAATTTTATGGGCCCCAATTTTTGGGGCCCAACTTATGCTCTATAGAGGGTACTTGACTTCAGTGGGAGGACCCTAATGGTGCGTCTACACTGCAATAAAAGACCCACTGCACGGCAATGGTTGGCCTGGGTCAGGTGGCTTGGACTGCATGACTAAAAATGGCAAATGTAGACATTTGGGGTCCAGTCCGAGCCTGAGCTCTGAAACCCCACTCCAGCCCAAGCCCAAACATTTATCCTGCAGTTTTTAGCCCTGGAGCCCAAACCATGAATGCCCAAGTCAATTGACCCGGGCTCTGAGACTTGGCACCGCGAGCTTTTTATTGCAGTGTAGACGTACCCTAAAAGGCTTGGCCCAGGCCACAGAGTCAGTCTGCTGCAAACCAAACTCAGACCTCCTGTGTCCTAGGCCTGTGCTCCCACCTCACACAACTGAAAGCATTCCAGAGATGCATGCCAATTTGAGAACCGCTCACTACCACACCTGTGCCAGGCAACGGGCAGAACTGGGCAACAGATGACTCCCATCTGCAGTTTGAGGCAAAGAAACGAGCTACATGGGATACAAGACAGCACAGAATATAAAGAGTCATTTAATTGGCATAATATAGTGAAACCCCAGACCAGTTCGAATTTCTCATGTGTTTGCTTTTAATATCATATTTTGGCCACAGGCATCTTAGTATTGACTTTCCCAGGCTCATCCATTCCAGAACCCAGGCACATGCCAAGGGCTCTCACCACAGTTACTACAGAATTTGGAATTCTGAAACTACCAAAAAGAGGTTTATAATAAGATCCCTAATAAGGCAAAAATATGTTCTAGTAGCTCTCAAACACTAAAATAGTACCATTCCAAGAATGTCACAAATGGCTCCACACTGTTCAATAGGTATGAACCCTAGCACCACAGTTGTATTTTCTCCTCAGTATCCAACCTTTACAGCATATAACAAGATTGCTATTAATCTGAGGCATTAAATTTCCTAATAGCAGGGGACTGGGAGCAAAGTATTAAGTTTTAGAGATTTCTTCACTTTCATAGGCTTCCTTTCCAAATCTAGGGAATAGGGAAAAAAAAGGATTAGAGTGTGGGTGGAGGGAGGATACTGTTGAGTCACTTTGGCTGGCCAAACTGCATGGACAGAGCCAAACTGCATTTAGAAACCATTGGTAGCCAACATCTCTATGTAGGCTAGAATGTTTTTTCTAAACAAGATATGGTCCCAGCCACCAGAGCAGCCAAAAATGTTGACATGGTGTTAGTTTTAACATGGTTCAGGTGGAGTTATGAAAACAGTTCCGCTGAACATGGTTGAAAGGCCCAGTGTATCTTTGGACACAAACTACATATAAAAAGAACCAGCATTTTGCTCTAAACTGGAGGCCTTTAAACTAACAAACAAAACATGGTTTTCAAATTGGAAATACTTTGGATGTGTCCCTAACACATTTCAACAAGTTTGTATGATCACAGATTTTTTTCAGAAAAGGAAACACTATCTGGACTGTTTCTAAAAAGATTATCAAGACGCAAAGATCATCTTGGAACCAAAACAGGCACACTGGACCAGTGCTTAAAAAAAACCCTCCAAACATTTGCTACATCTGTTTATACTTTATCTTTCTAACAGCACTTGCAGGATAACGTACTTGTTCTGCTCAGGTGAGTGAGAAGAACTAAACTGGTGCTCTGTGGACAGAGGGACCTGGGACTGAAAAGCAAACTCACTTGTAAAATGGCTACTGTATCTATGATACCATGAAAGTCCTTTCAAAAATAAAAGAACACATGAAATGGAAAGAATTCTTGTCACCCAACCAACTTCTGCTCTCCATGAGCAGATCAGGATGAAACTATAATACACAAAAGATGTGACAGTGATTCTGAGCTGATCACTGCCATGGACACATACCCAGGAGGCTTTCCTTTGTTTTTGCCTGATTTGAGGCCTATTGCTAATCAGAAAAATAACAGGCTTCCCTTTTAAAAAGAGGCCTCTATACAGGAGCCATGTTCTTTATTTGTATTGGAGAAACTGAATAGGTCTACAAATTAGTGGACTAAAGTGGCAATTCTGTCCTTCAGACCCAGATGGAATCATGATCCTGTAACTGTTTCTCTACCATCCTTTCCAGATTTTCAGACACCTCTGGGCCAGCTCAGGGGTCGCACTATCTGATGCTATAATGAAAAGATTTTTAAGTTGAGATAGCAACAAAGTTTTACGTGCAGTCATGAACGTTTGCTTTAGGCTGGAACTTGTTCCATGAGGCCTTTGTCTGGGGGGGGGGAAGGGGGGGAAGTTGACAAATGTGAAGAAAAAAACTCAACTGTGGCAACGTTCCAATTTACAAACCAAATTTCCACCTCCACCACTAAGTTTGTTTCTGTAAGGTCTCACCTCCAGTGTGTAGAACTCATCATAACTACTACTTGTATTGCAGTAGCGCTTAAGAGCCGCAGTCACACACTGGACCCCATTGTGCTAAGCTCTGTACAAATGCAGAACAAAAGAGATTGTCCCTGTCCTAAAGAGCTTACAATCCATTTTATTCCTGAGTCCTGTCTGGGAGGGGGAGAGGGAGCTATTTTATGGGAGATGAGTTTCAACGATCAAGTTTTAGAGAAAAATGCAGCCTCCCTCACTGTATAATATTGTTATAAAATGGTTTCTTAATATTGGACTCAAAACTTTTTGAAATACCTGTTACGTTTTACGAGCCCTTAGAGCACCTCTTGTGGATTACATACAAAACAGACATGATTCAAACTCATTCGTGATGTAAATCCAGTGAAGTCCATCTTGAAAGGCTTTTATTTGACGACCACAAATTGTGTCCCATATTGATAAGTGGGCAAAAGTCTAACCCACTCAGTGTAAGAGAGTCAGTCAGTAGATGGACAAACGTTGAGGAGTTGCAAGGAGGTCTAAAACACACTAACAGACTCTCCAAGATTCCCCTCTGAACCGGGCCCATTACCTCCAGAACACCACGTATTTTGGATACCACTGAGTAATCAAATACCTCCCTTTAAAAACAGAATAAATGATTATTTTCTAGCGTTGACAGAAACACCAGTCTTTGAGGGACTGAGGTTAGGCTGCTGGTAATATAGTGTGAGCCTCTTCCACCCAACAGGCTCCCTGGACACGGTATCCAAGGCGCCTGTGAGTCATGCATATTTTAGGTGAGTCATTCGTGTAAGGGTAAGCTTTCCTTTAGGGATTCCAGAATACAAATGAGTTGCCATGGAAAATAAAAAACAGCTAAATACTACCACTGTTACAGGCAAACAAAAAAAGAGTTAACCCCACTTACTACCCCACACTGGAACCCATATGGGGTATTAGCGAACATTTACAACCCAGACTCAGTGGGGACCCTATCCTGAAGGAAGTCTTCGCTAAACCTCTTCTTCTGGCCATCAAACACCCTCCCAACCTCTCCAAGCTCACCATCAGAAACAAGCGCCCCACAGACTGGGACACCGACTCAAACTGGCACCAGACCCTGCCAGAACAACAGATGCAAAACCTGCAGATGTATCTCCTCCACTACAATGATCAATACCTCACACAACACACCTTTCAAGATCCATGGGTCCTATATGGTGTACCTCACCCAATGCACTATGTGGGTGAAACCAGACAATCACTACGCTCTCGAATGAACTCTCACAGGCCAATCATAAAAGATAAAAACACCCTATCACCAGTGGATGAACCCTATTCACAAAGCAATCTCTCTATATCTGACCTATCAGCCCTCATCCTCAAAGAAATCCTGCACTACACTTTCAAAAAGACAAGCCTGGGAGCTTAAATTCATCACTTTGTGAGACACTAAAATTCATGGTCTTAAATACACTGGATTTATGTTTTATTCCAATAATCTGTAACCCACTAAGCCCCCCTTTTGTCCTATGACTACAGGAGTGTTAAAGGGGTCACTTTGAATGATCCCTTACAATATGTGCTATTACGCTAAATGATCAGTTCGACCCTGTATTTAGCTGTGAGGCTGGGAGTACCTTTCCCAGACGTGAGGAAGAGCTCTGTGTAGCTCGAAAGCTTGTCTCTCTCACCAACAGAAGTGGGTCCAATGAAAGATATTACCACACCCACGTTGTCTCTAAATTATTGGCAGAAATGTTCACAGAAATAAAAAAGTTTAAGATCATATTAGGGAATATTTACTGAAAAGGATGCTTGCAACTCAAATACGCATAATCTCCATCAGAAACCTTACCATAAGAAATCACTCTCCCAGTCAGAAGAGAAATAATGTCCAATCAAAATCAATCAACATCATTTGAACTTTAAATATATACAGCGAATGGTCGGGAACAAATCTATAGCCCAAGAATTATTTGTACAAGTTAATTATTCAATTAATATCTTTGAATAAATTTGAAAATAGAAAATGTCAGAATCAGACTCTATGGAATAAAATTACCTCCTATGAATTATCTTCTCAGCTTTCATACTAAAACATATCTTGGAAAGAGTAACTAAGGAAAAGTACCCCAGCTTGAACTGTTCACAGGAAAAGAATGGGTTGTTCTTTTCCAAGTTTTATAATCATCAGATTAGAGTGGTTCAGGCAAAATACTGTTTTCAAACTAGCTCTTTGTGTAAAAAGCTCCCCATAAGTGAATTGCCATTTTATCGTCATATGGCAATCAATCATTCTGATGAGAGCTGTTTTTCCAGGAAAATTTAAATTACAAGGAGCACCCATTGGAGAATTCCATTATTCCTCTGTTTCCTTCTATGCCCTCTGAGAAAACACCAAGGAAGGAATGCTCAAGAATATTTTTTATACTTTATTCCTTTAGTCAGTGTATGTAGGTAAAACTCCCCCTGGCTTTGTGAAAATCTCCAAGGGAAACAGGGCTGTGGGAAACTGCAAGCAAGATCACCCAGTTCCACTGCAGAGTCCCAAATAGACCCATTTGCCAAGAAAGTCAGTCACCTTATTTTTCTGTTTATCCTGAACTTGGCAGAGGAGTCCTTTCCTATAGGATACAATTTAAATAATCAAGATTCTTGTACTCCTGAGAGCATTTAACTAGCATGTAATCTGTGGTGTAATCCCTCATGAATCACCAGTGTTTGGTGGCCCACAAAAAGTTTCATTCAGAAAGAATTTCTTAAGTCTGGGGGTGGGAAATCCTTTCTTCTTGTTCCACCTGGGGTCTGCATTTCCTGATACTTTTTCTGATGTAAAAACTGACATTTTTAAACAGTAAAAGTGAGGGGACACTAAATTTTGTGTGGAACATGGTCTGTTGGGGACTAAAGTGAGGGACATCAGAGAAGCGTTATCAGGCACAGTGACCTGGGGCAGTGGAGATAACCAAAAAGGCTAGTAGCAATTGGAAAAACTCATGGAAGCCAGAGATGTAGATTCTTCAGGCTTTAAGCATTGTGTGTTTACACTTAAAAACCACTCCTGCCCCCAGTAACAATGTCTAGCTCTTAGTCCTTTTAGTCAGATTTGCCAATGTAATCCAATGGCCAAAACAGTCTGTTTCATTGAATGTACCAATTCAAATATTATCACCAGGAGATGTATGAACTTGTGCTATTGAGATATAAGAGTTTTAAGGAGTTGTAACTGGGCTCTACAGATAAGCACCGACATTCAATTCTCACTGACGTTACTAGTACATGCAGCAAACATGCTCGTGCTGCGTAGTTTGACAAGTATGTTCTGCCACTCATTTGAATTAATGTTCTAGTGATCGGATTAAAGATCACAAATGCAGTTCCACACTGGCAGCTGAACCCCACTGGTTTGTTTTGATTCTGACGACCACACCGCCACTTCTTCGCCTTTTCCTTGCTCCACCCCAAGAGAAAAAAACAAAAAAACCCTCTACCAACTCACACAGAAGCCAATGACCATGAACTCCACAGACTCCTGCTTTCTTATCTGTGAGTTCTACCCTTTAGATCAGTTTAATACTTAATACAGTCTGCCATCAGGCCATCTTGGTACTCAGAACCAGAGACTGATGGAAGCAAGAAAGACAGCTAGAACATCAGTGGAGGAAGCGTCATTCCAAATCAGAATGAATCAGGCATTGTCCAAGCCAGGTGCTATGTCAAAGGGAGTTTGCCTCCATAGAGTCCAGCAAATCTTGGGTGGTTATCAGCCTATTTACCCAGTTGTTTGCATCTAGTGACAGAGTTGAGCATTACAGAAGGTCACAGTAAAACTCTGAAGAGGGTGGACTCCTGCATGGCATTCCCCATTGCCATAAATGAGAGGTGTGGGAGGGAACGGAAACACAAGCACAGCAATCCCAAAAGGCTGGTATGAGAGACATAACAGTGAAGCCAACTGCTGCACACGCAACCAGGACAGACAGACAATGCTCTGGCAGACTGGAGCCAGAGGGGTTGAAGCTGTACAACAGATGAACAGGGAAGCGGGGCTATCGAAGGGTGAGGTATCATTTCTTCTCATCAGTTATCTAGCAATGTACAAGCGACGTGAAGTCAGAGTAAGGAGTTGGGATTATTTTGGGGTTAATAGTGCCTGGCTCTAGGCTGCCTGCCCTCCTGACAGAAGAATCTGTTGTCAGAGGAACAAGAGTTAGGAGTATTTTCTGTCAGTTCATGACACTTAAGTAGGATGTGATATATCCATCTTCAAATGTGAAAGACTGGGGAAAGGTGCTGAGACTTTCAGTGCCTCAGAGGATGGAAATTCTAGGTCAAATATCCAGCCACTGATGAAGACAATCTCCTCCAGCTGTCACACTACTGAACCTCCTATTTGGGGGGGAAGACAACTACAAAAAGTTGCACCTTGAGACGTAATGCCACATCCGAATGCTTGAGCTGTACCTGACCCAAGACCATTTTTTTTTAAGCTCGGGGATGGTACTGGGACAGTACGATACTGGCATCAGCTGAACATTTTCTCCCCATGACAGATTCAGTGAGGAGTCCATGTGGGCTGAAGGCACGTTGACTGTGAGGTGTTGACCCAACTGTACAGACTACCCAGGGTCAATAAGGTCACCCCAATGGCTCTGGTCTGATCTTTCTGAAAACACACAGCAGGTAGCATTGGGCATTGCTCACTTGCATTAAGGGCTCTCTTACTCAGTGTTCTTTAGGCTTCCAGTCTGCCACTCATATTGTTGACATGTGCGCAGCCAATGAGGAGCTAGTGACAAAATATAGGCGATGGTGTCTTTACATATACAGAGGACACCCAGCTTCCTTTTCTACCTTTTCTGATTCTGCCCAGAAGCTTACCCACCCAGGGTGTAATGAAGACTTGGCTCTTGGCAAGAGTGATATGGCTAAGACTCTAATCGCTTAAAATGGAGATGAAACAAGTGATATTGGACATAATCTTGGGACGGAGATAATGCATGTCAGATTGCAGGAGGTGGGGGCAGGAAGAGATGGCAGAAGCATGGGATCATTCTTATGGGATTATAAACCATAACAATAAAGTAACAAAAAAGTTACAATGACAAGAACAAAATCATGCATTTGTCCATGCTATTCTGACAGTCATATTTAAACTGTATTTTGTTTTTGGCTCCACAAAGATATATCAGTAAATTCTAACAAAATGATCTTCTGCGCATCCTTAGATGTGGTGGACCACCTACATTCTGTGTTAATTTGCGGAGGGCTCAAAGCAGCAAAAGATTGCGAGGGATGACTATTCCACAGTGTGTTTTAAGAACTGTAGTTTATAGTATAGTTACCCAGCCCATTTTATGTAACTGGTTTGTAAATATGTACGGCCAAACTTGGTCAGTAGATTTGCATTCACATTTACCAGTTCTGAACTGGGCCCATTATGTCATGTCCATACATAGAGTGAAACAACCAAAATACATCACTTTTGAGCACACAGAATACTGTGTGCTATACTTAAGTCCACGTGGATAAACATAAAAAAAACCCAACCGCTCCTCCAACCGGTCTGCTCTTCATCATGCTGGTATTTTCTACGCAGGGGTGGTGGGTAGGGGCAAGATGTGCTCACTTCCAGAACAAGAACATCAAAATACACTGGGGGTGGGAGATGTACAAGATCTTGTACAGAACATGGTAACACTATGCCAAAGCTACTGTCACACTGCCATTGTTGAAATGGGAACAAGAGACCTCTCTGTTCCATGTCTGCTACTCCATACAGTAATACACACTAGCACCAATTCCTTAAACTCTTTTCCCTGTATAAATGTGTCTGGTACGTAAAAGAAAAGAATATAAATAGCATGAAACTGTGAAACATCTCCTCCCCCCAAAATACCAAAGATTAACTACAGAAAACAGATTGGACCATACTAGCTTGTAATTTCAGAGCTCTGATTTCATTTCATTCCATTAAACCACAGACTTACAACTATAAATTCATTTCCCAAACATTTCCACTGATGGATTTCCATTCAGCAATACTAAAAGGAGAACTCTGTAAAAAAGGAAAAGAAAAAATATAGCTCAGAGCACATCAGAAGGGCACTTACTGGAAAACAGGCATTTGTAAGCAATTATTGACATAAAGACAGGCTTATCTGATTACTGTAAAGTACAAAAACTTGGTAGCATGAGGATAATCAATGGGACACAGTAATATCAGGGTACAAAATGTATTGGAAGGACAGACTAAGTTGTACTGGTTGGGGAACGGCACTATACATGAAAGAAAGCATAGAGTTAAATTAAATAAAAATCTTAAATGAACCAAACTGTGCCATAGAATCTCTATAGATAGTAATTCCATGCTTGAATAATAAGAATATAGCCATAGGGATATACTACCGACCACCAGACAGGATGGCGATAGTGACTGTGAAATGCTCAGGGAGATTAGAGAGGCTATACAAATAAAAAACCTCAGTAACAATGAGGGATTTCAACTATCCCCATATTGACAGTGTACATGTCACCTCAGGACAGGATGCAGAGATAAAGTTTCTTCATACCTTAAATGACTGCTTCTAGAAGCAGCTAATCCTGGAACTCACAAGAGGAGAGACAATTCTTGATTTTGTCCTAAATGGAGCACGAGATCTAGCCCAAGAGGTAAATATAGCTGAACCCATTGGTAATAGTGACCATAACATAATAAAATTTAACATCCCTGAGGAGAGACACACCAAAGCAGGCCACCATGGGAACATTTAATTTCAGAAAGGGGAACTGCACAAAAATGTGGAAGTTAGTTAAACAGAAATTAAAAGATACAATGCCAAAAGTGAAATCATGGAAACTTTTTAAAGACACCATAATAGAGGCTCAATTTAAATGTATACCCCAATTGAAAAAACATAGTAAGAGGATCAAAAAAGTGCCACCATGGCTAAACAAAGTAAAAGAACCAGTTAGAGGCAAAAAGGTATCCTTTAAAAATGGAAGTTAAATCCTATTGAGGAAAATAGAAAGAAGTGTAAGCTCTACAAAGTGAAGTGTAAAAATGTAATTAAGAAGGCCAGAAGAGAATTTGAAGAACAGCTAGCCACAGTCTTAAAAAGTAACAGAATTATTTTTTAAGTAGATCAGAAGCAGGAAGCCTGCTAAACAACCAGCAGGGCCAATGGACAATCAATATGCTAAAGAAGCACTTAAGGAAGATAAGGCTACTGCAGAGAAACTAAATGAATGATTTGCATTGGTCTTCATGGCTGAGGATGTGAGGGAGATTCCCAAATCTGAGCCATTAGTTTTAAGTGACAAATCTGAGGGACTGTCCCAGACTGAGATGTCATCAGATGAGGTTTTGGAACAAACTGATAAATTAAACAGTAATAAGTCACCAGGATCAGATGGTATTCACCCAAGAGTTCTGAATGAGCTCACTAGTTCTGCAATTTCACATTTGAATGTAGTACATAACCTATCATTTAAATCATCTTGTTTAAATGACGGGAGGATAGCTAATGTGACGCCAATTTTTAAAAACAGGCTCCAGAGGCCGGTAAGCCTAACTTCAGTGTCAGGCAAATTGGTTGAAACTATAGTAAAGAACAGAATTATTAGACACATATGAATATGATTTGTTGAGGAAGAGTCAACATGGTTTTTGTAAAGGGAAATCATGCCTCACCAATCTACTAGAATTTTTTGAGGGAGTCAACAAGCATGTGGACAAGGGTGATCCAGTGGATATAGCATGCTTAGATTTTCAGAAAGCCTTTGACAAGGTCCCTCACCAAAGGCTCTTAAGGAAAGTAAGCAGTCATGGGATAAGAGGGAAGGGTCATCTCCTGGATCAGTAACTGGTTAAAAGACAGAAAACAAAGAGTAGGAATAAATGGTCAATTTTCGGAATGGAGAGGTGTTCCCCATGGGTCTGTACTGGAACCAGTACTGTTCAACATATTCATAAATGATCTGGAAAAAAGGAGTAAACAAGTGAGGTGACAAAATTTGCAAATGACACAAAACAACACAAGATAGTTAAGTCCAAAGCAGACTGCGAAGAGTTACAAAGGGATCTCACAAAATGGGTGACTGGGCAATAAAATGGCAGATGAAATTCAATGTTGAAAATATGAAAGTAATACACATTGGAAAACACAATCCCAACTATACATAAAAATGATGGGGTCTAAGTTAGCTGTAACCACTCAAGAAAGTGATCTTGGAGTCAATGTGGATTGTTCTCTGAAAACATTTACTCAATGTGCATTGGCAGTCAAAAAAGTTAAGGAAACTTTAGGAACCATTAGGAAAGGTATAGATAATAAGGCAGAAAATATCGTATTGCCTCTTTACAAATCCATGGTATGCCAACATCGTCAATACTGCATGCAGATTTGGTTGCTCAACTTAAAAAAGATACATTGGAATTGGAAAAGGCACAAAAACGGGCAATTAAAATGATTAAAGGATATGGAAAAGCTTCCATAAGAGGTGAGATTAATAAGGCTGGAACTTTTCAACTTGGAAAAGAGATGAGTAAGGGAGGATATGATTGAGGTCTATAAAACCATGACTGGTGTGGAGAAAGAATTATTTACTCCTTCTCATAATACAAAACCTAGGGGTCACCAAATGAAATAGGCAATGGGTTTAAAATGAACAAAAGGAAGTATTTCTTCACAAAATGCACAGTCTACCTGTGGAATTCCTTGCCAGCGGATGTTGCGAAGGCCAAGACTATAATAAGGTTAAAAAAAGAACTAGATAAGTTCATGGAGGATAGGTCTATCAATGGCTGTTAGCCAGATAAGGGATTGTTGTTTGCCAGAAGCTGGGGATGGCCAATTGGATGGATCACTTAAGGATTACTTGTTCTGTTCATTCCCTCTGAAGCACCTGGCATTGGCCAATGTCGGAACACAGGATATTGGGCTAAACGGACCATTGGTCTGACCCAGTGTGGCCATTCTTATGTATAGAAGCGTATAAAAATGATGGGTCAGAAAAAAGTCGAGAAAGACAGTGTTTTCCCACCAGGACACAAGATCTGAAGCATGGGGTAATTGCTGATCATAAATGCCACAGATCAACTGACATGCACTGAGCAAAATACTGATATGATACTACAGTCTCTATTTAATTGTTAATAGAAAACTACACTATGGTTTTGAACATTTTCACAGTCATCAGACATTCAGAGGCTCCACCCGAGATTTTACTTTGTCAAAGACGCTGAGAGTTTGTAGATGGGTGCAAAATTGTCACTTATTCAATGACTGATTCTATCACTGCTGGAGAATCAGAAGATTTTAATTTCAGAGATCAGCAGGAGGAGTCTGTTCATTACTAAGGATACAAAGACACCAAATACTAGCAGTGATATTTTTACCATGGGCCAAGTCTTCAGAACTGGTGTCTAGATTGCATGTACTGCATCTATACACTTACATGCCTAAATGCTTATTTACACACACAAATACAGGGTGTGTGAGTATGCATATATGCACACTTTGGGCCCAAGTTTCTTGTTACTTGCCTAAATTATATAAACAGGTGCTTAGATACCATGGCGTTGAAAGCCATATAAACAGACAGACAGTCCTAGAATATCCCACTGCAGACTATAATCTGTCATTATGAGCACATAGCCATAGTCCAGGGTTCAAACTAGTTTTCTATTATAAAAGTTTTGGACAGGGCATCTCCCCCACCCAATTTCAATAGCCTCCATCAAAGTTTACTTTAAGTTGTCCTTGTAACCCGTCCGTGCCCAGGGTAGCCCACTGATAATGCCAGGGTCAGGGCAGGCTGCAAAAGGAGAGCAAATTCTCCCAGTACTGGTGGGTGACACCACAGTCAGACTTCCCAACCAGCCAAAAGACAGTGCTTCTGATTCCCCCACACTGGTTATCAAGAAGCCACTGTGCAAATACACACAGCCCCCTTTACTGCATTTCAGTCTCTGGCTCCCAAACTGACACTGGGTCCAGTAAAGAGACCAGTTGCTTTAACTCTGTGCTCTTTACTAAAAGATTCCCTCTGATCCCAAAGGATCAGCCACAGTACCAGTTCACTATAAGTTTGGATCTTACCCAAAATACCACGCTGCCAGCCAATCCTTTAGTAACTAAAACTAAAGGTTTATTAGTAAAAGAAAAACAAACAACAAGAGAAGTGTTAAAGGCTTAAAGCAATCAGAGATATACAAATGATTTAAAAGTCTATATACATCAGGTTTCTAGAACAATTGTGGAGTTGCAGGCTTGTATAGTTCCTCTGGTATACATCCAGTACCTGGATGGGTCTAAGTCCTTCAGTTCAGTTGCACAGTGTGTTAATCCAGAGGCGTGTCCGCAGCTGGACAGGAACAAGGACACAAGGCAAAGACGAAGACAAAATGGTTTCTGTGGTTTGATCTTATATACCCTCTGTTACTGGCCATGTGGCTTGTGGAACTTTACTGGAACCAAAATGAAGTCCATAGTCACATGGGCCAATCCTGGTAACTCTTCAGGTATGCCTTTAGTTTCTTCCCGGGCCTCTGGCTTCTGTAAAGGTCTTGATGGGCCATTAAGCGGGCTATTGTCCTGCGGCCTCTCTGTCTGGGGTGTGTCTTCTACAGCACAGTTTGAAATACAGGGATATCAAAGATCTCCATAACTTTCCTTACACATATTACACAGGAACACAAATATTATCATCTTATTCAGCATATTATAACCTTTCTAACAGTACCTGACATGGTATGTCTTACATGAATCATTATGATTTTGACATATTAAGGTCAAATAACACAAATGCCCCCCCCTCCTAATGCAGCCCGCGTGACAGTCCTTATGATATTTCTCCAGCATGTTCTCTAGGTCAGAAGAGAACTGTTCTTTGAAGTTCAAGATTACTTTGACAAGGCAACTTGAAAACATGAAAAATTAGATTTTCCCAAAAGTCTCTAACTTTGTTTGTCTTGGAAGATCATTGCTCAAAACACAGCATGGTGTAGGTGCTTCATGTCTATTTTGCTCAATTATCCACAACGAAAATACACGACTGAGTATTTTTAGGTAGTCTGTGCTGTTATTTTAGGATTATTCCCACCAAATCTCTATACCTCTGAACTCTGCCAAAGACCTGATGGGAGAGTTCATGAACTTGGGGCTCAATCCTGAAAATACTATTGGGCTTCAGTCTTTCTATTATGAGCAGCCTCATTAAGGTTTTACTTGTGACAGTAAGCATTACATCTAAGTAAGTAGCTACAGAATTGGGCCCTGTTAAGATAAAACCTTTAGACATAAAACATAGGACAGTCTGTATCCCTATGTTCACCCTTTCTGCAAGACTATGATAAATCTGGAACAAAGAATGCCTTGTGAGGGATCATTTGAGAACTCAGTCCAATGAATATTATTGTCCTGGTAAAATATCTGTGGCAACATTGTATATGAAGTTATGAAACTGTATAAGACATGTTCCAAGTTTAGAAAAGCTGGCACAACCAGTTCACCAGAGACAAAAGGCAAACTGATGTCTAAGCTAGGTGTCAACAAAAATCAAATGAACCATCACCTGATTAAAAGCTGCTGTTCTTCAGCAGGAAAAAGGATGTGAGCAAGAAATTTACATGTTGGCAAAGAAACAACTGGAAGTTCCCATCCCATAGGCTTGCTGTCACCTGAACGTCAGCTGGAGATGATTCTTACTGAAGAGAAATGCTATAAGAAAAAGGAGCAAACTCCTCAGATTACCTCTCTCCCCTCATCTCTACTCAGGGCATCACCGACACTTGGAAGACGAAAGAAGCATCATGCAACTGGGGGAGGATCCTTGCTGACAGCAATCCAGCCAGACTGCAGTAAGCACGTGGTGAGAACAACTTTTTTGCTTTAAAATTTCAGAGGGGTAGCCATGTTAGTCTGCGTACATCAAAAACAATGAGAGTCCTGTAGTACCTTAAAGACTAACAAATTTAATTTTTGCTTTAAATTCACTTAGCTTGTTAAGTTAGATATTAATTTAATTTTACTTTTCATTTCTTTGTAATCAATTCTGATGACTTTTATGCCTCATTACTTGTAAACACTTAAAACAAAAAAAAACGTTATTAACTATAGAAAGATAAATTTTATCTAAATCAATGTGTGTCTGGATTGAAGTGTTTGGGAAACTTCATTTGAGAAAACAGGATTTCTGCATATCATTTTCCATTAATAAAATGATGGGCTTTCCCTGAACTTTTATTATCCAGAATGAAAGAGCTGGATAGTCATATTTCTGGGGACAAGTCTGGGACTGGGAATTCACTGGTGTCACTCTGCGATGTAGTTCAGGAGTGGCTGGCTACAGCACTCATATAATTCAGCTGGAAGTAATTTACATGCTAGAGTCTGTGTGTGAGCAGGCCAGGAGCGGTTGCTCTAACAGCAAAGCAGTGTAAAAGGCACCACAGATTACAGAACTGAGGGGACACAGTTGTTCAGCAGACCAGACTGTACCCTGGATAATGTCAGTCACTCTGGTCTCTGCTTTCATTTAAAAAACAAAAAATTCCAGCCCTTTTGACTACAAAGAGCCTTGTAAGTGGAACGCCATTAGCTAAAGTTGAACGTTTGTTATGGCAATTCTTTCTTCCAGAAGTTACAGGTTATTCACAGTCCTCCCTAGGAAGTACATTAAATGCTAATCCTAAAGTTGATGTGACATAACATTGAGAAGTCAAGCAAACGAATTCAGAGCATTCAAAATTTAAGTTTCTCTAGCACTTTTGACTTAGTCACATGTAGCATTTACTACTTGTCTTCCTTGTTAACCGTAAACATAATATGGCAAGTTGACGGCAAGTTTACTTTGAATTGGCTGAGCCTAACTTCTCAGCTTAAACAATGCATTAGCTTTTGAGGTTTTTGTATTTAGGGGTTTACCTTCCATATCTGTCTTAATAAAAAGTACAGTAGAACCCTGTTTATCTGACCCTCCGTCATCCAGCTCTTCATATTAACTGAACAACCAAAGCACACACAGGAATACAGGAAAATTATGTTACCTCCATGGCAACACTACTGTAATCATTGCATCTTTTCAGACTTGTAAAATAAATGAACAAATCATTGTTTGCAAGAACTAAAGGTTTGTATATTCTGTTAAGTAGATAAGAAGGGGGGTATATTTTAATGCTTTTTGGGTGGGGTCAGCTAGTTTAAAAGTAACTCTGCATCTACGAACTCTTTAAGTTTTCTGATTATCCCAGTTTATGATTATCAGATCTGGCCCTGGTCCCAATTAGATCAGATAACTGGGCTTCTAATGTATATGCCAGGGGTTCTCAAACTGGGGATTGTGACCCCTCAGGGAGTTGCAAGGTTATTATGGGAGGCGGGGGTCATGAGTTATCAACCCCTGTATGTGCCTGTAAGGATGACATGACATGGGGGTGTCATCACTTTTGTGGGGGTGAGGAGGTCATCACAGCCTGAAATATTTTCAGAGGGGGTCCCAGCAAAAGAAGTCTGAGAAACCTTGGTATATGCTATTGCATTTCATTTTTGCACCTTCCCTCTGTGAAAGCAGGGCCACAGGACCCCAGAACAGGTTTACATTGCTTTAACTCATTGTTCCCAACTCTCGAGCCTTTCACAAGTGATAGGATTTCGGCTGGCTGGTGTCTAGTCTTGCCAGGATATGAGACGCACCAGACCTCCAGTGAATCGGAGCCCTCTGACTGGTTGTCTGTCCTAGCTGCCAGCTTCCTGAGGCTGATCACCCAATTAGAGCTACTCAGGCAGTTTCTCCCCTCCATCCGCCTTCCCCTCTGCAACCCTAAACCATTCTCACAGGAGGAGAGTGGGGACAGGGGATCACAGAGAGCAGTGGCTCTGCACCCTCCTCTGCCCTCCTCATGTGAGCAATGGAGATGGGACAATACCTCTGCTCCTCCCTCCTTTCCTTGTCTTCCAGCGAGCAACGGGGATGGGATAGTAGCCATGCTGCTCTTCTCCCACTCCCTGCAGTACTCAGCCTAAACCTGCCCCCCCCTCAGCCTGGAAGGGAAGAGGGGACCCAACTGCAGCCTCCTCAGGCCTGGGAGAGGAGGGTGAAGAATCCCATGGGGAGCTTAGGTGAGGATGGAGAGGAGAATGGGCAGGGACCGGGCAGAACTGATGGAAGGACTGAGGGGACAGGATTGATTTGGAGGTCGGAGGGGCAGAATTAGTTTCTGGGCCAGGACAGGCAGATGTGGGGGTGAGAGCGTCTATGGTGTGGGCCAGAGTCACTTTGCCCACTCTCCGAAATATGCTGTGTAACATCAGTTTTCTCTTTCTCAAATGGGCGTGGAGTTCCAAATGAAATTTTTTTGAAAGGAAATCTCATGATTTTTGCTCTCGAGGGGGTTTGACGTGATTTTTGGTCTCCTGAGAGTGGAAATACAGATAACACCACTGACATCAGTGGGGCCGTGGCTCATCCAGCCTCTGATCCAGCAAGGCACCTAAACATGTACTTACTTTAAATTTACGCATAGTCCCATTTAAGCGGGACTGCCCGTGCTTTTAAAGTTGGGTATATATTTCAATATCTTGCTGAATCGCAGTTCTAGACCCCAATTCTGCTAAGCCTTTACTTAAGCACCCTTGACTTCATTGAGAAGTACAGGCTTATGGGCTTTGCTGAATAGGGCTGGAATTACTCGTCCACTTCTGGGCCTGAGCCAAATCCCTAAAAACTATTGCCAACTTCAGTACAATTTGGATCAGGCCTTAAGTGCTTTGCCATAAGGCTCCAATTCAGGAGAGTAAAACAAGAGGAAAATTGGAACAGTAATCTCTTCATCTCCATCAAATCCTCCATCACAGGACCTGTCCAACCAGTTTAAGAGGAACCCTGTTTAGCAATCAACAGGAAGAGAGACAGACATCACAGCCAGGCTGCTTTCCCACCAGCTTGAAGAGAGCTTTCATCTTACGTTAGCTCTCTATTTAAAATATTACTCATTCAATAGCGCAGTCCAGGTACTTATCACAAATATACAGACGTTCACTTCTATAACCTAGCCACAATATGGCTGGAAATGTAATTTAAGTGATTAATGAGGTGCTTTGAATGGAAAAGCAAAGGAGCCAGTTTTAGTGGCTGGAATTACACCTCTCCCCAGATCAGCGGTTTCTCACTGTTTGATTCTTTTCCATGGAACGTTTTGGCAACACAACATGAAGTGTTTCTCCTCCTTTTATAAACAAGACTGACAAGGTGATGCAGCAAAGGAATGCAGCAGCTGATCTGCCAGCTGATATGTGAGCATGTGCTATTCAATGAGCTGAGAATCCCATGTTTCATTGGTAGAGGCTGGAGGCAATACACTAAAGAATCTAGGGCGAGTGAGTGGATGATCTAGTGGTCAGGGCATTAGCTTTGGGAGCCAATTGGGAGAATTGGGTTCATCCAAGACCCTCAAATTCTTCTATCACTTACCAAATATATATATAATATCTCAAATTGGAACTCCCTATGTACACCAATATAAGCAGGAACTGGCTCCTCATCAAGACTTTTGTCCAATAAAAATCGATTTTTGGTTTAGTTTGTCAATAGTCAGCTCAGGTTTAAAAAAACCAAAAAAAAACCAAACCAAACCAACACCATCCCAAGCCCTTAACATCCACTATCTTTATTTACCGTCTCTGACAGAAATCTTAAGAGGTGCTGAGCTCTGACAGTGAGAGTTTGAGATGCTCAGGACCTGAATTGGGCCCTGTATTTCAGACTCATGTGGCCAAGAATTCCTGCACATCCATACGCTGAAAAAAAGATTACCATTGGAAATAATCAACCTCCCCTTCCCCCATATCTGGCCAAAGAAGGATCTTGAATTATAAAACCAATTTCAATTAAGTAGTTAGACATTAACGTTAATTTATTATCAAAGCTAGGCCACACAATGGATCTCTGACGCTTTACATCAGTGGAGGATCTGCCCTCACATTTTTTAAATATCATTTGCATTTCCCTTCTATCCTCCTTACTTGGTTTGAGGGTTTTCCCCATGAATATTGAAATGGTTGAGAATCTTTCGTCTCCACAGGTACCTCTTATGGGAATCATAGACTCATAGGACTGGAAGACACCTAGAGAGGTCATCTAGTCCAGTCCTCTGCATTTATGGCAGAACTAAGTATTATAGTAACAGGGGGAACAAAGCTATACAGTACAAAAAGGCTGGCTGAAGAAGATGACGGCTTATTCAGTTTTATCATAGCTAAGGATAAGACTTTGTCACAGAGGTCATAGATTCCGTGATTTCCAGAGACCTCCCTGAAATTATCCTTTTCAGCTTCCGCCCCGTGACTTGGGCTGTCACCTTCTGAGGGCTGTGGAGCCTGCAGGTAGCCCCAGAGCTCTCAGGAAGCGGCAGCTCTCAGCGACTGCAGGAACGCCCAGCTCCAAGCTGGGACCCCACAGCTCCCTGCTGGCATGGGCAGCGGGGGGGAGACCTGAAACTCCTAGACACCACGGGTGGTGGGGGGACCCAACAGCTCTCTGTCCCAGGCAGTGGGGGGGACCCCAGGGCTCTGAGCCCCTGCAGGTGGCGGGAGACCCAGGGGATCCGGGATGTGCAGTTCTGTCGGTAGGGGGAGCCGGCAGATCCCAGGAGCGAGCTGCCACGGGAGTAGGTGACCCACACGGTGGAGCTCTGAGCATTCAGGGCAAGGTTGCTGGCTCCCACCCTCCTCTACTCCTCTCTCCAGCAGCAGGGCTTGTGCTCATCCCCATTAGCCCCATTTTATTATGGTTATTTTTAGTAAAAGTCAGAGACGGGTGAATTTCCCGTGAAGTTTTGTTTCCTGTCCGTGATCTGTCTGTGATTTTTACTAAAAATAACCATGACAAAATCTTTACCTTAATCATAGCATTACTTTGTCGCTCTATAGTGCGCCATTCCTCCCAGGCTCTCAAGACCAGGTACAGACATCAGTGCTCCAAAAAGCCATGTGTGAGATACGTAAACATTAGGGCAGGCTTTATACAGAGAGTAAACCGAAGCATGGGGATTAAGTTACTTGCCTGAATGACTAGATGACACAAGCCAGTGAGAGCCAGGAATAGAACTCCTCCGACTGCTGACATGTTGCTCTACTTCCTTATCCAAAGTGCTCTCTCTATATATAGACAGTATGTCATTTCATATATGTACATACACACAATGAGAACACACAGCCACAAGGCTCCTACACCAAAAAGCCTCACTTTCACCTAAGTTTTCTCTTGACTGTAACACAGCATTTATAGTTCTACTGCCTCAGAACCATACTGTAAGCGCTTTTAATTCAGAAGGGACATCATTTCCCTTACACAATATTAAATGTAGTTGCTAAGGACCTGATTCGGGGGAAGAAACACCCATGACTGCAATGGACTTTCGAAGGGTTTACTGTAACCAACCCAGATTTAGAAACTGATCTTGAAACATCTTGGGGAAAATTAAAACTAGCAGTGAACCAACCCTGTGACAATTTTATCAAAGGGACTGACGTTTATGCCTCCCACAAGCACAGTTGAGGGGACACAAAAACATTGAGAAACAAAATCATGGGCTATAGATTGCCTCCTAAGAGAGCTGTAAAATTGTTTACCCCAACTCCCCCTAATATGACACTGTGCCATATTTATGGTCCTGTGAACTACTCTATTTATCCCCTACCAAAAATAAAGAATTAAACACCGCCCCTTAGTCAATTTGTTATTCCCATTGGAACAGACAGCCAATGAGTCTTGCTATACGATACAATCTGCAAAGCAAACACTGTCATTTCTGCAAGTCAAGTGAGATGAATACATCCTGGGGAAAGCCTAATAAATGCCAAAAGGGTTTTCAACTTTGCAAGAAGTAAGACTGCTGTATTCCCATCTACTTTTATTTCTGGTTTCAATGGGAAGCTCATTTTCCAACTGTACTGCAAACTATCAATAGATACGATATTAGACAGAAATCCAAAATGGGTTTGTGTAAACAACAAAATCTAGTTACAGTTTCCCCCTCACTACCAACCCCATTAAGGTTTATCTTTAAACCTCAATTAACTTTGAACAAATGGCCAAGCCCAGCTTAATATGATGGGACCAACTAAAGCCTCATTGCTGCTTTCCTGCACCTTGATTCCAAAGTATGTGAATTACTTTAATTAGCTTCATTTGGAAATGGCATGAGACAGCAAGTTAAATCCAAAAAAGCTGGTCGCCCTTATGTAGACCTTTCCAAGTCAATTTGTATTGGCCATGAATCCACACTGGCTTCATACTGATTATTTCACCTGATAAAAATTTGCAAAACCCAGGTGTCAAAGGCATTTGTGTAATTTTCATAAGCCATGTAGCCTAGAGGATAGAGCACTGGACTGGGACACAGGGTATCTGGATTCTAGTCCTAGATCTGCCTCTGGCCTGTGCCTCAGGTTCCCCATTTTACAGATGAAGATAATGATACTGACATGCTTTGCAGGGTGCTTATAGATTTACAGACAAAAAACATTATAAGAGCTAGGTATTATCATGGGAGAACTCTAGACCACCTTTCCTTGGCTTTTTAAGAGATACTGGAGAAAAGTTAGTAGTAAATACTGTGGAAAAATATCTGAATACAGTTCCCAGCAGTCCGTAGGGCTACTTTCAGTAATGAAAAGGAAATACTTTACTTTACAGGAGTACTTACATTCATAGGGAGATGGGTAGGATTAGGTGGATGAAGTTAAGGGACGAGGCACTACAGGGTAGTTTTGTTTCAATGTTTTTTTGGCCGTGGCTGTTGGGGCAGCATGGCATGCATATTAAGCATCAGTGAGAATCAGTCACCAGTGCCAAACTCCATTTTCACCTGCTGAGATTTCAGCTGAAATAATGAAGCTGCAAATTTGGATAAATATTCCTGTTTCTACCACAATTCAGTGACAAAGCAAGACTGGGAGTTTCGTAGTTCACACACTGAGAGCCAGCAATGACCCACCTCAAACTGTGTAGCTCCTTTTACTGAGAGGCGGCCTGAAGTCCACTGAAATCAATGGAAAAATGCCCAGTGGAGAAGTCCATGCTGCCTTTTGGAAGGCCAAGTGCTTATGATTAAAGTTGGAGGAGTTCTCTGTGCTGTACCATCGAAAAGTCCCACCAGATTGTGATCACCCACAGTGATTAAGCAGTAGAAGTTGCTGGCAATGGCACGTGAAATGAATGGCATCTCACACATCTTCTGACACACATTGCTGCTACAGTAGATGACAGCAGAGGGCAACTAAGGTGACCTCCCACACCCATTAAGCATCTGTGCTACATTCACGTATGCCAGCGGAGAGAGAGGCAAGTCTCATGACTCCTCCGTATATATGCACTGGAGACCCTTCAAAAAGAGAGGATGAATGAGTCCCACGATGCCTTCGAGCCGTGGAGTTTGCATTCAAATGTGATTTTGCTGACCGGTGTTTATTAAACAAATCCTGTGTAAACAGGCAATTCATCAGCGATGATACTGTGGTACATGCCGCTGAGTACAAGCTATTCCAGGTTAGCTCTGCATTAATTTATGATTAGAATGTTTTCCTGAATCCTGAGGATGGTGTAATCTGGTTTATGGTCGCTTTTGCACCAGTTTCCCCTGTCAGTCAAGCCATGCCCTCCATTCGAGGGTGGGGACGGGTGAGGAACCTCCATTAGTGTAGTACTCGTTTACAGAATCAGAGATTTATTGGAACACTGCACGTACCAACTCCAGCACGTAGGCCGGACTGATCTTCCTGCTGACCCTGCCCAGTTCAGAACAACAACAAACATTATGACAATTTAACAATAAGATAAAGATACAGCACCATCTATTGGTGGGAGTGCAGTCTGCACAAAGCATTACATTATTATATTAAATCATGTTTATTACAGTAAAGCCCAAGGGCCAGCCAAGTATGGGGCTCCATTGTGCTAGGCGCTGTCCAACCACAGAGTAGGAGATGGTCCCTGCCACAAGAGCTTATAGTTTAAATGGACAAGACAGACACAGGGTGGGAGAAGGGGCCTGACACACAAGCAGAATAGGTGGCTTAGTTAGGAGGGGGATCAAACAGAAATGGAAGGATGGATGAGGGGGACAGAGTGGGGAGAGGGACAATATGAAGGCCAGGTGTTGAGTGGAGCTGAGGCGACGAGACGAAGACATTCTCTTTTCTTCCTAATCTTCCCTAGATGAGAATCCTTTTGAATTCTAAACAAGTTCTCACTGCCCTGACTGAAAAGGTTCAACCTGTAACAATTTGTCATTCTCTCCACCATGTTTTTAAAAAGGACCCTATTTTAGCAATCCCAATCAACGTGAAATAGGATTTCCTGGTAGATGGTATCTAGGCCTTAGCAGCACTCAAGTCCTTAGTGTGTCCACGCAGAATTTCCTTGGTTTGGTGAATGTTATGCCAAGATCCTGAATGTTCCTTTCCAATAGATTTTTTTCCCGTGGTTTGTCTCTACAGCAATGGTAAACGTAGGGCCTTATTTTCAGAAACAGCAGTTTGTACCTGCAATTAGTTATGGGCATAAATGATAGCGTGCACACATCTAATGACTGAAATGCTTCCACAGGTCATAGAGTTTGACGTGTATGGTACATGCTCTCATTTGCACTGCAAACTGCAAACAAAATTGGCAATTGCAACTCTGCACCCTGGATATTGGAGGTCAGGCTGAGGCACTTAAAAACAAAACAGTGAAACAGCCCCCTAGGCAAAGTGGAGTGTTATTTACCTAGGACTGAGCCATGCCAATAATTAAAAGCATTGACATGTATCTAATGCTGTAGAACACAATGCTGTTTTATTGGAAATATCTGTAATAGCTCCCTCAAAAGCCTTGTTATGCAACATAATAAAAACATAACTGCCTGTTTTACAAGTCTGAATACAGTTTATTTGTTTGGACAAGAGATATAAAGTTTCGTCAATCCATATCACATGGAGAAAAACTCTTCGTGCCATGTTGCCGATCATTTGCCCCTAAGAAACATAGTTATTGCTAGCTCATCCTTGTTTCACACACAGAATGTGTAAAAAATGTATGTCAGTAAATGTCAGTATGGGTTAAAGTGAAAAATGCTACCCATAGAATATAAAAACAGTGCTGAGATAACTGTGCTAGGAGTGGTGCTTTAGCAATGCAACACATTTGGATTTCTCAAAGAACATACTGTACCACTGGCTGAAGCTGCATGCTATGGGAATAAAATCCATGGTAAGTAGTGCCTTTAATCCATCCATCAGCAACAAGAAAAAGAGGAAAAAACCTCTGAGACAGCACTTCCCTCTGTCTCCTATATCATACTGTGCTTTACTCTATCCTATATGAAGTGCGCCCAGTGCTGTGCAAAACAAACAACAAGATGGGTCGCTGTGTTGGAGAAGTTACAATCCAAAACTATTTGCAGTCTGGTTAGAGCATAAACATTCCAGGTTAGGGACTATGTCCCCCTAGTCTATATTTTGTACTAAACTCAGCACTCTGCCAATGCTTGAAAAGATAATAAATCATAAAGCAATTGCTCTTGATAGGATAAAAAAGTTAAGTGCAGCAAATAAAACTATAGGGGGGGGTGTGTGTGCGTGTGTACGGGGGGAACGGTTGGCAGAATGTCTCTCTAACTCACATGCCTATCTCATCTGGGGGCTAAATTTAGTATCTGGCAGCTTTCAAAGTACAGAAGGCTTTGCCCTTTCAAACATTCTTAATGAGAAGAAGTTACATTGGGACAACAACATGTAGGCCAAGCAGCCAAGATTTAAAAATGAAGATAGACATCCCCCCAGAAGTGACGGGTAAAATGGAAAGAGGCCAGCTTATCTTCCCTATTGAAGAACATTAGCAACCAAGAACAGATAAGTTTGCTTTTGTGCTAGCTAAGCTTTCTATTGATGTAAGCCGCTCATGGAATGAGAGAGAGCGCCTTACTAGTAGGAAATGTTTACCGTCCCCAAAGCCTTAAGGCTTGCCCGTCCTATTTCTTTTCATGGCCGTGCTAAAAGTAAGCTCCTCCAAAAAGATACGGCAGTCTGAATAGGGAGTTAGAGTTTTAATAATAGCTCCAATAAAACATACCTGGGAATGGATGGGAGGACAGAGTAGCAGTCAATAAAAGCTTCCATTTTTCAGCCTGACTTACCGCCTAGGTTTTGCTTGTATTATATTCCTGGCTTCAAAATCCTGAGCTTAGTTAAAAGAATCCTTTGTCTTTTAGTTCACTGCTCCTTCTACACTGAATAGAGCTAGCACAATCTGTAATCCTGCATCATCTCTAACCACAGCTGCTTAGCCAAGGTTTCTTTTGCCCAGGGCACCAGCATTCAATGAGCCAGTGAGGCATTGAAAAGCTGCATTTCAGGGAGTGAACTGTGTGCCATTTTCCCAGAGACTGCAGCTGCACCAGTGCTACTCACGGTATCAGGACCAATGGAGACAGGCTCCTGCGATTTTCATTCTATTCAGCACTATTCTAACACACTGGGCACTGAATCTGCATATGGCATGGTGCTGAAAAGGCCGGAGTGCTGCCTGCACTAGTCATTACTCTGTAGCTAACACTAGTTTACCTGAGGAATGGGTAACATCTTCTGCATACAAAAGGCCGAAAAGGTGCAAGTAGGAGAATTTATTGGTAAAATGCCTTCCTTTGATCAAACCAGTTGTAATGGATTAGGGCCCAGAATGGTGAATTCCTTCCACAACTGACCACGAGGACTCACTTGTAGGAACCAGAGCAAGGAAAAATACACCACTAAAGCTCAGGAGGATACTAGGTGTTATACACAGTCAATTGTGTCATCTTCCCCGCTTGGTAACCATGGAAGTAACAGTCTATTTCACATACAGGTGTGTTGTTAAAGCCCAACGGCTATATCCTGGTCCTGCTGAAATCAGTGGGACTTTGCCATTGCCTTCAATGAAATCAGGATTTAGCCCTAAGATTTGGTTCTGTCTCTTTAAACATGCTGTATTTAACTCCTCCTGACCATGATCCTGGATATTGAGGCGTCTGTACGCTCCTGGATAGTAGAAAAATCAATATTTTATAAACTGGCAAAATCCCTGCCCTTGGACTCACTTGCATCTCTCACTGACATCAAGGTGTGTTGGGCAGAACTTAGGCTTACATCCATGTACCTCAGCGAGCACGGATTCATTGCTTACATCAGTGGTTCTCAAACTTTCTGGACTACTGTGCTCCTTTCAGGAGTCTGATTTGTCTTGTGTACCCCCAACTTTCACCTTGTTTATAAACTACTTGCTTACAAAATCAGACATAAAAATACAAAAAAGTGTCATGGCACATTGTTACTGAACAATTGCTTACTTTCTCATTTTACCATAATTATGAAATAAATCAATTGAAATATAAATATTGTGCTTGCATTTCAGTGTATTGTATATAAAGCAATATAAATAACTCATTTATGTCATTTATAAGTATGAAATTTTAGTTTGTACTGACTTCACTAGTGCTTTCCACGTAGCCTGTTGTAAAACTAGGCAAATATCTAGAGGAGTTGATGTACATCCTGGAAGCTGTCTGCGTATCCCCAGCAGTATGTGTACCCCTGATTGAGAACCACTGGCTTAAATAACACCAATGTCACCCATCCCAAAACAAGTAGGAACTACAGTCAGTTGCATTTGTGGTAACATAAAACAACTAATTTACAAGTCTGGCTTGCCCTAGGTATTTCATCCCTTATCAAAGGCATAGTAAACATTCTAGATTAATGATGTTTAGTCTTCGTAGATGCCACAACTACAGATTTTGGGAAATTACTTTTAATTGGGTCTTTGAAAATCCCCCCTTATTTTGTTAAAGAAAACAATATTCAGACTTGGAGTTTAAGAAATGCTGTACAGTCTTAGTAATTTTGCCCTAGTTTGTTCCAAAACAGGAACAAAATAGTATCACCATGAAATTCATGCTGATATTTAAAAAAAAAAAGTTTACATAATTTGATCACATCAGCAAAATGAAAGAAAAGCAGAAGCAAAACTGCACATAAAGTAATTAAAGATATCAGGATACGGGTCAAGTTTAATGTCCAAAGTTGTCTTATTTATGGTTTATAACTCATCTCAGATATCTAAATCCATCTGCCTTAAGATCAGTAAATCAAAGTCCAAAAGAAATCCTCTCATCTCAACAAGATATTAAATAGTTATGGAAAAACAACGGCAGAGGAGGCAGAAAACAGAAACAAATGGGAAAATAAATTCACTTCATTTTCTATAAAATTAAACTTTTTACTGAAGGCTGCTGTACACACAACAAGAGCTAGAGTCAGCCCTGGCATAGTGGAGTCTGGCTTGAAGAGGGAAAACATTCCTTAAAGAAAACCTGCAGGGGAGGGGAAAAAGCATAAGAAGTTGCCAAACTACTGACCCTTTGTAATTTATGGGTTTTCATTTTTATAGTGTAACTTGCTCTCTAATCTGAGATTTCAATTTAAATTCCAGAAATGGTTTTGGCCTGAGATACAATTCTTGTTCATTTTTATTGTTCCAGTTTTTCTGTGCGTGTGAATGTAGTGCATGTGAAAGTTGCCCAATGGATACCCTTAACACCTGTATTCTTATTTATCTGCAAAGGGTGAATGGTGACCAAGTGCTTAGCTGTCCACAGACGTGGGAAAACATAAACAGCAGTACTGCTCGCACATCCATGCTGGTCTGTCAAAATGATTAAGGCCTAGTCTATGCCTAAACGTTTTGCCACTATAGGTATGCCGGCAAAACCCTCCTAGTGATGACACAATTTATAACAGCAAACATGCTCTTGCTGGTGTAGCTTATACTGGCTCATCAAGCAAATCAAGTATCTTGGCCAAAGCACTTTTTTTTTTTTTTTGCTATAGATGCTTCTGTGCTACTAAAAGCCCCCATGTTAGATACATCATAAAATCCCACCCTTAATTTACACTGCTAAACTAGCAACAGTTTCTAGTATAGTCCAGGCTTAAGCCCTGATATAAGGAGACCACTTTTAGGGTGAACACGCAGGTCTCTCTCTGACCATTCAGTTCAGTCCAAGTTACAATCCCCTATTGCCAGGGCATGTTAGATTCCAAGGCCTTGTGTACACTGGACATTTGCCCTGACTACAGCCACTGTTGCTAGCCAGCCACTTGAACAGCTGCATATAAGCAAACCCCTAGTGTAGACAAGTCATGCTGCTGTTCACACTTTGAAATGAGGGGAAGCTGCACCAGTTGACTCCAGGAAAATGATATTGGTAGAGAAGGCTGCTGAACGCTTGCCAACAAAACCTTACCCTCTACTACCTGATTTAAGAGCATATGAGCACTGAATTTTGTAAGATTCAGAGTAGCTGTGAATTGAGAATCAAATGTAAAATACAGCACATTCCTCCAGTATTGCAGAGCTTTGCAAGAAGGGTCCCTGCAGCCGCAAATGCATATTATCCCCCTTCCCTGTGCATGCCAATAACAAAATGCTAGAAGGGTGCCTCTTTAACCAGGCTGCCAAGCAAGTGTTTAGGGACAGTATAACCACATGTTATTGAAACGTTGACCTTGCTTCCTGCTGCATTAGGACGTGTGCCAGCACATAGAGAGCATCTTTTGTGCTTTGTTCGCAGCACCAAAAGACTTCTCAGAATGCATCTGGAATACATCAGAATAAATGCAGGCCTGTGAACAACTTCCCTGATGTCCTGGGGGTGGGGAATGGAAAAGAGGTGCTGGCTCACGAGTTTGTCCCGAGGCACTGCTATATTAATATCCACACCTGTCACTGATTATAACCTGGCTTCCTTCGTCATAAAGAACTTTCAGTTAGCATGCAGACAGCTAAAAGGAATGAAAACACTCTTCAGGCAGACCCTGCACAGGTGTGTTAGCATGGAGAAGAGATTAAGGCACAAGACTATTCCCATCCCTGTGTGCAGAAACCCATCGCAGTCCTTAGGCTCAGAGTGCATGCAAATCAGCTTCCCAGCTGCGCGAGCCTTCCCCCAGGGAGGCCACTGGGCAGAGCCACAGCCCTGCCTCCTCCTCTGCACCAGCCACTAGGCTGGAGGAGCGCACACGGCATCCTCCCAAAGATTGCAGCGGAGTTCCTCTGGCCCCTGCGCCAGCATTCACTGTGGTTGTCAGGCCCTGTGCCCCCAGGAGTCCCTGATGGGGCAGTGGGCCCCTCCCCCGCCTCCAACTCAGTGCCAGATTTCACCACCATTCTCCCTTGTACACAACCAACGCGTCTGTATGGTTTGACACAGGAACACTGTGATAGACACTAGAGGGAGAGGCAGTCTCTCAAATCATCGGGTCCCAAGGCATTTAGGGCTTTAGCAAGAAAGCATAACCCAACATCTTATATTTCACCCAGAAGTAAAGATGGGGCCAGGGCAAATCTCAGAACACCAGCATTATACCCTCCTCAAGCCATCTACTTTTCAAGGGTAGCCCCAAGTAGAGAACACTGCAGAGGTCTCGCCTGCAAGGGACTATGGGATAGGTAACGGTCACAAGATCTATAGGCAGGAAAGTCTGTACCCTCCTAGTGTGCCTTATATACACAGACAAACGACTGCCAAGTCAAAGGACAGAAGCACTTGCAAGCCAAATCCAGCTCGTGCTTTACGTAAGCTGCGCGTTCATCACATGATAAGCAGCATTTTAGATTGCTCTTGTCAGTTGCCTCCCACATTCAATATCCTTGACTCGTCTTCTCTGTCTCAAAGTGCTACGATCTGCCCTTCGCAGAAAATATTTTGGAACCGAAACAGGAGCTTCCCATTGTGTATGCAGGGCCTTGTATAAACAGTATGAAGCCCAGCATGCATGTGACAAAGCAGTGCTGGTTCCAGAACGAAAGATCTGCCAGGATTTAGGGACTAATCCATCCTTGCTGTAACTCCGCTGAAGCCAATGGAGTTCCGCCCAGAATGAATTTGGCTCATCAGCTGCAGAGTTGGAGAAGACAAGACATTCCTTTCCATGCCAAATATTAGCAGAGCCTTGTCATGCTACGTGCTCCACGAGCCAGCACCGTGGATTATGAACGTATTAGCTCTAAAACAAACAAAGCTTAAAAAGTATAACCTTCTAGGGATCTCAACTGCTTCAGAGATTATCCTAAATGGAACAAACAATCTCCTACAGGCCTACAAGCTGAGGAATACAGTGATGGAAAAGCAGCCATCTGTTTAGCAGCCAAAGGGGACTCCTTAAAAATCGAAAGCACAAGCTCAAATTTCCTCCCACCCTACACCTAGACCATCAAATGACTAGAAAGGATGGAGACTCCCGAGCTCATAGCATGGACACAGAAGCTTAGTGTGATTTGGTCTTCACACCCGCCTTTCTAGGTGTTTATACCATGCTCATCAGCTAGATAGCTTGTCTCCTCAAAGCCTAACTTTGTCCTACATACACCCATTTTATTATTCTGGCTAATTTTAGGCTTAACCATTAAGTGCTGCCTCACCTACTTGTTAGCTCCCACATAGCTTCATGTGTACCAGATTGTGTCACTGATTCCCAACCTTCCAGTGGAACATTCGGAATGAGAGATCTCAAAGCACTCAACCTAGCTCTGCTCCCAGGGAGTCACTGGAAAGCTGTAAAGAACACTCTGGCGTTCGAATGATGCACCAGAATCCAGTGACACATTCCAACAATGCTGCAACAGAAACCGGCACTGAGAGGGTTAATTTCCCTCCCCTTAACTGAGTTCATTCTTAAGTAGTCAAACTACTCAATTTGGTTTTGTATAATTCCCCAAGATAGACTGCATGAAAAGTCCAAAAGGGCAGCATGCGTGAGTCAGTACAAAAAAGGTATAATATATTAGCCAGACATATAAAAGACATCCTTCTGCCCACTGCATCTGCACTGCAGATCTCAGAAAAGTGTATTGAGTTATCTATCTGAGGGGCTGACAGGAACAGTAACGCCAATATTCTGCCACCTTTTAAAAAGAACTGACCTCCAGATCATCATGTCTAGTGTTTGCAATGGCAGATCTCCAAAGATAGACACGGATTTGGCGGAAATGCCCACTTTTCAGCCAATACATAAATAATCCCTAAGCTACCAAATGAATAATGGAGAACTGAAGGCAGTTTGGCATAGGGGGGAAAAATGTAATTGATTTTGGAAGCAGTAACTTAAGTTCTTGAACCTTCAAAAATGTGTGTCCAACAGGGAGCTGTCCGGTTCATGAGTTTATATGTCTTGCAGCTCAGTTAGCTGGCTCAATGCATTGGCACCTAAGAAGGGGCAGCATGTGGATTCAGTACAGCCATGGAAAAACTGGGGTGAAGAGAACACATTTGTCTATCAACACAACCGTAAATGCAACTGATAATAAGCAACAAGAAGACAATTTACAGATTATATGAATTGCCACAGTGCAAAAAGGCCGCAGACAAGCAGTAGCTAGCACAAGAAAGAGATTAAAGCACCTGACCGTATGAAAGCTGTGTATTCATGAGACATCTCTGGGGAAGAAAGTAGCAGACAATGGCATATAAAAGACCTCCTTCTGCTCACTGCAATCTGCATTGCAGCTCTCAGAAAAGATCCCTTAGGAGGCTCAGAGATCCCCAGAGAATTATCTTCAAGCTCAGCCAGACACAGATCACAGAGGAATGCAGATTCGCCTCTAAATCTACACAGCATCTTCTTCTGCCTATTCAGCTAATCACTAGGGTAACCTATCTGTGTTGGCACTGCATTCTACATCCTTGCCACATGGTCCAAGGGATCACACTGAAGACACTACTGAAGTCAGCCAGTTCACTGTGTCTGTGACACAGATCACATGTGCTTCTCTAGGGATAGGCAGGCCTTACACCAAGTGGTACAGGAATTCTGTACCTTGGACAATGTCCCTTCTGTACTAGCTTCTGTAGATGTCATACAACCCCTAAAGGGGACCAGGGATAGAAAATGCAGTATACAAAACATACTTAATCCATCAGCGAGGTAGCTGGTAGCGAGGTGGCCATCCAGGAAGGAAAGGTGGTGTTTATGGCTGCAGTGGGTACAAATCCAAAACCCTTATGCCATTTCCTCCCCCAGAATATTTACCCAATTTACATCCTGAGTATAAAGCCCTGCCTTCTGTTGGCAGAAAGGGCTTTTGAATGTTTAATCAGGAGCTCATCCTTGAGAGGCAACATTTCTGTGACTATGGTGTTGATTTTGGTTCGGAGTACTGGATTCCTCTTGGCCCCTCATTCTCTATGCCATTTTTCCCCACCACCTCTGCTTGTCCCAAATCCTTGGGGATTTGGACAGTCTCCAAAGATATCTGAAAATAGACTGCTTTTATACCGCACACGCAGGCCTCTAACATACTGAAAGCGATCACGTCTGTGTGTATCTAGTGGGAGCTTCAACTCAGTCATGAGAACAACCACAATGGATCAGATCCATAGTCCATCTAGCCCAGTATCCGGTCTTCTGACAGTGGCCATTGTCAGGTGCTTCAGAGGGAATGAACAGAACAGGGCAATTACTGAATGATACACCCCATGTCATTCAGTCCCAGCTTCTGGCAGTCAGAGGTGAAGGTATATCTGGAGCGTGGGTTTGTATCCTTGAACATCTTGGCTAACAGCTATTGATGGACCTCTCCTCCATGAACTTATCTAATGCTTTTTGAACCCGGTTATACTTTTGGCCATCTCAATGACCCATGGCAACGAGTTCCACAGGTTGAGTGGGTGCTGTGTGAAGAAGTGCTTCCTTGTGTTTGTTTTAAATCTGCCACCTATTAATTTCATTGGGTGACCCCTGATTACTGTGTTATATAAAGGGGTAAACAACACATCCCTATTTCTCCACACCATTCATGATTTTATAAGCCTCTGTCATATCCCGGTCATGTTTTGGGATGCAATCCAGACCAGTGAGGGGCTGTGTCACTCACTGCTTGCCCTGTAATCCTGAGTGCCTTAAATCAGCCAGGACACTGGCAACCCCCAGACACACAAGCCCTGTGTGTCTGTGTTTTAAAGCAGTTCTGGCTCAAAAATCCTGATTCCAGTAGCCAGCTTGTTATACTTCAGCCACACTCTGGCCCCTACACCTGGCAAGATGACCCCAACATCCCCCAGTCCCAAATTTTCCCTAAACCATGTGCTCTGAAACATCCAGCCCTTTCCTGGACCATTCTGAGGAATAAGATTTGTTTGCTCCTCTGAAGAGAATGAAACACATGGCTCATCACTTCAATTCAAACAGCCCCTGGAGTGCCTCGGGCCCGAGTGCTCCCAGCTGCCTGCCCGCACTGTGCCACAGCGCCAGACTGCCCTGCCCCCAGGCTGGTCCGTTTGCCCCAGGCCCTGGTGCACCACCACCAGAGCGCCTCCAGCTGCCGGAGTGCCGCCAGCCCACGCTGCACTACAGTGCCAGCCCGCCCCGCTCCCAGGCTGGCTGGTCTGCCTCAGGCCCCGGAGCACCGCCAGCCTGAGTGCCTCCAACCCAAGTGCCGACCCACTCCGGTTCTGGCCTGGCAGGTGCACCCCAGCTGGGCGGCCGCCTGCACCCCAGCCCCTGCCCGCTTCAGTGGAGAGACCAGCTAAGACTGCCGCTGCCATCAATGGGGGCTGAGCAAGGGCGGGGACAAGCCTTCCCTGAGAGCCAGGCGAAACCTTTCCTGGCCTTATAGACTCGGTGCCCACAGTTGGGTTCTTTTATCTTCTAGCATTTGTATGTAAGCACTTGTAAAAGATCCCCATTTAAATAGAACACATGAAAGAAAGCAACTGAATATTGACAAGATGTACATTCAACTGTTCCTGACTACCTCCTATCTATATTTTACCAACTACTTTCCTTTCCTTTTTACTAAGGTATAGAGTTCCCCCTTTAATAAACTCATCCCTCAGGCTCTAATCCCAAATGCTCATCCCACATGCTCCTCTGCACTTGGCTTCCCCGCACCAACACTTAGTTTAAAAAATCCTCTACAATGCTTAATTGTACATGCCTGCCGTCTGGTTCCATTTGGGCCTATCCTTCCTGTACAGGCTTCTCTTTCCCACCCTATATCTTCGTCATGCATGGAGACCCTACAGTTCTGCCTATATTTCTGGTTCTGTGCATGAGGAGCTAAAACATTCCAGAAAATGCTGCCATGGAGGTCCTGGACTTTAGCTAGCAGTCTAAATTTGGCCTCCAGGACCTCTCTGCTTCCTTTCTCCGTGCCATTGGTACCTACACGTGCCTAGACCATCAGCTTTTCTCCAGCACATAAGTCTGTTTAAGTGTCTCATGAGATCCACAACCTTTGCACCCAGCATGAGGTTCTCCCAGTCATCACCAACCCAACTATCTACATTTCTAATCATCGAATCGCCCATTACTATTACCTAGCTCTTCCTCATAACTGGGGGTCCCTCCCGTTGAGGGATATACTCAGTGTGAGCGGATACCATGACATCATCTGTAAGGACTGTCCCAACTATGGGATTCTTTCCCTCCACTCATGCTTGCTGTTCTGTTCTCCTTCCCTGAGACTTTCCTTAGCAGCACAAAGGCTGTCAGGCTGCAAGGAGGAGAGGAGGGGAGCGGGAGGGAACACGGTACTCTATTGTATCCCTGAAAGTGTCCTCATTGTACCTCTCTGTCTCCCTTGGCTCCCCCAGTTCAGCCACTCTGGCCTTGAGAACCCATAGTATGTCTCTGAGGTACCATAAGCTCCTCGTACCATATACACACATACAATTCAGGAATGTAGGGTTCAAATTTGTTACATTAATATTGCTACGAACTACTCCAGATACCTTAGCTATCTTAGAAATATGGCTAAATGTAAATGTATACAGCTAGGAAAAAAGAATGTAAGCCATATTTACAGGATGAGGGACTCTACCTTGGAAAGCAGTGACCCTGAAAAAAGATTTCAGAGTCGTGGTAGATAATTGGCTGAATATGAGCTCCCTGTGTGATGTTGTGACCAAAAGAGCCAATGCAATCCTTGGATGCATAAATAAGGGAATCTCAAATAGGAGTAGAGAGGTTATGTTACCATTGTATTTAGCACTGGTGCAACCACTGCTGGAATATTGGGTCCAGTTTTGGTGCCCACAGTTCATGAAGGATGTTGATAAATTGGAGGGGGTTCAGAGAAGAGACACAAGGAAGATTAAAGGATTAAAAAACCTGCCTTATAGTGATAGTCTCCAGGAGCTCAATCTATTTAGCTTATCAAAGAAAACATTAACGAGTGATGATTGCAGTCTAAACTCTATAAGAATGTAAATCCTGAGCACCCAGGAAATGTACATGGCTGCTCTTGAAAATCCCACCAATCACTGGCTTGGGCAAGTGGAGTGTGGCTAAAATCCCTTGGGCATCCAACTACCACTTGCACCCCTAGATAGTGGCCCAAATGGCTATCTGCATCTGCCCACGCTTTTGAAAATGTTAGCAAAGGTGCGTAGACACAACCCGTTATGTGTTTCCTGTTCTATGTCTGCCACATTCAAGGACAGGAAATTAAAAGCTGCTATTACAGCACTTTTTAAAGCCCAGTGACTAATTCTTCTCTCCTCTCCTCCATCTATTTCTGAGGTTTTTCTATCAATTTGAGGGCAGCTACCCATTGTACTGCCTCAGTGGGCCAAGGGTGCCCCATGAGAGGATTGCTGAAGAATTCTGAGTGATACAAAAGGGGAGAACAGCAGTATTTGGAGAGCACCGTATGACACAGGAATAAGACTTTGAAAATCCCAGCATTTTGTGAGCAGCTGATTGAGCTTTCAAATGGCTTGGATGCCTGTCCTAACACCATGTTTTCAAAGACCAAGCATCCAGCCATGTTCTTCTTTGAAAGTGTCCTGATGTTGGGCTGTCTGAAGCTGGCTCCTCCAATCCTCTGCAAGAGTACCCAAAAGAGGCAATTTGCAAAATTCCTTTCCGTGTGACTTTCCCCAGCATCACATAGGAAGTCTGGGATAGAAACGATAAGAGACCCTACGTCTCCTGAATTCCAGTCCCCTGCCTTAGCCACAAATCCATCTTTCTTTTATGCTTTCTGAAAGTTGTTGCAATGTGCCCAACTCAAGCAGGACATACCTGTGCACTTTTAGGTCATAAGGATTCGCAAACTGGAGGTAAATATATGTCGTAAGGATTTGAGACCCAGAAAGTTTAAAATATAACCATCACATCTCAAGCTCTAGGCATCCTTGGCAAATACTTAGAAATAAAATTCTTGGGCTTTGTGGTCTCCCCTGAACGTCAGTCAGTTCTGCCTATTTTATTCAAAAGGGCAGGCATGAGTTTCAAGTATGAAAGGCCGTCCCACAGAGAGCCCAGACATCAGCTCCCTTTATATTAAGCCAATAGAACTCAAGCCTTTACACTGATCACTAAACTAACACTCTCCGTGTGACTCTACTACAAAGAGAACCTTTTGGCCAATGGGGGCCTAAGCCATTAATTTATAGGTCAAACTCAACACCTTAAACATCACTGGGAGCTGCAAAGCACAAGCATGCTCATTACACAACATGACATTGGAAGGGAGCTGTTGACTTCCACATCGGCTTCTGGATAGATTGAAGGGATAGGTTCAGGTAGCGCATGTTGCAGTGATACAGCCTTCAGGCAAAGATGAGGGGAGTAAGGTGTACATCAGAGAAATGGTTGCAACTCACATATAAATGAGAAAAAAAGACCTACCAGGCCATTGCTGCAAGAGCATCTGGAAACTTAACTGGACCTCTAATTGGCAAATTCACATAAAAAAGGCAGACTCACAGCCTCAAATCAGAGGAGCAGCTATGATCCTCACTTCATAGTATTCCGTGATCACAGATAAATTGGATACGCTGTCTGGAACATCCCGCCTCAAATGAAGATTGTTCAGTAAATAATTATAATAATCTATGCGATGTCCAATAAAGAAATCGAAGCCTGTTCTGAATTTCTCAGAAAGAACAAAGCACATAGCTACTTAAACAGTTTACAGGTATGTGCGCCCGTCTGCGTGTCACACACGCACATACACACACCTGTACATGGCTCTCTGGTATATATTATATATATAGATATATCTATATAAGTAAACCACTGGCCATACTGGGCAGATCTTCTCTACATCTGTTGTGAGGATAAATAATGCATGAAAGATTGTGGGGGTGCTCCGATATTATTCTAACAGGACCATATAAGAACCTAAGAATTAGGCAAAAACATGGAACTTGAAACTCGGGTGCACATTGCAACATATTTCACCACTGACAGAAGCTCTTCTTTTCCTCTCCCGCTGCATGCATCCAAGTGTATTCATGTGCCCTCATGGAAGAAAGAGAAACCTTCACAACAGTTTTGATTCTTAAGATCCCAATGAGAGCTTTGCCATTGACTTCAATGGAGTAGGCTCATGTTCTAAAGAAATATAGCATAGAGATGATTTGTACCAGGTGTGTGAACCATTCCAATTTGAAGCAATAATACACTGCATCATATCAAGTGATTGACTTTTCAAAGGTTAAGGTAATAGTTATTCAGTAATAATTTATATATGTAATCTCAGTAGCAACACCAGATATTTTACTGTGTATAAAGTACTGTTGCAAAAGGCTAGATAACAAGATAGCAACTGAAGATAAAATATCCAAAGTGCTTTAGCACTAGCAATTCACCAGTGTTCATGTTTAACTGACAACATTCATAATCTTTTCAGCCTTACAGATTTTGTCGTAAAGTGATTCAAAATGATGCAGAACTCCAGAACCCTAATATATGGATAATTTGCTAAATTTTATATGCAGGATTGCTTTGAGTAGTAGTGTTCCAATATGCTTTTGCTTCACCAAACGTATGTATTAAAATAGCAAATGAAGGCCCCAACCCATTGCGCTAGGCACTGTACAAATCTTAAAATAAAATATGGTCTCTACCCCAGATAGCCTACAATCCCAGTACAAGGCAAGAAATAACAGGTGGATACAAAAGACAGGAGGAGTATAAAGTAACAGATAATTTTGAACAGTATAGGAATGTTCACAGCACATCAACTATCTAATCATTGTCAAGTTTATGGTAGGTAAGAGAGCTAAGGCATTTTGAGTAATTAGTAACAATACTAATGTAACAAATTTGAACCCAACCTTCCTAAAACATATACATTTATCTTATTCTCAAATTCAATCTACAATGTGGAGCTGTATGATTCGTAGCTAAATTACTCTGAGATCCTATTTTGGATTCATAGAATCATAGAATATAAGGTTTGGAAGGGATCTCAGAAGGTCATCTAGTCTAACCCCCTGCTCAAAGCAAGGCCAACCTCAACTAAATCATGCAAGCCAGGGCATTATCAAGCCAGGCCTTAAAGACCTCAAGGATTCCCCTTGAGTTCTTCCTGAATAAGGAATGAAGAAAAGGATCTCCTGCTACGAAATTTGTCTATGTTGCAGTTTGAGCAATGCTAAGACTCAAGGTTTACTCTTCCACATGGGGAGCACTATTTAGGGCCAAAAACAGACAGCCACCAACCCATTCAAGAGAAGCTTAAAAATCAAATAAAGCCAAAGCAAACAAACTCAAACTTACTTGTCTGAACGAAAAGAAATAAATGGCTGGTTCTATTTCAAACTACCCAGTCCTGTGAAATGCATTGCAGCACCCTACCTGATAGACATGGTCTTTTTAGGAGCCATCACATTTTCCCCTCCACTAATTTGTGATTAAATGGAGTTCTTCTTGATAATACACACTCAATTGTGTTAACCATGTACCTGGCACACTGGGGTCTGAGTGTTACCACAATACCCACACCCACATCCAAAAATGAAACAGGAGACTCTCCAAAATGAAAAGGCAAGTGTCTGTGGTCAACGGCCACACCTGAACAAACCAAAAGAAAACAGAAAGCCAAAAGTTCTTTAAGGCGATGGGAGGGAAATTTAAAAGCACGCTGGGGTGTTATTTCTTGCACCCAACCCCTGACCGTAAAGTTCTTCAAGGGGAGATGTACCATTCTCTGGCTGAAGGCGGATCGTCCTGCGGACAGTTTCAGGCTCGAGCCCTGTACACACTAGCCACACTGACCAATGAAAGCAGCGGCTAGGGAGGCCGCTTGCAAGGCCTGGGTGTGGGTGTTAATGGCACAGGGAGGGGGCCCGCGAGCTCAATCCCATCACAGCAATAGCCAAGAAGCCCCTTGGGCTCCGGCCCGTCCGCGTGCCCCGAACGCTGGCTCTGGAGGAGTCCCGCACACGTGTCCGCTAACGAGCCGCGCTGCGGTGTGGACGCGGGGCAGCAGCCCCGGAGCTCGCTGCGCCCCAGAGGCCAGGCGAGCACCTGGCCCAGACCCCACGGCCGCCAGGCTGGGCCACGTACCTTGTTGAGATGCGGGTTCCTGGTGATGTCGTAGCCTCTCTTCTTGGACGCCGGGGCCTTGGCGGGGGAGCCCCGGGCTTCTCCCGAGCGGCAGCTCCTGCCCGGGGGGGCGCTCAGGAGCGGCAGCCGCTGGCTGGACCCCGCCACCCGCAGCAGGCGGCGCCCGGCTCTGGCGCAGAGCGGGATCATGCTGCGGGCAGCCCGCGCCCCCAGTGGGTGCGCGCCCCGGGTGAGCGCAGCCGATCTCCCCGGGGGCCTGGCTGCAAGCGTGGGGTGCGGGCGTGCACAGGGGGCGCTGCCCTGGCCGGGGGGACTCCCTACCCGCTCCCCTCCCGGGGCGGGTTGGTCCCCGCTGCTGCTCGCTGCGGGGTCAGGCGGCGCGGGGCTCGGCGCTCATCGCCCCGCAAGTGCATCGGCTGCCGGTGCCGGAGCCGCCCGCGAAAGCGAAAGCAAACCCAGGAAGCGGATCAAGTGGCACCCGCCAGCCGGGGACTGGCTGCCGCCGAGGCAGCGCCTCCTCCCAGCGCCCCCCCGGGCCAGCCGAGGCTCGGATGCTGCGGGAGAGGGACAGGGATACGCCGGCCACCTGCCTCCCCAGGGTCAGCGGGGCTCCCCCGCATGGAGAGCAGCCGGCCCGGGATGGGGCAGATGAGGAGCTGCCGCTCCTGGGCCACCATGAGCCATCGCAGCGGCTCTGCCTTCCCTTCCCGCAAAGCTGGCCGCAAGCCGCAGGGGTCTGCGCCTCTCCCTGAAACCAGCGGGCAAAAGGGGGAGAGCCTGGAGTGCAGGAGCGAGGTGCCTTCCCCCTGCACCGCCCTGGCCAGGAGCTGGAGTGATGGAGCTAGCCCCATCCCTTCTCTGCACCCCATGAGCCAGCAGCAGGGAGAGGAGCGGGGGGTAATGGAGCTGGATTCCCTCTCCCCACACACACAGGGGGCCCCATAAGGCAGCAGCAGCAGAGAGATGGGGGTGCAGAAGATCAAACGCTCTCAAGCTAGCAACAAGGTCCCACTGTAAAGAAAAAAAAAAAAGGATTTTTCTGTCCATTAAGCTGGGATGCCTATGCAGAAGTGTTGCGCCCAACTCTTCTGCTCGTCGGAGGGTGCTTATGGGATACGGCTGCAGGTGGCACCCTAGAAATGGCTTGTTGCACCAGTCACATACCCAGCAAAGCAAATGGACAGAGGACAGAGAGAGGCGTAGCTATGTGGCTACTTTTAGTTCAGGATTCAGACAAAATACGGTCTCCTGCAAAAAGCCAGCACACTTTTTTTTTGAATATTGTCCAGTTGAGAGTCTGTGGACTATGTGCATCCAGAGACTGCACACAATTCAATAAAGGCACTAGAAATGACATAGGTGGTTTAGTGATGCTCTGTCTGTAATAACACCATGTTAAACGGAAAGATCTGATGACTTTATTCCTAGGTAATGTCTTTTTAAACAAAAGCGACCTAAGGATTGTTTTGTTTCTGACATTTACAGGGCAAGGGTTTGTAAACTTCCTAAATAAATCGTCCAAAAAAAGAAAACACCAACAACAAAAAAGAAAGTGGCCTGTTAAGTATGGCCAAATTAATGTGGCGTTGGGGTCACAGTTTAAAACTGTCTGCACATCTAGGGAACATCAGTCCTTTTCCAAAGCCCTCTCACACAACCTTTAACCATGAACAGGGATGGAGACTAGGACAAAGGACTACGAATCAGAAGATTTGGTTTTCAGATCTGGCTCTGCTGCAGACTTCCTATGTGAGCAGGGGCACATCACTAAACCAGCTGTGCATCAGTTTCCCCATCTGCAAAACAGGGCTAACATTTGTTAATACATAAGAACAGCCATCCTGGGTCTGACCAATGGTCCAGCTACCCCAGTATCCTGGTGCTGCAGAGGGAATGAATAGAACAAGTGATCCATCCTGTCAGCCTTTCCTAGGCTCTTGCAAACACCAATCCCTGCCCATCCTGGCTAATAGCCATTGATGGACCTATCCTCCATGAACTAATATAGTTCTTTTTTGAACCCCGTTATAGCCTTGACCATCAAAACATCCTCTGGCAAGAAGTTCCACAGGCTGACTGTGCATTGTGTGAAGAAATACTTCCTTTTGTTCATTTTAAAGCTGCTTCCTATTAATTTCATTTGGTGACCTCTAGTTCTTATGTTATGAGAAGGAGTAAATAACACTTCCTTATTTACTTTCTCCATACCAGTCATGATTTTACAGACCTCTCGCATATCCCCTCTTAGTCATCTCTTTTCCAAGCTGAAAAGTCCCAGTCGTATTAATCTCTCCTCGTATGGAAGCTTTTCCATACTCCTAATCATTTTTGTTACCCTTTTCTGTACTTTTTCTAATTCCAGTATATCTTTTTTGAGATGGGGTGAGCAGAACTGCATGCAGTATTCAAGATGTAGGCGTATCATGGATTTATAAAGAGCCAATATGATATGTTCTGTCTTATTAACTTGTTTATCTTACATTATCTTAAAATCTTATTTTCTGTCTTCTTGTTCTCCCAAGGATGTCATGAAGCTTAAAAGGCACCTCCCCAGAAAGTATCGCCACTGCTTAGGCATGGCTGAGGACTTAGGGGACTAGGGTTCAAGTTCCTGCTTCTCATACTTTGAGGATCTGGATCTTACCCTTTCTGTAAACCGGGGATAATTTACAGGGGATTGTGAAGCTAAATAAAGTAACAGAGGCTATGCCTGCACCTTACGTAGACAGACAGACATCACTCACTTGAAATTTTAAAAAATAGGTTTAGCTCCCACATCTGCCCAAGAGCCCTGTTCTCAATTTCAATATATAGCCCCATTTCCCCTGATTTAGACACGTGTCTCTTTCCTGTATTGTTGTGTGAAAGAACGAAAACCGAAACAAACAAACACCACAACCAGGGAACCTGACCAACTCAGCAGAGCCATTGATTATACACAAAGTGCTTGTCAACTGCACAAAAAATAAGTGGAAAAAAGAATTGGTTTCTCTCCTTACTTTCCTGTGTGTTACTTGTGACAACAGTACAGTGAAACTGTTTCCAGACATTATTGACTGGTGTCTCTTTCATTCACGAATGTTTGGAAGACTCTCTGGAACTATGAAGACAATGCCACAGAAACAGCTACACATATACAAGTCTCAGAGTTCTAAGCAGATCATTCAACATTCAGCCTTGCCAAATTACAAGATAAGATTAGATTTGGCTCTGTGCATATATTTTCTCCACTTGCTCTAATAAGCTGGAGTATAAAAAAGAAATGTGTAATCACAGAGTTTGTGCTGTAAAAAGTATGTGCTGACACTCTCAGCTCCACTTCAGCACGGCTGAGATACCAAAAAGGATACTTAGCATTCCTATAGTGACCTTCCCATCACAGAGCAGCACACGTTATTTATGAGGCATCCAGATACCATAATGATGGGAGTGGTATAAAAACCTTGATGGACAGATAGAATTTAGCTTCCCTGAAGGAGATGAGCATTATTGCCATGACCTTACAGAAGGGAAACTGAGGCATAGTGAATTTCTATGTATCTAAATACTCGTATGGCCCCACATTAGCCTCGCGATACCCCTGTGAGGTACTGTCATTCTCATTTTACAGATGGGAAAGTAAGGCACAGAGGGACTAAGGAACCTGCCCAAGGTGACACTGGCAGCCTGTAGCAGAACAGGGAATAGAAACTGGGTCTCTCAAATCCACCACCAGCATCCTAACCACTGGACCATCCTTCTCTTTCAGGGTAACATTTTCAAATCTGGGTAAGGTGCCCAACTGTGGCTTGTGGTGCTAACATTTGAAAAATTTGGCTAAACTGACCACCATGGTGACATGAGAGATCAGTGGCAGAGCCAAGGAGGGAACCCACATCTCCTGAGTCCAAAGCCTGTACTTCAACCACAAGATCAGCCTTCTTTGGTGCATCCCAAAAATAGCCCAGTCGTATATCTAGGGTTTCCAGGTGGGAGGTGTCATTGAAGATCCTGCATCGGTTTCTCCTCCATGTCCATTCTTTCCTCCCCCAAGCCTTTCCTTGGACTTACTCAGAGTCCCTCACTGATGCTTTGAGCATGCACCATGCTTTGTCTTGCCTAGATGATCGGAAAGCCTTGTAATTTTTCTCCTCCTACGTTATTTATTGTGTGTCGTCATTGTCTGACATTGTACAAAATATTGAAGAAGATAGCATCCCCTGCAGGTCCCACACATTACGCTGGATGGCCAAATGAAATTTCAGTCTCAAAATAGCACCACTTGCTCTCTCCGTCTTTCTCTGATTGGGGGAATTAACATTCATGCAAGTTGCAGAAAATGTGTGTTTTAAGAAGAGATTTGAAGGAAAGGGGGATGGCCATTTGGTAGGTGGAGGGAGTTTGAAGCGTACAAGGCAGCATAAAAGAAGCACAAAAACAAGAGTGGGAGAAGGATCCAAAAGGCACAGATAGGTGTGAGGCTGAGGAAGAGTGGGAGTGGAAGGGGGAGGAAATGAGAGAAGAAATGTAAGTAGGGGCAGAGCTGTGCAGAGCTTTGAAGGGGAGGGTCAGAAGTCCTGATGTCAATACAAGAGGTAACTTCTTGTGGGGATTCCAAGAAGGGATAAGGCAGTGAAATGGTCTTTTCTGTTCTAAAAAGCTTCTTTGACCATAGTCATCACAGTAATATCTGAGTGCCTTTCCACAGTGCATTAAGCAACATGACTAACACATATCACGTGCGTTCTCTCATCCTCTCCCCAGGGGGAGAAGTGTGTGCAGTGGAGTGTTTTGTTTTGCACATTTTTTTTTAATCCAGGTTGTTGTGTATTTATGTTAGTGAAGGAAAGGTCAAAGAAATAGGCCCTGCAGATGGAGCAGCAGGAGTCGCTGTGAGGGTTCATAGTTCCTGGGGTAGCTCATTCCACAGTCTTGTGCCGGTTCTGTCTCATGCACAGATCAGCTTTACCCTTCAGGGCGAGAGTTCCATTGTGCCAGAGGAGCAAAGCTCCAAACCGTGGTCTTTGTCCCAGAGCTTTAGGTGGTCTTTTAGACACCCTGGGCCCAGACCCTGGAGTGCCTTCAAAGCCAATGGGATCTTGAACTTGATTTGTTGTAGTGTGGGAAGCCAGTGCAGCGAGTGAAGGATTGGTGCCAGATGCTCTGAGTTGCTAAGGAGACATGCTGCAGAATTCTGTACTGGCTAGAATTCTGTCCTACTCCTAGGCGCTGTTGGCTTCGTGCCCAGGTACCTCGCATTGCTGTAGCCCAGTCAAGGGGTGACAAAGGCGTGAACAGCCGAGACCAGGTCATCTGCTGCCGGGAGGGGATGGAATCTCTTAGCTAACTGGAGATGAGAGAAAGCTTTGTTCATGGATGCGACTATATGAGAGCTCAGTATCAGTGAGTGTCAAGGGTCTGCCTGCAGCACCGCCAATGTCCTGTCCACCGAATGAGCGCAGCTGGCCCTGATAGAAGCTGTCTGGTTGAAGGTGCAACCTGATTGGCTGCAGGGGTTATCAGGCTGATACTCAAGCTCACTCCTTGGCTGTACCTATGTGTGGTCCCATCTCTAGCTCTTCTCATTCTCCAGACCCTGGCTTCTGACCTCTGGACCCGACCTCTGGTTATGCTTTCTGATTGTGGGTAACTCTTTGACTTTGGCTTCTAACTCCTGGTTCTGACTTTTGACTTTGCTCCAGGATCCACCCATCTGGATTCCATTCCAACTGGGTGACTGAACTCTTGCTCCAGCCATTAGACCAGACTGTCCATGACACTGTTGCTGACCATAAGGAATCCAAGAGGACTCCTAGACTATTACAGAATGAATTGACCAGGTGTGGGTGCACCCTCAACCACCGAAGACTGCACCCTGGCTGCAAAAGCTTCAAATACTTTCCTCTGCCCACCAGCATCACCACTACCTTGCTTGGGTTCTAGCTCAGCCAGCTGCTCTTCATCTAAGAGCTGATCACATCCAAGCACAGGGTCATCTCGGCAGTGATGGTGCGGTCATATGTGAAGGATAGGTAGAGCTGTTTCTCATCTGCATATTACTGAATAGGAGTCCATGCTATCTGATCAGTTCTCTAGTTGTTTCATGCAGATGTTCAAAAGGACCAGAGAGAGAACTGATCCTTGTGGAACTCCACAAGTGAGGAGTCTAGTGGTGGAGGTGCGGTTTCCCATATCCACTGACAGGAGCAGGGCATTCGTCAGCACCACTAAAGCAATTTCAGTTCCATTTCCTAGCCTGGATCCAGATTGTGCTGGTTCTAGAATGTCCGCTTCAATTAGGTGAGTTGTAATTGGCCTTTGGCTAGCTTCTCTGTGAACCTGCTTCTCAGGTTTGATACTGGGCAGTAGCTGGCTAACCAATGAATCCAGGGTGGTTTTCTTTAGTGTTAGCTGCACTATTGCATGTTTGAAAAAATCTATAAAAGGATTGAAAGAAGATCATTTTCATGGCAATAGTGAAGGGAGTGAGGTGAGATGCAGAGAGGAAGTTATGGTAAGTCAAGATGAGAGGAGACTAAACCACAGAAAACTAGCCAGCAACACTGTCTGTCTGTCTAGGATTGTAGAGCCCATACGTTGTATCTAAGTGCTTCCCAGATAAATTAGTTCTGCATGGCACCATAAAGATGGACAGGCTTTGAATTAGTTTTATCCCCTCTGCAATCTCATTTTGCATCTGAACCCCTTAAGATGAGAACACCTTATCTCCAGTTCTCATTCGCTTTCTCCTTGGCTTTGCAAGTCGCATTGTCCCAGAGGAGCTGCCTTAGTGGATGGCGAGCTAATTGCTAATGTAGCTGGCTCCTGACCTGTTGAGGGCTTTGACGATCAGGACCTAGGCCTTGAACTGTCAATGGAAATGGACTGGGTGCTAATGGTGGGATCAGAGCACATGTGTGATGTGCTCACAGAGACCTGGCCCATTGATGAGGTGGATTGCTACATTCTGTACGAGTGGGAGCCTCTGCACGGCTTTCACTTTTAGGCCTAGGTACGGTGTATTGCAGTAGTCCAGATCCGAGGTGATGAGCACATGAATCGTTGTGGTAAGATCATCATCTGGGAGCAAAGGGCTGTTTCCCAGTGCTCTGAAAGTGGAAGAAGGCATTTTTGCCACTAATGCGACTTCGTTGCTTAGCAATGAGTCAAACAAGATGCTGAGGCTTCACATCACACTGGCGAATTGGGGCAGGGAGGGACAACCTAGATAACAGGGAAGGTCAGCGTCTGGGCAAATTCTTCAAAGCTTTTCTCCCTGCCAACCGGTACATTTTTCAATCAGTTGTGTACCCACTTTATACTAAACTTAATCTAGACCACATTTTCCATTGACTTGCACCCTTTCTGTGTCATAGGATAACAGTGCTGGATAAAATCCCTTTTGACACCACTCAGACTAAGCTAAGATCTCAAGTCACTATCCTGAATGTGGTGGAATGCTAACTGGGGTGTCATTTAAAAGTGAACTGGACAAATAACTGGAGAAAATACTACATAGAACACTCCGACATTGGTGATGGGATAGAATAGTTCTAACTCTGATTTTCTCTCAGGGAGGCATTATGGAAGTACAAAGCATTAAGTAATAACTAGAGCTGGTTGAAAGTTTTTTGGGAAAAAAATGTGGACACTTTTTTTTGACCAAAATGAACGTTATAATGGAACATTTTTGTTTTGGTGGAAGTTATCTGGAAACTGGAAACATTTTTTAGTTAAAACCAAACAAACAAACAAAAACCCAAACTCAATTTTTAAAAATTAAATGTTTTACTGCAAATAGTTTTTGCAAACAACTTTTTCCAGGTTTGGTTGGTTGTTAAAATACCAATTAAAAAAACTGCTGTAAATAATTTTCACCCTACATTTCCTGGGAACAATAATGAACATCCTTTGACCAGCTCGAGCAAGAACATCCTTTATTGGCTGTTTTTCAGACTATTGCTCAGGCTGTTTGGAATCACTCAGCTGTAGGAAACACTGAAGAGATGGTTCCTTTCGTGTTGGGGGCAGGGCAGGAAATTCTTGGCTTTTATAGCTACAAACCATGTAGCGGAGCCTCCTCCTAGTCCTCCCAACGTGCTTCTCCTTTGTGTTCCGGGACACACTGCCTCATCCTGCATCAAGAGTTAGACAATTGGGCAACTGTTAAAGGCAAAATGCAGAAGTCCAAAACGAGCAGAGCAGCTGATAATGAAGGGCAAATTTGCTCTGTTTGTTTGACAGGAGGCGGGAGAGTCGGAGGGGAAGGAAAGAAATACTAGGGGATATTTACCACTTCATGATTCATGAGACTGGATAGATCTACAGATCAATGGGACATTGTTGGCTCCCAGCCAGATCCTGCAAAGTGACGAGAACACTCACCTCTTAAGTAAGTGGGAAATGGGGATTCAGCACTTCTCAGAACTGGGCCCTACTTTTGTATTTGCAGCAAATTCATTACTCTGCTTCCTAATGTACTTGGAGGTGCACTTTCAGAAGCAGGGAGTTTGTCCTCCTTATGAACGAATCCAGCCTCAGCAGGAGGGATGGATGAGCTGACCTCTTGAGATCCCTTCCAGCCCTACGTTTATATGATGCTGCACATGTGAGAAGTTTGCTTTCTCATTATGTGCACGCAATATGAAAACACACGAACTAAAGCCCATTGAAACTGACTATGTTAATGAAAGGGCTCAATAGCCTCCCTAAAAATAAACCAACCACTGCCCCAACCGACCTTTTCATGCATGATCAAACAGCTATGCCTCACTATGTGCCCTGAATATCAACCAATTCCAGCACTGGTGGAGTTGCTAGAGAATTGAATTCTAGACTGGAGACTACTGATAACTTCCAATTCAAGAGAATGCACTGCCATTGATCCCAGACTGTAGGATGTTAGCTTGAGCGCCTCAGTTTCTAATGAACCAGCAGCATGAGACTGGAGGAGAGTGTGCTTTATAAAGCAGACAGCATCTAAACCATAAAGAGGTCAAGATCAGGACTTTGAATTGTATCCTTTCTGTCTAGCCCATGTCCATCAAAATATCCAAGTTCTTGACAAAATTATAGAAATCCACATGAGCGCTCGACAACTCATCTTCTGTTTTCTCTTGTCTGTCCAAGAGCAGGTAGGACCCGCCCCACTATAGCCCACTATATTGCCTATTGGGCTAGGCAATATACAAATGCATGAAAAGCTTAGTGTCTAAATATACAAGACAGATAGGGTGGGAGGAGAAACAGAGGCACAGAGAAGTGAAGGGACTTGTCCATAATTACACTGCAGGTCAAATGCAGAGCTGAGAACAGAACCCAGGTCTCCTGGGTCATAGTTCAGTGTCCTAGCCATTACATTATGAAATGAAAAAGAAGTACTGTGTTCGGGAGAGGCTGGTTTCTGAATAGTCTTCAGGGGTGGCTGCACGAAGAGTGGATTACGGAGTGACTGTTGAGACCCTTGTGACTATTAACTTACACGTGCACGTCTGACGTTATTGTTATCTTAGTCTCCTGCTCTACCCCACCACCATTTGTTGCGTATTTGTTAAAATCCTAGCTAGTGAGCTTTCTGGGGCAGGGAACCTCTATGTGTTACATGTTTGTACAATGCCTATTGCAATGGCACCATGATTTCTGATCGCAGTCCTTGTGTACTACCACAATAGAAATAATCATTACCATCATCATAATGATTAACAGTAAAAATTGCAATAATGCAATCTGGAGCTGGCAGAGGACAGAAAACAGTTGTGAGGTCTCCATTCAAAAGATTGTGACAGCCTCATCAGGGAGAGGATGAATAAAGCACTTTTGGGTACTGCTGCTATGTAGAATAGATGCATGTATGTAAAGGAAGTTATGGGCTCAGTGTGGGAATTTCTGAGTGAGATTCTAGAGCTATTTTATGCAGGAGGTCAGACTAGTGGATCACAGTGGTCCCTTCTGGTCTTAAAATCCATGAATCTGTAGCATGTTCCCCAGCACCCCTGAGAAAGAGTTAAATATTATCATTCCCACAGTAAAGAGGAGGGGAGACAGAGAGGTTAAGTGATTTGTCCAAGGTCACACAGTGAAACAGTGATAGAGCCAGGAATAGAACAGAATCCATAGGTTCGGACTCTTGATCCTCGCTTATCTCCCCCTAATCCCCCTTTGCCACAATTTACTTCATGGACTTCGTCACTAGCGTGTTGTTATTTTAGAGGCAATGGACGTAGCCATCAGCTAGACAAAAACCATCTGTACTTGTGCAGTGAATTGCCTTGGCTAGACTTATAGACCCTGTTCCTAGCTTTGGCGGGCTGTAAACGATAATGATGATGACTTACACTTATGCCTCTTAAAGTGAAGAATGAGTCTGTAGATAAGGATATTCCAGTCAAAATGACAAAATAATCTCTCCTGCGCCGTGAGATTTGAATGGTATCAGTCTTTGTTGGTTGGTAGATTTTATTATCATCTTACATGTTCTGTTCAAAGCATTACATTAACCGCAAAATGCAGATGTATGCTGCCCCATGCGTGCTGACATCAGAACATGAGCACAGTTCTGGTTTACTGCTTTTATAGATTCACATAACGCATTCATTCATATAATTTATCAGTGTCACTGGGTAGTAGCACTGTTACCATTCAACCCAACAAAGCAGCCACTGAGGTTGCCACTGAACTCTGAACTTGTGTCTTAACAATAAGGTCAATATTGTCTTGCTCCAGACCACAGCTATTGTTCCACATGTAGGCTATTTGTTACCATGAATACTGTTACCTTCCAAGTCAACAGATCAGAGATCCCACTTGGCAGATTGTAATGAGAATTCAGTCCTATTTCCCTCCTAGATCAGACTCAGATTTTGTGTTGGAGGTAAATAAAAGTTGGTACCTCAGTGTAGTACATAAGGAAGGAAAAAGGGACAGAGGAGCAAAGACAATACACTACATAAAATCACACTAGGTGGTATTAAAAGAAATGACAATGATCTCAAATTAACAACTTTCAAATTTCTTTTTAATATCACATTAGTGATTAGTGAAAGAAATAGGCTGTTAACCTGCCCCCTTTGGAGGTCAGGTGAGTTTTGCTATTGACTTCAATATTTTATACTAAGAACTTCATTTTCCCCCATTTAAAAATAAATCTTGGCAAAAATGCAGGTGTAAGTTTTCATGCCTACACACTAACATCTCTTCTTCAGTGATAGAGAGCACATTTCAAATTCCTCTGGCAGATCACGGGTGTAAGAAACAAGCATTTTATAAGCAGAAGTAGGTAATTCTAGCTCCGTGCCCACTTTACTCATTGGCCTCCTTGTTGAGCCTATTTACCAAGGTCTCCAGTTGAATGGGTGTGTGTGCATTTCTGAGAAGAGTTTGCTTTAACTTTTTAACAGTTTATTTTAATGCCACCAAGTGAGATAGAGAACATTTAATCAGGCTACATAAAAGAGAATGTCGTGAAAAGATATCAGAGAAGCAAAGTGTACAAAATTCCATTTCCTCCCCCAGCCCCTTGTGAACCCCATAGCAATGACCTCTTCATTTTTAATAACCCTGCTCTTAGGAGCCAAGCCTTCCCAGTGTTATGCAAAGCATTTTCTCCATGCTGAGATGACGTATAGGGAATAACTCCATCCCATTACTACAGCACTTATTCCATTACAAAGCTTACAAACAATTTCAGGTCTTAAGTATGAATAGAAGCAGCTATCACATACCAACAAGACCCACCGCTGATAAGGTTTCTGTGTCCCTTAGAATAGCCTATGTACTTATGGTTATTACCACTAGCTCTGAGAATCAATTTATTTAATGAAGACTTTGGCACCCCATAATAACAGAATCTTAACTAAAGTTCTGCTTTATAACCAACAATCAGTAAATGCAAGTTAAATGCCAACAGTTCCTTCTCAGGATAAAATTGGTGTGTTCAGTTTCCTGTTTCATCATGGCCACCTGTTGGTGAGTTTAGTGCAGCATTATATAAGAAAGTGTGTTATCTTCAACCTGAGTGAAAGGAAAGAATGCATATAAGAAATTTGCAAGTGTTAACCAATTTACTCAGTGCAACAGGCTTCCTTCCATCTGGCTTTGTTGATCCCTCCTAGTTGCACATTACACAGCACATCCGAAGAACACTGACAAGATACCAAACTGATAACAAAAATAAACAAAGGGAAAGTGAGAAATAGTTTGAAAGGTCTCTCAGGTGAAACAGATTACTCAGTAGGTACAGAAATTCTTAACTCATCATTTCTGGAGCAAATCTCTTCTGCCATTTAAAAAAAGAAGTATGTAATCGCAACACAAATAATTCCTAGTACCACACATTAGAAAGATCCGAGTGGCAGGGTGATGGAGTACACCATTGTATTATTTACTGAATTAAAGCAGAATTTTTTTCTTCATAATTCTTATAAATCCTTGTAATTAAAACATTGCAAAACCTTGTCTTTAACCAGTCCTGTAACCTCCAAGGAGAAGCCACTAGAGAGACTTGGGTCTGAACCTACTAACACCAGCATAAATCAGGAGTAACATGTTTGAAGTTAGCAGAGCATATACTCAATTGGTGTAAATCATACAGACTATGCTGATTTACACCATCTAAGGAACTGGTCCAATGGAGTAATGCTATACAGCTATGTTAATCCAGTCAATATCAACATAAAGCATTTTTCTTCTGTGTGTGTGTGTATTTATTATGGAAAACCTCAAAACAAAATCATAGGAAATTTACACACAAAACCAATATTATTTACAATAGCAGTAAGGTGCCCACTGATAAAAGCCAGTTAATCCAGTTCAAACCCTGTATCTGTCATTAGGCCACAAACGAGGAATACTTGTGTTCATATATTCCTGCTTAGCTGCTCCTGCTAATGCAATCCAGGCAGTGTAGCTTGTGTCATGGATCCTGCTTGCATGTGTACAGTTGTACAATTGGGGTCAAGAAGTTTTAATAAAGTATTTTTTATTATTGGCAGAGCTACTTAGCACTGTCTTTTGTTGTTTACCTAACATTTTTTCCATTATAAAGACCATCTTGAATTACTTACAACTTTGCCAAAATGTAATTGTTTGGGCTGAAATTTCCCACGCTGAGTGGCTGCCTCAGCTTTTAAAATGTTTTACTTAAAATGGTTCTGCTGCTCCTGAGAATGGGTTTAGGTGTTCTGGTAGATTGCTTACCAACAGAGGGCATTACAGCATGATAGCATGTTTATGCATGGGTTAAGGTCTAGGAATGGAGAGAACGCTCCTTTTATAAAGCGCTTGATGAGAGAGGACAGTATATATGAAGGAAGGAATACAGCCTGAATGTTGCACTGTCTTGGCCTTCTCTTTTTATGCCTGAACATGGTGTCAAAAGACTCCCGGAGGTATATGAAACCAGAAAGTAAGACTATTGCAAAAAAACCAAACAAACAATACACAAAGAAACAAGAATAACTCTGACAACAGACCAGATTCCTATCCCTGCGCAGATGGACATGTCACATGAAAGGTTGTATGTCTAGCAATTGGACAATCTTTAGATGACACTGGAAAAACTATGACATTGCAGTGGAGATGGATAAAAAGGAAAACAAAGTAAGAGGAGCAACATTATTAGCTATAATGGGAAAAGGCTGCAACATGCTCAACAGCAGCTGGATGTGTCAGAAACAGATCTGAAGGGCCCATGTAAAATCCTAGAAGTGTTCCAAAAATATTTTGAAGGCACAAAAAATGTCTCCTACAAAAAGGAATCTTTTCCACAATTGTGATCAAGAATATGGAGAAACAAGAGATCAATATATCGTCAAACTGTGCAAAATTCTGATTCACACGATTATCAAATCTTAAAAGACAAATGAGCTCTTGGTAGATTAGCAATAGGGATAAAAGATACAAAAGCTCAAATGAGAATGCTCAGAGAGCCTTCACCAATGTTTCCAGGAGCTGTAGACATATGCAGAGCTAGCAAACAAGCTCACATCCAAGCAAAGAGACTAAGTGGAGGAGACACAGAGAAAATTCACCTAGCATAAGGAAAGCTGCAAAAGGAAAGAAAATATATGGTAAGCTATTGTGACTTTAGCTGCTGGATGGGCTACAATGAGATTGTTTATTCAGGGGAAACTGTGAAGTATGGGGCAGGTAATTCCCCCAAACTGGTGTTTTTTCCTAATAATTAGATTCACCAAGCCAGCAATAAAACAGCTTCTAAATATCTTACTGTTTACCCAGAAGCCAAAAATACATTTCCCTTGCCACAAACCAGCCCTGGGCTCTCACTGAGACAGCTAAGTCAAATATGATGAGGATTACTGAAAATCTTGTTAATCATATAATAAAGTTCTACCAATCCGAAAGGACTGGACACATTAGGTCAATGAATAATTCCAGTCTTATCCAAATACATGCTTACACTAATTTTTATTAAAAAAAGGGAGCGGGGGGGGGGAAGAAGAGAGATTGTTGGTTAAAAGACCATTATATATGCAGATATGAATAAAGTCCATAGGTCAGTTTCATAACAGAGATGTTGAGTTGCAAATGTTCCTTTCAGGATCAATCTATAGGTTAAAATCTGATAGCTGGTCCTTATGCAGAATCTGTATAATTTCTTCCATGAGAAATAGCAGGGTATTCCAGCCAAGAGCTGGTGACCTGAATCCTATGATTCAAGCTTCCCTTGTCAACACTTAAGCAGATCTGAGATGATACAGAATCAAGGCCCTAGTATCCTTTTATAGTTTTCTGGCAGGCTTATTGATACCTTCTTGGCAGCAGGTATTTCTTGGGTGAACCATAAGTATATACTGTGACTTTGAAGTAAAACCTCCTATTTCCTATGTATACACAAGTAATTAGTTGCATTGATTAGCATAAAGTCATTATCCATTCAAAGCTAGTTTACTACAAATTTCAAAGAGAAATAAAGACAATGATATTATTACATCCCAGTTTCATCTAAAAGTTAATATTCCCTTTTGATCTCTGAATCAATAGAAATAGTAATATACAGGAATAATCAGATTACATTGTTAACTTTGAATAAGGTTATAGGTAAACACAGTCCAATATAATTAGTATAATTTTATTTCTAATTCTAACGGTATAGCCTTGCATTTCAAACACTCAGATCTACTAATACACTTGGCTAATTATCTACAAGGAATGGACTGTATTACCATTTCAATACTTTTCCTTAAAGGTTGAATTTGGGTCATTCAGCCTGCTAATGGCTTAACCCTTTCTGGCTCAGTGTCATACTGTTATTGAATGGAGAAACTCTCTCACAGAGGACCTTAATAGCAGTCCAGTAAAATGATTGACGTCAAGATGTGAGTGTAGTCAAGACTTAGTGCCCCTATTCCCAGCATTACTAAAAACAGCAATGGTGGACAAAGTGGCAGATGAAAAGGAAGAGAGGCATTCAAAGACTGAAGCCTACTGCAATCAATAAGCTAAAGACTACCCAAAATTACAACACAGAGAACCCTGTCAGTATCAAATTATTTCCTCAGCACAAATCCTGCTCTTGAAAGCAAGCTCCATGTGTTGAACATATAAATCCTTGTTTATATGACATGGCAGTGGATGGTCGTATATTTTATGGAAACTGCAAATACATTTACCCACTACAAACACATGATATAAACATGGATGTGGAAGATGGTGAAATAGGTACTCCACTGAGACTTCATCAGTAGGGCACAAATGGAACACTGGCCACTGAGCACCTGATAGATACTGGAACAGGTCCCCAAAATACCACCTAAAATGGAAGAATCAAGTTCAAGACAGTCTCCTGTAATCACAAGAAATATGCATGCTCACTCCAACATCAAACCACCTGCGAGGTATACACAAGACTTTGTACAATAATAAGACATGAGCTCCCCTCCCTCCCCCTGGCCAAAAAACCCCTAAGTCTTAGTTCTCAAGCAAGTTAAAAATTAGTAAAAAAAAACCCCAAACTGATATTAAGTTATATGTATGATGATAGACATTAAGAGAGTACAACAAAATGTTAAACATGTAAGCAGGTAATGTTATTCATGTTTAATTTTATTGTCTCACACAAATGTGATAAAAGGGAAATTATGCCAGAAAGCTTCCCAATAGGAGGTGTTTTCACATGATTGTATGCTTATGATAGGGGAATGTCCAGGAACACAGAGAACTCTACTTTCAGGCTGTGCTTGATGAGAGAGGATTGTGTCTGAAGAGGAAGAAATAAAGCCTGAATGTTGCATTATCTTGAATCTCTTTCTTCTTACGCTTGAACCCTAAACACTGGGGAAAAAATGTTTTGCCCCGTGAAAGAAAAGATCAAGTTAGAAGCCTCAGTAGCGACTTGTTGGTGTTTGGCAGCTAAATTCTCTGATGATTCCATCTGCACTGAGCATGCTCCATGGCAGGGATACAGGGGCTGAGCAGGACTTTCCCTGCAGTTGCTTCTCTGGGCAACCAGGGTTTCCTGTCTCTCCTTTGCTCCTCTTGCTGGCATCCAGCAGAAGGAAACAACCTGACTGGAAGCAGAGGGGAAAGGAATAGGTTGGGAGACAGATTTGCAAGAGCCAGTGGGGTGGAGAAGTGCAGAGGGCGATGGGAATGGAAACCAGGAGATGGGGAGATAAGCCTAGAAGTGGAGGGGCAGGAATTGGGGAGGGGTGCCGATAGGCATAGAGGGGAGGGAGGAATAGGTCTGGCTTGACATGAGTAATTGGACATGGGTGAGGCTGCATTTTTTGGGACACAGGATTACGAAGGTAAATGGATCAGCGGGCTGGAACCAGAATGTTTGTAGTAGCTAAGACAAGGGGGAACCATTTACAATGGACTAGATAACAATGCATAAGATAATTCGGGAAAATAAAGATGAGGTAAAGAGTAAGTCATGCGTGGACAGAACATGCTGTACAGGATTGGTTCTTATAAAGTGACCAAGCCAATCCCAAAACATGGGATGGAATGTATAGTAAATGCAACATAAAGTTTAAATGTATATAAAGGAAGAGGTCTGCTGTGGAACTCTGGATTTATGGTACACCTTATAACCACCCCCTACAATTGATCCCGATCAACTCAGCGTAGCTTTCTGAATGCCAAATAAAGGAACCTGAGTGGTGAGATTGGAGTTGAGTAGAATACTTGGGAAACTGAATGGAAGAGGTCTCGGGGGAGCCCTGTCAGGAGGAAGGAGACCAGGATGGACGGGCGCAGAGAAGGAGGCGGACAATAACAACAACCATACTGGATCAGACCAGTGGTTCATCTAGCCCAATATCCTGTCTTCTGACAGTGGCCAATGACAGATGCTTCCCAGGGAATGAATAGAATCAAGTGATCCATCTCGTCACCCGTTCCCAGCTTCTGGCAAACAGCAATCCTGCCCATCCTGGTTAATAGCCATTGATTAACTTATCTAGTTCATTACCTATTTCATTTAGTGACCCATAGGTTTTGTGTTATGAGTAAATAACACTTCCTTATTTACTTTCTCCACACGTCATGATTTTATAGACCTCTATCATGTACCCCCTTAGTCATCTCTTTTCCAAGCTGAAAAGTCCCAGTCTTATTAAGTGCTTCTCATATGGAAGATTTCCCATGCCCCAAATTGCCTCTGAAGCCTTTTTAAAAAAATCGGTGTCACATTAGCTGTCGGAGGCTCCAGTCGTCTGGTAGAGAAGCATAGGCGTGCCCAGCACATTTCATTAGGGTGTGCACCCAGGGAATTTTATTTTTGTTTCTTGTTTTTTAAAGGCAAGTGGGACTTGCGGTAACAGGCCTCCTACTCTCCGCCATGAAATCCCATGGCTTAGTGAAATTTGGCAGCAGAGTAGGAGAGCGGGACTCTCAGAGGAGAGAAACGCCGCGAGATCTCGTGTTCCCACGTGCTGACGCGAGATCTCATGGAATTTTACTCTCCGCTGCGAGTCTTCTCTGGTGGCAGCGCATGGTGCTGCAAGGTCTCACAGCGGCATGTGCTGCAGCCACGGGCCTGACCCTGCATTAGGGTGTGCCTAGGCACACCCGGCACGCCCCGTGCACACGCCTATGTGGAGAAGTTGATTTAAATGATAGGTTACATACCACAGGAGGCTGGAGAACAAAGCAGGAGGGAGCAGCAATTAAGATGGTGGGGTGGAGAGGTGCAGAAGGGCTGGAGGACGAGGGTATTGGTGTTAGTATGGCATCGTATATGTCCCAAACACAGCTCCAGCTGAGTAAAGCTGCAGTTGTGAGTGCACGGCACTTTTGCAAATCAGAACCCAGGATATCTAGTTGAGCATCCAGAAAATGAGGAACACACAATTACTGACCACCTTGAAAAGTTTGGTTTAAGTGACTTTCTGTCACCAACCAGGAACTCTGAACCAAGGATGGAATCCAGTCCCCCAGGATAGTATTCAACTGCCATAACCATGAAACCATCCTCTCTCTTCCTGCATTTCCCTGCTTCTTCCACTAGTCACTGAACACTAAATTCACTATTAAAAACAAAGATTTGATTTTTGATTGTTCCAGGGCACTTCTCAGCTATTTTTTTCTGGGTTCAGTTTCTCCTATTTGGGTTTTATTACTGAAATTTTATAAGTAAGATTAAGATTTTGTCATGGTTACTTTGAGTAAGGGTCATGGACAGATCATGGGCAATACACAAAAATTCACAGAAGCCGTGACCTGTCGGTGACTGCTACTAAAAATAATGGGGGAGGGACTGACCAAAGGCCTGAGGGGGAGGATGAGAGCCTTAGCCCCACTGTGGGGGGGAAGGGTGCAGCAATCACAAGGAGTGGCTCTGGGTCCCCCACTGAGCTCTGCGGCTCCCTGCTCCAGGACCCCCAGTGGTGGCTCCGGGCTCCGGCCCACCCTGGCCATGGGTAATGTCTCTGGGGTCCATGGAGGCTGGGAGCTGGGGGCAGCCCTAGGGCAGCTGGGACCTGCGGGGGCCAATGGGGCTGTGAGGTCCCCCACTGCCTGCCGTGGGGCTTGGAGCTCCAGAGTCCCCTCACTGCTGCCCCAGCTCATAGCTGTGGGACTGTCTGTGGCAGCTTGGAGCCAGGAGTCCCCACTGCCCAGGCCAGCAGCGGACTCTGCTGCTGACAACAGCTCGGAGCTGTGGGCTCCATGCAGCAGCTGAGAGCTGCCCCTCTGCCAGCTCTGGGATCCTCGCCGCCTGTTGTGGCTGAGAGCTCTGGGGTCCCCGAAGAGGATAATTTCACACAGGTCTTGGAAGTCACAGAATCTGTGACTTTTGTGACCTCCGTGACAAGATCTTATCCTTATTTCTAACTAAAGAACGAAAACAATTCTGGAAAGAGAAAAAGGAAAAATATAACCCCGAGAAGAAAGAAACTATACGACTCCTTTACCCTAGTGAATGTGTTGATAAACAGTTGCATGCTATTTTGCATACCAGCTGTTCCAACTAGAATAAAACTCTTTAGTGTCTAAAATTAGCCAAACTTCTCCCACTTTTGATCAGACATTCAAAAAAAAAAAAAAAGTTGGTTTCCCCCACCCACTCTCCTTTCCCTAATGTCTTGAGGGATTATTGACAATAGCTAGGCATGCATTTTGAAGCCCAGGTGAATCATATCTAGCATGTATTACTCACTGCTGAGCAATAGCTAAGGAATTAGGAGCTAAGGAGGTTGTGTGTAGGTGGCCACTGTACACATTATCTTAAATACTTAGCTTTTCATAGGATCCCTCAGAGTCAACCCTGATGTTTTGGCAGAGCTGAGGGATGTGGTGTTCCTGCCTTCTGGCCTATTTTTTACTTCTGGGTGAATGAACTGAAAAATCCATCTCTCCATGTAAGAAAATGATTTTTTTTATTCATTGTGGGAAAATGAGTGTTACATGGGGGAAAATATGTGTGTCACATTCTCTCCACATGATGAATTTCAGCTTCATGTGGTGATTAACCAAAAATACCCATGAAAAGGGCTTTGGTTTTTATATTGAGTTTCCACAGGAGACTCCCAGACTTGTTTGTCTGAAATAAACAACATAAAAAGAGACCCTGTGTCCACGCCCTGGTGCAGTGCAATTGAAGGTTGGATCAACATTTCCATTCTAAAATCTGATTTTCATGGTTTGTTTTAAAAATTTCCTCCAGACATGAACCTGACATGTAATATTTTGTAATTCACCCCAGTCTTTCATCTGAGGAGCTCAAAGTGCTTGGGGAAGATTAATCAATTGAACCTCACAACATCCTTGTGGGAAGAAAACAGCACCACAAGTCTACCAAGAGGGAAACTGAGGTGTTAGTATCTTGCCTAAGGTCCAATGATTGCAATTACCGGAGCTGAGATTTGGCCAGAGTTTTGTGGTTAACCCTCCGTTATTGGTTTATTTTCCAACAATTGCCTTGGAATCTTTAATACCCAAGATTAGGCAAGTAAGACCTGGGTTACACCTTTTATCCAAAAGGAGGTGCCTCCAGCAGCATAGTAGCCCCAAGGGCACTGGTTCAGCACTTTCTGCAACACTTCAGTGTTCCTTGGACATCTCCCATCCAAATACTGAGCCACCCTGAATCTGCTTCAGTGGTGATATCTTATAGGTTCACAAGCCAAGGCAGCAGAGCTGCAGGTGAAAATCTAATTCAGCTAACAAGAGAAAGGAGTGTAAAGGTCTCAATATTTTTCTGATCATCTCTGCCCAGATAAGGACTAGTGCTTGAATCAGGGGAATATGGGAGGTCAGTATGCATTGGTCGAGCACTGAAGGGAATGCTTAACCAATCACTTTCTGCATTACGGTGTGTCTGGCACAAGCCGATTGTTACTATTTGTATTGCAGTAGTGCCCCTGTGATCTGTAAAAACATAGAATAAAAGGTGGTCCCTGCCCCCCAAAAACTTACAGTCTAATTTAAGACAAGATGCACAACTGGGTATAGCAAAGAAATGGAAGGAATAGGGGAGGGAGGACACATGATAGAAGTATGTGGTTACATCAGCCTGCTGCCTGCAGAACTAGATGGTTTCTAGTCAAATAATTAAAAAAATTGTAAAAGAAAAACATGCAGTAAATGAAATGGAGCTCAGAAGTCTCCACTGGCCATGGCCTACCTGTTATCAGCTGGCAGTTTCCTGTAAACTTCCCGGTACAAGCAAGCCTTGAAGAGGGCTCAGAAAAAGGACAGTGTGATAGTTCTTGGGGAACCCAGGGCTGGGAGTCACCCTGTTACCCCCTCTCCCTAGGGTGAGGGAGTCTTTCTTGTGGGTCTTTCAGCCACTCAAGCCCTCTCCTTGGGGCTACACGAGCCCTCGCTTCGCCTTGTGGGTTAACAATAGGTGCGCCCCAATCCCCAAGTCCCTTTGAATTGCTTCCTTGTGATATCCAGCCTCTGACACTGGCTTCTCACAGAAATTCCTGACCCGCTGCATCCCAGGGTGCAGTGCACCCCAATTTAACATTAAACCTCCGCTCCTGTAAACCACACAGCGTTTGTGAGCACTTAGAATACAACAAAAGTAGGTTTAGTTCAGTGAGAATAAAGATTTAACTAGAGACTAGAGAAATGAGGGAAACAAATGGTTACAACACAAAACAAAAATCATAAAACACAAACCTGGGTCTCCACTTATCAATGGCTACCTTTCCCGGCTAATAAGTAAGTTCTGCTCCAAAAGTTCAGTGATTTGCAGAGCTGACTGGTTTCACAAGAACCAGTATCCAATAATTCAGGAAAGTCCAACCAATTCCCAAAGGGTTTCCTCGGTGAATGGATCCGGAATGCATCTCCCTCCTCTGTGTTACACTGAAAACAGCCTTTTGTTCCTATTCACACCCAGGGAGAGCCCCTGCCTGTTGTAATGTTTCGTTTTCACCTACATTAGGTTTCCATTGATAGGTGGTGCCTCTAATGGTTTCCATAGATAATTTTGGGAGGGAGCAAGGCTGATCGGTTGAGTCTTGCACTACCACACAGCTGATTAGGGAGGAATGACGAGTTCTTCTTGCTCAGAAAGGCCATCCCTGACGCTCATTACCTCCCAGTAATTAATTTCAAGTCCGTAAAGCAGACTTTCAGTGTAAATATATTGTCCCTTAAATATCACCCATATGTACATCTTGTAATGATTATGAGTCTTGACAAGTTAAGAGCTTTCTGTCGATGCCTTACATTATATCCTTTATGGATAACTATCCTGCAAGACGTGTTTGGTGTATTGAATTTGTCAGTTCTGAGGTGAGAGCTGTTTGCAAAGAGCAGGGGACTGTTTGCCAAGGGTTCTTTGTGGCACAGATAGGATAGTGACTTTCCAAACCATTCGTGGGAGGCTATTCTAGGTCTACAGGGCGGTATGGAAGAAAGAGCAACAGTGGTTAGGGGAGAAGCAGACAAACAGCGGAAGAAGCAGGGGCAATGAAACTAGATTGTATCAATTATTCTTTCATTGAGCCTTCAGGTTCACAAAATTAAAGCAAATCGGACATGAAACTGTTTGTAAACTAGGAACCATGAGAAAGGATCATTGGAGGATATTGGACATTGTAAATATAGAACTAAATGTAGGTTTTTAACTGCACTGCACAACAGATCGGCAGACAAACTCCACCATCGCTGGGTATGCTCAGCCACTATGGAGAAATGTGATCCGCTGGGTGGATCTTAAGGTACTGACCCTACTCTGTTTGAGTCAATAGGGACCCAGGTTTTGACTGGGGTGAGACTTTTGCTTCTGCAAAAATGTCCTCTTCGCCCCTGGGGGAGGGGGGGGAATGAGGGGGAAAGGCAGGGAGAGATAAATGGAAGAAAAAGTGCGAGACAGGCTTCTCAATTGCCTGCAGAAACAACTTGAAGAGGAGACGCTAGGGCTGGATGTTTATTTAACACCTGTGTGCGTACTAACCACGTGGTGCTTGGAGTCTGCAATGGGAAACGCCGTAGCAGCAATAATTATACCTGCCATTACCCGGGTCAAAGCTAAAATATGGATATTTTGGGAGCCTTTTAAGGGGCCCCTGTGGAGACTGTGCATAATGGGCTTTTGTGCACCTGCCGTGCGTCACAGCCTGGCATCACATCTCAGTGCATTAGCTAATGAGCGGCTACTAGCCAGAAATGGAGATTGTGAAGCTACAACATGCCTGGAGTAACAGACAGAACATGGCTGCACTTCCTCAGACGCAGACAAGGGACAAAACTGTGACTGAGTCGTGAGTCGTCCCTGCTCCTCCTTTGCTCCAGGAGAAAAATAAATTGTGTCAGGCTCAACCTGGTGCAGCTTACTTACCCATCTGAGTCAACCCAGCTGCGCTGGCCAGCACATTGAGGGGGGCACTAACGATCCAAGACCCTACCCAATCTGCATGGGGCAGGGACTAGTCGCCTGAGACAGCTGTTCTCCTCTGTGCACAGACTGGTAACGTGGATAAGCCCTGCAAGGAATGAAGGGCTCTCTTACACCCTCTAACTCTCTTCCATAGGTTCTAAGGGGTCTTACATTTGACCCCCTTTGGCTGGAAGAAGGGGCAGGAGAGACGGTTTTAAATTGATGGAGTTCTTGATTTGTCAGCCCAAGGAGCTGGGACAGGCTAATGATTTTTCCACATAGCAGCACCCAGCCTTTAAGCTACATCACTGGGAGGGCTCAGGGGATATTTGCTCAGAGTGATGACTAATTACGGAAGATCAGACCTAAAAAAAAAAGTCCTTAAAGATCTAAAGTCATGGCAAACAGACGGGCTAAAGGAACAAATATCCGTTGCGAGCTATGGATGACATCACAGACCCTGAAGATTTTTTTTCTTATTTCACTGATGCTAAAATAAAACCCCTGAAATCCCCTTACATTTTGAACTAGGTAATGTTTATTTTATCTTTTCAAACCTACTTGACACTAAAGACTATTGGATCAAAATCTACAACCATATTAGTGCAAAATGCGGCTTAGCTAGATCATGTCTCCCTCAGAAAGGATAAACACCTATTTACTAATAGCTATTAGAATTGTGCTTCGCTCAGGTGATTTGGCTGTGATGGCCTCAGCTTTGATCTCCTCTAATGATCATAGGATCAACATATTTGCAGTTACAGATCATTTCACTGGTTTTATCTCCTTTAATTATGCAGCACCACATTATTCCCATGATACAAATATACACCTGAAAAAGGTTACACCTGTTAAAAAATTGCATTATAAAGGAGGTCAGACTAAATGATCACAATGGTCCCTTCTAGCCTTGGGAGCCTGAAAGGGTATTAACTGCTATTACAGGTCACTACCAACCAAATATTTTTAAGCCTCCCTTTTATAAACAATTTTATCAATACAATTTTATAAATTAAAATCCCCTAAACGTCAGTAAGTTTGGAAATACAATGTTAGGTCAATTTCCCCACCGTTTTGTTTGTTTTTCTCAATGTCGGGGCAGGGTGTGGGTAAACTGGCTTTTATAACAGGAATAATGTTTCATCTTTAACTATGAAGAGACGACAATGTAGAACACATATGGACCCTAGCAAGCTATGCAACAGAGAGAATTTGAACTCAGAGCAGGGTGCAGAGTCCAACACTGCTTTCATCATTAGGGGAGAAAGTTTCCCAATTTGCGTATGTTCAGTGCCTGTAGAGAGGCTTCCAGGTAAATATTCTGATGATGGGAGATATGTTGCGTGAATAAGCATGTCTTGCATATAAACTATTGGGAGGCCCCAAACCTTTCATCTGTTTTCTATTGAGCACTCACAAATAAAATGGATAGTAAGTCTGAAGTTTAATTTATTACTAAGGCAGCTGTTTTAAAAAAAAACTTATGATTTAATACATTTATATTTAACTTGGCAGTTCTTTACAGTCTCTCTGCAGAATTAGTGCTTGAATGACTTAAAATATGAAATGACCTTATCTATATTTGTCATGTATTCTGCCTGTCTAAGGTACTTTTATGTCTCTCTTACTGTGGTACTGCAGCACCTCACAATCTTTAATATACTTATTCTCAACATGCCTGTGAGATAATGGAGTATTGTTATTCCCACTTTACAAAGGCGGAACTGCAGCACGTAGAGACTAAGTGACTTTCTCCAGGTCACACAAGAAGTCTGTGGCAGAGCAGAAGATAGAAACTGGGTCCCAGGCAATTGCACTGACCATTGGACCATCCCTCCTCTTTAGCTTTTCATATGTTCTTTGGAGCAGGGATTGTCTTTGTGTTATGTGTTTGCACAATGCCTATTACCGTGGGGCTCCCAGATGCTACCTCAATACAAATAAATAACAATCGGTGTAGTATTATATAAAACCGTAGATGGCTTGCTTGTGGGGAAGGGTACGGCTCAAAATGAGCCAGGACAGCACACTCAGAGCCTCCCATTGTACACTACACACTTTCACTGACGGGGGTTAAAGATGTGCTGCATTTTACAGCACGGCAAATGCACGTGGCCATGATCAGACAGACATGAACTTTCAGATTGCATCTTTTGAAGATGCACATGAAGACACAGTGAACTGTTTTGAGCATAACTCTGCAGCAGCATTAACGCTATTCCATACATAAGGTCAGAGTGATCCCTGATACAGCTGTTGGCTAGGCTTGGTCATCTGCAAAATTACTACACAGAAAATTGCAGACTGTAGCCTAATAAAAGAAGTTAACAAGACCTGCCCAGTGGGGATGATTTATGCCGATTCCATTTAAAAGGGCGTGCAGCTATTCTGAGGCCAATAAATATCTGCAGTTACTTGCCACAGCCCATCTCTGAGATGTTCATTAATCACACTTCACAAAGGCAATGTTTGAGAAGTGAGTTCGTCTAGACACACTGTGGACATAAAGGGCAGAGGCAGGTTTGGCTTGTCATGCCTACATCCATCAATTCCACAGTTAAGCCAGTGTCACTTTTATTTGTACAAGATTAACTTTGACATGTCACTCTTGCTTCTAAAGGCATTTTCACTTTTAAGTCTAATGAAGGCAGATGCCTTTGGAATTTTTTTTATTTGTAGTTACTCTACTTTGACTGATGGACAAGAGCCACATTTGAACAGTTCTCTCAGATTTCACATGGATGGGCAGACTCCAAGAATCTAGCTCGAGATAAATAGGGCCCACCCTATTTGACTTGGATGGTGCATGATCACTCTTTTCATTTGCATTCATTTCTCTTAAGTCTGAAACCTGATCATCATTCCTCCACAACACATTGAAACAGACAAGGTCCGTGCCCTGAAAATTCAGGTCACAATCCTGCAGCTGGCTTTCTGCAGGTGAAGCTCTGCATGCTTCATGAAGCCAGTTGTGGGATCAGGGACCTAGGCAGAAATGATCCACTGGGCCACAGTTCAGACCAAGAGGCCTGGAGACAGCATCCTGGGTGAGGAAAGTGTCACAAAAAGGAGTGGGTTTTGAAGAGTGGTTTGGAGGAAGAGATGGTAGGATGCTGGAGGCTTGGGAAGCTTTCAATAATAAAGAGAGGAGCTCAGGATCTGACAGTACTGACCCTGGAGATGAAAAGCAGTGCTCTGAGAGGACTATTGATTAAAAACAGCTGGAGTACAGCTGTAAAATCAGCACTAAGTAGAGATGAGTCTCTTTGGTAACCCATAATTTCTTCTCTTTTTCTACCGAACTCTTGGAATTTCAAAGTGGAAATTTTCTCTGAGGCCTCTAAAGCTTGTTTTGAAACTATTAGTTCAGGGGTTGTCTGATGTCATCCAGATTGCATTATACAACACTGAATTTATCAAGTTAACCTGTAAGCATGAACAGTGGGTGCACAGCACTAAACAAATCACGCCACCTATGGGACAATAACTGTAGTACATATAAAAGCCATTCACTGATTCAGGAGGATACAGCAGTGTTTCTCAACCTTTTTGATACCAGGGACTGGCTTCCTATACTGTGCCAGGGAGATCTCAGGAACTGGTGCTGGTTCATGGACCGGTCTTTGAGAAACACTGGGATACAGGACTTCTGAGGCATGAACTCAACAGAGTACAACTGTTCAAATTTCTGACAACAAGAGAACCTACAATGAGCCCATTTTATTTCACTTCCAAAACATGAGCTGAGAAGAATCATGTGAAGGAGTGCCAGCACTGAGTTTCCTGGTGATCTTATTTAATGTGGGCAAGTCTGTGCCTCTTAGTGTACACAGCTACTAATACGATGATTATAGAGCACTTAGAATGGATGGGGTGGTGGAGGCATCTGGGCAGACTTAAAAAATAATCTCATCAGCAAAGGAGAAACATGAATATACATGTGGAATAGGTGTTAACGTGCTTGACTGGTCTTTACTCTGATGGCACCGACTCTTTCCTCTTCCATTTGGAGGAAATATGCCCAGGAACACAATAGATGGTGATTGTCAATGAGATTGACAGTGAGATACGGAGATTACTCCACCTCTGTCTAAATATAAAAAGACAACAGGGAACAATAAAGATGAGAAAAGGAATTTTTGTAAACTCTGCCCTCCCTTCTCTGATACTTTTCAAGTCAATTGGTGTATTTTCCCTCCATCCTTGTGGTTTATACAGTCACTAGGCCAGATTCTGATCTCAGTTACTCAAATGTAAATCGGAAGCATTGCTACTGAATCAGTTGAATTATCCTGGATTTACACCTGTGTAACTCAGATCAGACTCTAGCTCATGGAGAATAGTTTTGCTGCAGAAAGAATTAGATGAACATGTATCATCCACATAGGAGAGAGCTAGAATTTACACTGGTCTGTTTTTCTGTTAGTCTCTGAAACAAAACTCACTCATGTAATTCTTTTTAAGACAAATCTAAATTAGAGGCCCCAACTAACTCTTTGTGCGAGGTTCTATAAAAACACATAGTAAGAGAGAGTCCTTACTCTGAAAGCTGACAATGCATGTAAACAAAACATGGGAGAAAGGATGCATTATTTCCTCCATTTTACAGTTGATGAACAGACAGGTAAAGTGACTCATCTAATGTCACGTGGGAAAGCTGTAGCAGAGCTGGGACTTGAATGCGAGTGTGACGGGGCACTCTCCTATTGTCAGTGCCTCCTGCCAGCTAGGTGTGGCACCCCCTGTAGGTTGTTGACCTCACTAGGAGGGCCTTCAGTGGCTAAGCCCTCCTGCTAAGTCACACAGTTAATAGAGGAAAGGATAAACCCCTTCACTGTGCCCTTGTTTCGGTTCTGTTGCCCTATAGGCTAACTTTAAGTCCACCCCAGCCCTGTTATAGAGCACTGCCTCCAGGGCTTTCTCCTTGGAGATCTTCATCGGTTCTCCTTGCTGAAGATCTCCAGCCAAGTCATCTCTTAAATTCAGTCTCCTTCCGGGATCACAAAGTTCAACAAATGGGTGGCTCTCTCCAGGGTCTTCAGCCCCATCTCTAGCCCTATTTAAATTCCAGCTCCTTTCTCAGGCTTTTAGTAAAAGCCTCCTTCTTGGGGCTTAGACCACTTCCCCAGTGGCTGGTTGGGGGACTCAGGTCCGCCCACCACTTCAGGTCCCAACACAGGGACCCTATGAACAGCAGTCATGCGCTGCTTCCTTTAACTCCATCAGTTAGCTGCTACAGTTTTCCCTGGGCTGCGCTTCTTCACAGTTGGTTCCGTAACCATAGGGTTACAGTCCTTGGATTTTCTCTGGCTTACCCCTGCTTGAGCAGGATCTCTCCCAGGCCTGCCTGCCTGTCTGGAGAGTTTCAGGTCCCTTCCTCATCCTTCTGATCCAGCCAGTAACTGGAGTGTTCAGGCCCTATACCTACTTTTATCTGAGCCTGCTGCATCCTGATTGGCTTCCCTGCAGCCTTTCTAGGCAAGCCTGGAGGACCCACCTTCACTGCTCCTTACTTGGGGCAGGGTGTGTTAGGACCATGGAGCATCCAGCTGGGGGCCTCAAAGGGACTGGTACACCCCATCACACAAGTTCTCTAGAATCCCAGGCCATTGCCTTCATCACAAGACCATCCTTTCTCTCTTGCTATAACCCATTTCCCTTCTTTATTAATACTTGGATAAAAGGAGTGAGTGATATAATGGAAATTTACAACTATTTGAAGGATGTAAACACTACAAAGAGCTATTATTTAGTTTAATAAAAGAGAGGGGAAATGTAGGCTGAATATAAGGAAAAACTTCCTAACAGAGAAATCTTTTAGAATATGACATCAGCCTGGCAATAGCTAGAAGGAGCTTTGAGTATCTAAGCTGAGCATGCCATTTAACCTCAACACCTTGGTCAAATATTTTATGAAGTGGTGACTAAAATTAAACACACTAAAGACAGTGTCATCTTGTTTCCATCCCGCCAGCTGATTAGCTCATTGACAGCTGAAGGTCCTATTGCACCATCAGCCAATGGGCTTGAACCATTACTTATTTATTAGGGGATAAAGCTTGACCCCTTTCTGTTCCTTTCGACAGCACATCAAAACAAAAGCTAAAATCCAGTCAAGAGTTGCACTGCTCCCCAGGGTTGCCAGCCCTTATGGACTTCTACCAATGTCCTCGTTATTGCACCTGTCAAACACCGAGTGGCAGGATGAGGCTCCAGTTGTCATTGCGCCAAGTTGTACTCAATGATCAGGTCTGCCCTTTGTATCATCAATGGTGCGACCCAGAGAAGTCCAGTCTCCAACCTTCTGATCCTGGTTGGCATTGCTCCCCCGGTGGTTAGGTGTGAAGGCAAGGCCTTGACTGCATTACTGCACATAGCCAACTATCAAGACAGCTTACTGGACAAATCTCACCTCAAAGACACCTCAAAAACACCAGCTGAAGTGAAGACACCTCTTCTCTGAAAGAGTTGAGTCTCTCAGATTGTACATCAGACATACCCTTTCTAAGGAAAAGCAGCAACAAGTGGTGCCGGACTATATTTTGGATCAATGGAGCATTCCTTGGCAGATAGACAATTCAGCTCTGTGTCTCTTTGACTTTCTGGATCAGCTCACACCACACCCTTCAGAAAAACCGTATGAACTGGAAGATCCTTCTTCGTTCCAACAGAATACTCTGGGGTCCCAGTGGTTTAACTTGCATTTTTACCACTGGGACTTCTTGAGCGCTGCATCCTCCCTCTGTGGAGCTCACGAACAAACAGTGTGCCATCTGGTTATGGGCCGCCCATATTTGGGGTTGGGAAGGAATTTTCCTCCGGGGCGGATTGGCAGAGGCCCCGGAGGTTTTTCGCCTTCCTCCGCAGCGTGGGGCATGGGTCGCTTGCTGATCGATTCCCTGCAGCTTGAGGTCTTCAAATCTCACTTTTGAGGATTTCAATAACTCAGTCATGGGTTCGGGGTTGTTATAAATGTGTATGGGTAGGGTTTTGTGGCCTGCCTTGTGCAGGAGGTCAGACTAGATGATCATATTGGTCCCTTCTGACCTATGAGTCTACGAGTCTATGAGTCTTTATCATCTCGATGGTGGATGGATGCACTTCACATCATCAAATGATGCTGCTGCGACAGAGTGGTTACATCACTGACTCAACATCTAATTCATTGTTTGCACTGTCAAAAAAGACAACTTTTCTAGCTCTAGATTTATTGATTCTATAAGTGTCTGCAGCTTTGTATGAAATACCAGCACATGACGGTCTAGTCTTTAACTCAGCCCACTAACTCGTGTGAAAACTACAACCTGCTTTGTTTTCATTAAACTTTTATCTCGAGTTATTTAATTCAAATTAGCTAACAATAAGTGAGGAACACAACTTTTTTTCCCCAGCAAAGACAAGGACTCTGGGGCAACAGTTTTAATCCAATACATTAGAGACTACTGCATTGCTCTCAAAAACTAAGAATCGTTGTAAAATAGTACTGTAATGAATGTGTGTGTTTGCGAGAAAGAGCGAACCACTGCTTTCTACTGGAGAGAATCACAATTGTCAACTGAGAGTCATGAATCCTATATTGTTGATGGCTAAGAGAGATCTACTTTAGTTCAAGTGATAGTAGCCTCTCCTTTTCAGAACCATAGCCTCTGTATCACGGTTGCTGCTGTGAAATTCTAAGAGGCCACAATGTGAAGCAAGATAACATCTGTGATGTTCTAAATGGCTTCAGTACTATAGATTCAAGTGTTATTAAAATTACATTATGGATGCTGCCTATGAAGTTGTTGTGCAATGTAGCTTACAAGTAACAAGGTATTCTAAGTGGCCATGACCATAAAATGTGATCTCAGAGACAAACTGCTAAGTGCATTGTTGCGCACGCTATGTGCGGGAAGCATATGCTATCATTTGGCAGAGCAAATCAGAATCATAGGGACACTTTCCTTGCTTGATCCTGTCGCACTGTTTCCTGGCTCTCTCACACTTATCTGAGCACACACTGCAAAACAAAAGCCAAGTAAAATGAAGTCTCATCAAAAAGCAGCTTCCACAAAACCAGGGTCCATCACTCCCTTTGAGAAATGCAGGCAGTGGGAGAGTGGGGGGCAGGGAAGGAGGGAGAAAGCAGAGGAGATAAGGTAGGAAGGGGGGAAGAGGAGTGAGAAGAGGGAGTCTAAGGTAACAGAAAAGACACTCCTAAATATTACGTTGATGAGCACAGTAGAAATGCACTGGGAGGAGAAGAGACAACCCAGAGGAATGAGAAAGGACCAGTCAGCTGGGGGTAAAGTTGATGGTACTGGTGCCTATGCCAGGTACCCTCTTCACCCTGGTGCAGGGGCATGTCAGAGACACGTCACGGGCAGGGAAGCCTTTATAAATCTAAATGCATGACTATCTTGGGTATTTGTCAGGCACCTGTCATCTTGGTATCTATGCACTAATAGCTTGCTTCTCTTTTGTGGGAAAATTGATGTAGCTGCCTTTGTGTTTCACTTGTGGAACTGAGATCTGATAAATCATTATAGGCCCATTTGTTGTGACTCTCATAAATCGTCTGCGGTCAGTTATTGTCCCATGAGCCAGTGGTCTGGGAGCTTTTCTTGTGGCAGGAAATGGGATAAGTTCTGCCGAAGTTCAATTGTCATTCTTTCTGCTTTGGAACCTGTATTAATAACAGATCTGAATATTATAAAACTGCCTTGGGAACAAGAGAGAGCACAGTGAATTTCATGTCTGTATCTCTATCTTTTAATGTAACGTGAGCCCTGATCACAGGGCATCCCTTGTGTATCATAAAACATGCCAAGTCATATTTTACTTAACTAGAGTAGGGGGTTGGGATTTTTAGCCTTTCCCTTTAGGTCTGTGTTCTGGGTATCTTAAAAACCAACACCCTCTGTGCTTTTGAAATCAGCAGAGTTGTTCAAGATGACTATCCTTAGATTTGTATATAGTATTGTTGAGGACATGAAGAACTCTGTGTAAGCTCGAGAGTTTGTCTCTCTCACCAACAGAAGCTAGTCCAATAAAAGATATTACCTCACAGTCCTTATATTTGGCTGTTGAGGAGCTGGTGTTGGGAATTGCAAGTCTTCTTTACTTCTTTTAGTCAGTGCTTCCTCCTCAGTCCAACTGAGCCCAACGTCATTGGCATTCTGGGTGTATTTGCAAAGTCTAGTCATTTCCAAAGGTGCTAGGTGAAATTTTCCAAGGCGCTAGGTTGAGTCAGTTGGGTCCTAGTTTAGAGACCATCTACACTAGTAACATTACCTGTGTATGAGAGTGGTTGTCAACAATGGGCCCCTTTTGCCCCTCAATTAGTGTTGAAGAGTGTTTAGGTTGTTACAATAGATTGAGTCAAACTATTTTCAATGCCATCTCAGAAAGAATGATAGACCCCATGTCCCACCTGGTATTCAGCATGCTATCTATCTATCTATCTTATCTGGCCCCCATTGCTGTAACATCTGTGTGCCTCCCGTCTTCAATATATTTAGCTTCCCAACATCCCTGTGAGGTAGGACAGTGTGCTGCTATTCCTATTTTACCCTGGGGCTTGAGGCAGGCAGACAGATTATGTATGACATTCCTAGTATCCCACAAGAAGGGATTAGGTTAGCACACTAATCACTGTACCATCCTTCCTCTATGTCTCCTTGACAGTGTTGAAAATGATTTTGCCCTATCTTTGCTAGCAGCCAATTTTCAACACCAGTTGAGGTGTATTTAGTGGTCACCCATTTTTATAATCCTTGTCCGCAATGGGTCTTTCTCAGAATAAACGGATCCTACATGTCACAGAGTCTTATTATTATTAATGTTTGTTCAGATTACTATAGTGATGTACATGTTTAAATAAATGTAGTCTTCCTGACACTAGAGAAATATGACAGGCATCATATATACATAAATATGAATTCAATAGATCTGTGTATCTATAGATAGATAACTGTAGCATGTGCTTATATGGTGCCTAATCCTGTTTAGGTTACTGGGTGCCCAAGGAAATACAACTGATTGCATACAGTAGAAGTAAATACATATTTTATATATACATACACACACATACCGTTCTTTAAATCCTAGAAGAACAGACCTCAATAAATGCCAGACATAGGACTGGTTTTTTCCTCATACCAGACTGTGGTCAAGTAAGTCACTTTTTTCATTTGTACTCATAATTGTTCTTTCCCCAGAGAAGTATTTTAATGGCTTAATTCCCTTAAGCTCTAGGGCACAAGATGCATATTTTAGTTGTTTGTCATATGCACAAAGTAACTTAGAAAAATGACCTGCCTTTCAGACCATAAATGACCTGTCAGCTAGACCCAGTTTACATGATCTTTAGCTTTAAAATGCCACGAAGCAGTTTTCATTAGTCTGAAAATAAATCCTTGTAAAAGTAGATTTGTGATTATTTAAAGCCTGGTAATGACAAATCAAGATTTTTTGTCAGCTGAAATGCCTGATGATTAATACTGAGATACCTCTAGGGTGAAATCCTGGCCCCATTCAAGTTAACAGGAATATTCTATTGACTTCAGTGGGGCCCAATATTTCCATCCATGAAGTTGTTAACCCTTCAGCTTTATGACACTTTGAATTACCTACATCATAACAAATAATATCTGTTTGGGGCAGGGTTTTGTACAATGCATTGCTTGGCTCCCCTACCGTGGCTGAGATTGTGAGTTATTCAAAGACACTTCTCCCAAAGTCAGGGCAACATATACAGTAGAACCTCGGAGTTCCAAGCATGTTGGGAGTGGAGGTTGTTTGTAACTCTGAAAAGTTCAAAACTCTGAACAAAACATTATAGTTGTTCTTTCAAAAGTTTGGAACTGAACATTGACTTAATACAGCTTTGAAATTTACTATGCAGAAGAAAAATGCTGCTTTCGCTTTTTTTTTTACTAGGTTTATGTTTAACACGGTGCTGTACTGTATTTGTTTTTTGTTTTTCTGTCTTTGCTGTTCCTGATTGTGTACTTCTGGTTCCAAATGAGGTGTGTGGCTGACTGGTCAGTTCATAACTCTGGTGTTCATAACTCTGAGGTTCTACTGTATGCAAAATTAAACAGATTTTTCTACAGAACAGCATGACACACTCCTCCCCTCCCTCAGTCAGCAAATATACAGTCTACTTTCTGGCCCTTTTCATATTTCTTCCCACATGGGCAAATAAAACATGTCAAAGCCAGAAGCTGAACTAATGGGGAATCATGGGGCCACAGCTGAGGAAAGGCATGTATGTACTATAGGCTAAACTGTGGTCCCACTGAAGCGCATGACAAAATTCCCTTTGACTGTAGTAGAAGCAGGATATGGTCATGTGTAGCCATCTGCCCGTAGGTGCATTTTGGAATATGGCCTATCTCTACCCCCTTCTAGGGTGACCAGATTTCCCAATTTTATAGGTACAGTCCTGAAATTCAGGGCTTTTTCTTATATATGGGCACCTATTACCCCTCATCCCCGGTCCTGATTTTTCACATTTGATATCTGGTCACCCTACATAGGGCCCCCTCTATGTATGGAGCATTTTCAGAGAGGTCTACCCCTGGGTGGGGGATATGGAAGCCAGAGTAGGATCAGAATGCTTAAGGTCACACAGGAGCATAGAACACCCATCTCGTAAGGGATGTCCCATCCGGTACATTAGACACAAGAACATCATTTCTCCCAGTCCAAGTCTTTTCAGATTGCTTATGTTTCACTCTCCGCTAATTCTTATACCGAAGTGACAGTACTTGCTTCTGGGATTGTTTCACTGATGCCCATTCAACTGGCTTTTGATCTTTTCACCCCAGAATGAACTCAGATACCTAAAAGGAAAGTGTTTTGAGTGCTCAGTTAAATATTTACTTACGCCTTTTTTGGCTTGCTGATTTGTTCTCCTGTTGTTTGAGACGTCAATATCAATTCCCACTGACTCGGTGGACTCTTTCTGCTCAGGCAGAGTTACTCAATGTTGTTTGGACTGATCTACTTCTACTTAACTCAACTTCAAATATTTTCATAGTTACGTTATAAAGGTCAATGGGACATCGCAGACAATTTCCTCCTGTTCTCAGAGAAGTGCATATGAGCATGCTTAGGATTCAGACATTTAAAATTTGGCTTAAATAATATTGCAGGATTGGGCTGAAAGTGCTGACCTAATGAGTTGAAATGGAAAAGCAACAAGACATGCCTCCTGAACCAATTAGGTGTCTTGAAAAGCAAGTTTGCCCTAAATATCAATTTGTTACTGTAAAGTTGACTCAGGATGGCCAGCTGGGCTTTAAGTTCCATGACATATAACAGCCTTCACTGGTTCAACCATAAATGTGTAGTCAGAGTTAAGACCCTGACCAGGACACATTTCTTGGGTTAAGACAGGGGAAATCCTTCCTGACCCAGCTCCATCCTGAACTGGCCCTGGAAGAAGCATCCAGACCTTCATATCTTTCCTGCTTGGCTCTAACTGGCTTCTGCCTACTCCCAGCCCTTCTAGTCACTCATTGGCTCTGCCTGGACCAATCCTGGATGGTCTCTCTAGGCAGCTCTTGTTGGTTTAAAATCTGTTTCCCCTCAACAGGGCACATTCTTTAGGTGGAGTATGTCAAGGCAGAAGGGCCTTCGCAGGGGGCAGCAAACGTCAGGTAAACTCCCATCAAAGTCTGCAAGAAGTTACTGAATGCATGGCCTGGATCAATCATTCCCTCATCAAAACAGACTCACTGGGTCTGGATAAAGAGGGGATGGTGCTGGGGGAAAATCTTAAAAAAACAAAAACAAAACAAAAAAACCCTGTGTCCAAGTAGGTGGGAGGAGAGCCACACAAAGAGGGGATTTTGAGGGCACGATTGGGTCCAGAGTGAGTAAGTTAATGGTTGCACTCCAGAAGAGTACCTTTCATGGTGTGTGCATCTCTGACCCCAATGTAAGGTTGGACAAAGTCCATCTTTCCTTCTGCACCTTCAGCTTACCCTCCACAAGGATCCTTTCCAACTGCACTCATTCCATCATTGACCAGCTTCTCCACTTTTGGGGACAGAATCTCTTCCAAGGCAGGGAGTAGCAATCCCTAGGTCATTTCTCTGCCAGGAAACCTTATATGTTACATTGTTCACTTGCAAATGTTAACGCCCTGGCGTTGTGAAATGTTATGTGCATAAATTAGACCTGTCCTTAGACGGTTTTGCTATGGTTACAACTGACACTTACATGGCAAAAATACAAAGCTGATGCTGAATTTTGCAACGTTACAGGATAGTATTTACGATGTTTATGAATGATCTCTCCACACATTAAGTATCATGATTTCTGTCAAAATCTTCATTTAAATATTTTATTGTTGGCAAACAATACTGATGATTTGGTAGGACTTTGTAATGGTTTTTTGCCTTTTATGATCAATAGAATGGCCCCTAGCAACATGTACTGAGTTTCATCTTGTGCTGCAATGGAGGTTCTGGAAGTGCTGGGGAACTTCATGGCACAAATTGTGTGTTGGTGAAGCACCGTGTCCTTTACTTTTGGAGATTGTCAGTGCCACCACTGAGGCGATCAGGGTTGTCTGAAAGGATGCCTGTGTTTGGTCTCTCTTCACAAAGATGTCCCTTGGTGATTTTTGCACAGAGTGCATAATTGGACTGTGGAACTCATTGCCACAAGTTATCATTCAGACCAGTTTTAGGATTAAAAAAAAGGATTAGACATTTATAAGGAAAACAAACACATCCAGAGTTAAGAGAAAATAGGAAAAATAAGTGAGTTTTGGAAGCAATATAAACCATCACTCTTCATGGCATAAGTCTGCCTCTAACTATTATGGTTTAGAAGGAAACTCCCCTGGAGAAAAATTATTCAATATTCTTGCACCTTTCCCTCAAGCAGTTAGCACTCACTGCTGTAAGAGCTGGGATACCAGATTAGATTTCCCACTGGTCTGTTACTGTACAGCTGTTTTTATGCTAACAGATTAGCAAATTATCAACTGGTATGTAAATTACATTCTTGGTAAAGATTATGGGAAAGGTTATGATGAGATAACTCCTGGAAACATTTTGACACATCTGTCTTCTTTGACACATGCCAATCGAAGTTCCGACCCGGATAGGGCACTGTCACACAGTGGCTGGCCCTTTAAAGAGAGATGGGTCTCAGCCCTACCTGGGACACAGACAACTCTCCCCTCGATGAGAAAAATGAAGGTCAAGTGACCCAATCAGATCGTTAGGGCACATAAGAAAGAGAAGGCTCCAGAGGCTGCAGAGAGCAGGAAGAATCCTGCAGGAGACCTTAAGACCCAAGGGGAGAAAAGATTCCAGCTAGGTTGGGTTGGAGTGGCCAGGGAAGGATGAACACATGAACTTTAACCTTTAATTTGGACTAAGAAGCTTATTTCAGAACTGTTTATTCCCCAGTAAGGGTTCTGCTGGCTATGGGAAAACTTTTGTGAAGTCATTGAAAAGCCAGGAAGAGAGGGACAGTGAGGCAAGGGACAGCAGGCCCATCCCGTGGGGGGAAGTTCTGGCAGACACCTGAGACAGGCTCAGACATTGCACTTGTTGCATTAATTGGTTGTTACTTAGTCATAAATATCTATAGACATTGTGAGATCAGTCGACTGGCTTTGATATCAGAGTGTGAGGAGTAGCTCACTACAGAGAGTGGATAGAGCTGAGCTTTCATTAGTTCCTTTAATTTCTTGGGTGAGAAATCTGAAAGGCTCATGTTGGGGAATTGTTCTTCTGTCCTGAGCACTTCTTTCTGTGCAGGGTTACAAAGGCTCTTTTCTGTCACCTCCCATTCCATGTATACGTGAGGCTGGTGTGAGGGGTCTGAAGTGTCTCCAGTTTGCTGCGGGCACCTAGCTTTCCATTTCTATCTGGTCCAGCTTGGAGAGTGCATGCATGCATCTTTCTCAACATCTGGGCGAGGATGAGCGAGAGCGGGCTGACATTCAGAGGTCAATAAAACGCAGGTGACTGATGTGAGACTGAGGTGATTAATGGAAGATTGTGGGAGCAAAACAAGTGATTTGGCTGAGATGGTATCAAAGTGGGCACTATGTTCAGTCTTTTTTTTTTGTTTAAACAACAAATTTGCTACTGGGGATCTGGCTCCAGATGAGCAAACAACAGTTGTGGTCAAGATGGCGTTTTCCCAACGGTGCGTGGCTGGGGAGTTGAGCCAACTGCGCTATCGTGAGCCAAGCCTTTGCCAGCTCTAGACAGGATTGCTGCAATGCACTTTCCAGGGGGCTATAGTTTGAATCGATTTAGAAAACAACGTTAGCCTAAAATGTGTTGACTCATTTGAGCACATGATGTCTATATTATGCATGGCCGCCATTGACTTCTGGAGGGAGTTTAAGGCGTTGGTTCTTACGTATACATCCTTAAATGACCTGGGACCTGTGTATTTGAGGGACTGTCTCTTTTCCTGCAGCATATTAGGATCAACAGATGCAGCTGAGCTGGAGTTCCCTTGATATCTAAGAAAGGATGCTGCTGGCAGGGCATTCTCCAGGAAAGGAATCCATTCCCGTTCACAGTCTGACTAGCTCGAACGTGCAGCAAAGTTCCTCTTTTTGAGCAGGTGAATGGGAAGGGCTGTAGTGATCGGGGGCTGGGGATTTGGTGGAGAACTTTAGGGATGGATAAAAGTTGAGTTGGTTTGTAATAAATCTTTACTGCCTGCAGAAACGTGTCAGTCTTTAAAGTGCTACAGGACTCTCGTTATTTTTGCTTTAGTTCTGTAATGATTTTTGCATTTACTTCTCAACTGATGGCAAAAGGTGGCTAGTGCCCCTGATAGACCGTTTCTTAGGGGTTTATTGAAATCCAAATAAAGGTATATTTTCTATCATATGAACCCACACTGGAGTTTGCATTCTGGGTCCCTTCTCTTGTATCCAGGATGCTAATGCAATGCAGGCTCTAATCCCAAATCTAGCTCTGAGGGTTTAGAGCTAACAGCAATGCAGGATGGTGTTTGTATCTTTTGAGGACTACAATTTGGTTTTCCACTCTTCGTTGGCACTTGAAAATATGTGACGAGTGACGGCAGCAGAAGAAAACGCGGGCAGCAGCTCTTTTAAAAATGGCACCATTTGCAGGGTGAGGCTGGCCAGACTGCTGCATTCTCCCACATGGTGTGGTCAGAATGAGGAACTGATCTCACATGCTATCTACCTACACAGACATTGACTGTGGTGCAGAGTCCCAGTTATGTCCATGAGATCCTGTGCCGGTCTACTTGAAGAGTTAGGCCCTTAAACCCTAATCCTGCACTGAAATGCATTCAGATGTACCCTGGCATGTGTCTTAATGGTGGACTGGAATTTCTAAGGGAGGACTCAGTCAAATTCAGTGGTATCAGTCCCTTTATTTCAGTTGGGCAGCACTCCCTTCTGCCGCTGGTCAATTTGTCCTCTGAAATTTTGTGTGTTTATTGTGAGCACTTGCACTATGGAACTATTATCATGAAAATCCCTCTTCATCACAAATGCGTGGTTCTTTACTAATGTTGCAAGTGAAACTTGGAACCATATCCTGGGTTCCTTGTATACCCCAAATTCCCATGAAGGTCCGTGGAAACAGGAAATGCAGAAATGGGGCCAGCTATCAGCTGCACTCACTGTATTCATATGATTCATTGTGGACTGGGATTAAATTGAGCCCAATGCCAGGGCATCGCAAAGTCTAAGCACCATTTACACCCTCAGGATGAGGTTTAAGTGATATTGAAGTCTTGGGCTGCCTCTCTTGACTCGAGTGACTTTTTACCTATCAGAAGAAGGGTTTCCTTGTATCCATATGGAGAAGCTGCCTGTAGCCCACAGTCAGCCTGCCCCCGTAGTTCAGCTTTCAATTTGGGTTTGATTTAATCTATGCACGGAAAGCACAAACGTTCTCCTACAAATAAAAGCAGCCCCTGCGACTGATTTGCATTTGGCAGCCCACACGATTCAGATTGGCCAGTCACAGCTTTGTTACATTCAAGTTAAACCACATTTCAATTAGCTGCAGCATCCAGAGCAGGTCTCTTAACTTTGCACGAGGCTTTTTGTGCACTGGTGAATATTCTAAAGTAAACTAAGAGCAAAATTCTGATACTGGTGACCCAGTTTACGCTTCGTGGCAGATTCTCCTACCCATTCTTTGCTGTGATCCATCCAGAGCTCTGACAAAGCATAACCACAATACGAGTTGCAACAAATATTAAGCAGCCTGGTTCCATTACTAGGTATGTTTCTTCAAACCATGTGATGGGAAAAACTCATTTCTAAGGTTAAATAAATTCTCTCCTTGGAAGCAGTTTGCTAAGATGATTATTTTATAATCGACTGGGTTTCTTTTCTCTCCTTCCTGCCCTGCCATGAAGAACATCTGCAGTTTTAATGCCTAAGAAGTATTCCTTGGCATTGCTGCAGTTGCGCTTTGAGTTTCTACTGATAGATTCAGTCTGGTGTATAAAATGGCTGTGGTGTATAAACAAAAGAACTGAAGAGTCCTGGAAAGCTGTCAGCTGGAATGTGAAAATATGGTTTGGGTTCAGTGGTATAAGAAACTTTCCCTGAACGTCTCCTTTCTCCGAAAGATTAGAGGGGTGATTCCTTCCTCATTTACTGTACTTGCTTGGGGGGCATAGAGGAATCCGACACTGATTAGGGTGCAATTTTGGTAGGTGAACAAGAACCTAGATCCTGATTGCGGGGCACTGCGGTCAGCTGGCTCAAGCAGGGGGCAGGGGGCCAGCTGCTGTATTCCATTCCTGAGTTTGCCACGCCGACTCACATCAGACCTTGAGCAAATGTCTTAACTTGTTCGTTTTACGTGCAAGGTGGGGATAACAATATGCCAAGTGCTGTCAAGCTCTGTGTAAAATGCTGTGAGATCCTCTGATGAAAAGTACTATAGAAATGCAAGGGGCCACGTTAAGCAGCCCTGGCACATGTGCATTGAAGGTGTGGGTTGCAGGGGGGGACTGGGGACAAAGCTTCCTGCTCAAGAGGCAACCGCCTACCAAGCGCACCAAAGAGGAAGCTGCATTGTTACTAACTCCTCAGTCAGCAGCACTGAACGGCCCAGAAGGGATGTGCCTGAGCAGCTCTGAACGGCCGAGACGGCAATCTCTGGTCTGAGCAAGGGAGGGGGCCTGAGCTTTGCCGTAGGGCTATGCAGCACCAGCAGTAGCAAATCTGGATTTGTACCTCCTGGCACCGGAGCCATGATTAAATCCATATTTAGGGATCTAAAGCAGCAGCTGGTTTTCAAGAGCACTGAGCAGCTGGAAGCTCCCATTGATTTCCTGGGGCGCTGCTCAGCACTTTTGCAAATGGCTTATTTAGGCGTTTAATTTTAAGCATCCTTTAAAAAAAAATATTGGCCAGTACTTTCAGCCAGGGGGCTTGGCTGTCACTGCTTCTCATTACTAGGACTGCCACCACAGCTACAGCATGGAAAGAATCAAACCTCCCGTGGCCTGATACCACACAAACTCTTGTGGCTGGGCTAGGTGTAAGGCGGCTGGGTGGGCTTTAGTAGCCCATGATGTGGAGGATCTGGTAGCTCTTCCTGGCTTTAAACTCAGTGACACTAATCTGATATCTTTGATTGCGTTAACAAAACATTACAATTAAAGGCCTGGTTTTTACTAATTTGACAAATGTTACCAGTTAAAGACTAATGCTTTGCATTCACCTAGTGATCCCTTAATGTAATTTGTTTTCACAGTGTCCACATGACAGAGGAAGCATCCTCATCCCAAATTTACAGACTTGGTAAACCAAGGCGTGGAAAGGTGAAAAGATTTGCTGACATTTCCATAGCCAGCCAGTGATGGAGCTGGACACAGAACCCGCGAGTTCTGACTCCAACTCCTCCAACCACTAGACAACACTCTGTTCAATTGAGAAAGTGTCTCACATTATTATAATGAAGTTCTGCTTGTGAGGGTCTGAAACACTTTTTCCCCAGGCTGTTAGTCCAGAATAATGGACCACAGGGAACCTTGATGGATGACGGTATGTCTTTGTAATCTGGCTGAAGAACAATTAGTAACTGGCAAGCCAGAGCTCAGGAATGGCTCAGTGTCCGTGATAAATACAGTTTGAGGCCGATCTGAGTCACTTAAAAGTTTCTGAGCTGATGTCCCTAGCTGGGAGTGGCAGCTAGTGCTGAATCTGAATCCACAAGTGCAGACAATCTGGTTTTGCAGCCATGTCACAGGAGAGATTCCTGCTCTCAAGAGAGAATGAGTCTTTGACATCTGTTCAGAATAAAGTCAGGCCTGGTCTACACTGAAAATTCAGGTCCACATAACCACATCACTAAGGGGTGTGAAAAATCCACAAGTGATGTTGCTATGCCAACCTAACCCCCGGTGTAGACAGAGCTATGCTGATGGAAGAATGCTTCTGTCAACCCAACCACCATTGTTTTGGGATATGGTGTTCCTACTGGGATGGAAAAAACCCTTACCTCAGTGTTGGTTGCGTTTACACTACTGGCTTTGGCCAGTATAGCTTCAGTGCCATCCCTATGCCCGCATAGTCTGCAGTGTAGACATACACAGAGAAACAATCAGTGAAGGGAGAGGGCTGGTTATTTACTTTTTAACTAGAGTTGCATCGTCCTTGAGCCCTTCTCTAAGGTGAATTTTCTTGCCAGACATTATCAGCTTCAGTGGTTTGGCTCACATTTCCACTCAGATGCTTTTGTTCTTTTGACTCTTGGATCAACTCTGCACTGGCTTTGTTTTTAAAGTGGCTTTATCCATATTAATGGATAACTTAAACAAGCATTAAATCTAACATGGAAGTATTTTGGTCTCTCTTCGGTTCCTTTCCTTGCTTTTATTTTGGGCTGGGCACGACTAATGGTTCGCTTCCCAGAAGCAATCAGGGCACGTTTGGTGTTGGTCTCATGATGCTCCTAAAGTACTGTTTGTTTTAATGCAATCTAAGCCGTGAAAAAATCTTTGACATTAAAGGCAATGTTGGAGTCTGAATGGTACAGATAGCCCCAGGAAAATGAGATTAATGTCATACAGCATCTGAGCAATACCATCGTCACAGCAAATGAATTTGGGGATTGCAGAAGAGGCCAGGGACGGAGGGCCAGACTCTGCGGATCCTGAGGATCAACAGGAAAAGGAAATATCTCTTCCTGCCTGGTCGTCCCTTGTGCATGACTTTCAATTGTGGTCCCTGTATTACCCTGCTATACCCCCATCTGGGGGGAGTTACAGGTGTGTAGGGGGAGTTAATACTGAGAGCAGTTGTGCCATGCAGATATCTGCCAGGATATCAGCTTGGAGGGGAACTTGCTGATGAGTGGCTACTCCCCTGATGCCCCAACATGCCCTTGACCCTCAGAGAGGCTGCGCAGAGGGCTTCTGCAGGCCTACTACTATATGTAATATGTTGGCTCCCTGTTCCCCGCTTCTGCTCTTTTTGGTCTGTTGCCCACTGTGCACAGGGTCAGTATCTCACAGAAGCTACGCTTCACCCTCCCAGGGGTCCTCATGGGCAGCTCTGATGGTTGATTGCTGCCTCTAATTTGCATAAAATGGAGCTGACTGCGGTTGCTTTCCTCTCTAGTATGGAAGAGCCCCCCGTAGAGACCTTGTTTTGAGAATCCCCCGACCTTCAAAGGGAGCAGAGCTGGGCCGACGCAGAGCGAAAATTCCACCCCAAAGATTCAAGCTGCAGCTCCCCACCTTGATCCAAGCAACCTGTGCTCTCTGCAAGCCAAGCCTCCTGCTCATAGAGGATAACTGGGAGCAGCCTTAGAGAACTGTCTGTGCTGCCTGTGAACCTGCACGTTCCAGGTTTGCCATCTTAGGAGGAGTTCATAATAAGTCACTCTGATTAAGTATTTTAAATAAACCAAAAACCTAACCGCAGCATCCCTGGGATGGAATGTTCTGACAGACAGAAACTAAAGAAACCCTTTTTGTGTGTTTGTTACATTTCATATATTCAAGGTCCCCTGCTTGGTCTATGTAAAAGGGGCATACAGTCGCTATAGGATCAAGTGTGAGCATGGAATGCAGCAGCCGGCAGCTTCTGCAGCTGATCTTAAATGTTCCTGACTTGTGTTTATGCTATAAATTAATGTTGCTGCAACTTGGAGTTGCAACTCAGGGTCCTTTTGCTGCCATGCAACACATATTACTCATTGTTTGTACATCACTAAGCTCCAACAACACTTAGTAAACAAAGGAAGGAGGAGGGAGAGGAGCTCTGCACTTCACAGGGCTAGGCCCTGAGTTATGTCACCAGTTTCTTACTGGCCACCCCTGCCTTACCCCTGTGACCCATTGTTATTTTTAGAGCATGCCATTTTCAGGCCACAGCAGCTGGGCATTTCTGGCTCTTGGGAAGTGTGGAGCCCAGCAGGGGGTAGCCGCAACTGGGCTCAACTCCCCGTGAAGCCCAGCGCAGCTCCCCCTGCAAGTGTAGAGTGGGGGGGAGCTACGGCTCTGCGTTGGAGGAGCCGCAGCTAGGCAGCTCTGGCTTGGCAGTGAGGAGCAGAGCCTGCCACAGCTCCCCTCCATTTAACCATTCTATTTTTAGCACATTTCGTTTTAAAAATATTCATTTTGTTTTTACATCCCTAGCCATCAGTACCTAGATGGAGTTTGGCTAGGACTCCCAAGCTTAACAGCCTTCCCTTGCAAAAAAACTATGAGGTCTTCATTGACCACGAGTGGCTAAGTCCTATGCAAAAGAGGGCACCTCCAGCAGCACATGTGCATTTATATCACGCTAGAGTATTCATCCAGTGATGACTCAGAGAATAGTCATTTCCTATTGTCATGCAGACTGGATTGGGAAGGGGGGGGGCATTTGTGTTATTTGACATTAATGTGTCAAAATCATAGCAATTCATGTAAGACATGCCACGTCAGGTACTGTTAGAAAGGTTATGATATGCTGAATAAGATGATAATATTTGTGTTCATGTGTGATATGTGTGAGGAAAGTTATGGAGATCTTTGATATCCTGTATTTCAAACTGTGCTGTAAAAGACACACCCCAGACAGAGAGGCCACAGGACAATAGCCTGCTTAATGGCCCATCAAGACCTTTACAGAAGCCAAAGGCCTAGGAAGAAACTAAAGGCATACCTGAAGAGTTTCCAGGATTGGCCCATGTGACTATGGACTCCATTTTGGTTCCTGTAAAGTTCCACAAGCCACATGGCCAGTAACAGAGGGTATATAAGATCAAATCACAAACCATTTGGTCTTCATCTTGTTCCTTGTTCCTGTCCAGCTGCGGACACACCTCTGGATCAACACACTTTGCAACTGAACTGAAGGACTTAGACCCATCCAGGTACTGGATGTATACCAGAGGAAATATACAACTCCACAATTGTTCTAGAAACCTGATGTATATGGACTTATAAATCATTTGTATGATCTGATTGCTTTAAGCCTTTAACACTCTCTTATTGTTTGTTTTTTCTTTTATTAATAAACCTTTAGTTTTAGTTACTAAAGGATTGGCTGGCAGCGTGGTATTTTGGGTAAGATCCAAACTTATAGTGAACTGGTACTGTGGCTGATCCTTTGGGATCAGAGGGAATCTTTTAGTAAAGAGCATAGAGTTTAAATGACTGGTCTCTTTACTGGACCTAGTGTCAGTTTGGGGAGCCAGAGACTGAAATGCAGTAAAGGGGGCTGTGTGTATTTGCACAGTGGCTTCTTGATAACCTGTGTGGGGGAATCAGAAGCACTGTTGGTGGCTGGTTGGGAAGTCTGACTGCAGTGTCACACACCAGTGCTGGGATAATTCGCTCTCCTTTTACAGCCTGCCCTGACCCTGGCATTAGCAGTAGGCTACCCTGGGCACGGACGGGTTACACCTATTACCAGCACCACTTCCTATGGTAACATGGGCTCTTCTTAGAGGTGTTTTTTGTATGTACTGGCTTGCCCTGCTATTGCTCAGTTTAGGAGATCACAGCCTGAGGTTAGCTCTGTTATCTCTGCTGGACTTAGAGAAACAGGGATGAGACCCAGTAAGCAGTGATGAGCCATGCAAATCCCATGTGACTGCCTCACCACTGTTTTGAATGGGAGAACATTTTCTCACATTAGAAAGTCTATTTGCCCATGTGCACAGGATGAGGTAGGAGGGGAAAGTCCAGAGTAATACTTCGGCTTGGGAATGTGGAAAAATCTCAGTGATACAGTGGAAATCTTTTGACCTCACATTTGTTTGGCAATGGAAAACAATTCTCCCTCTTCCAACTCATTTGGATCCTATTGGCAAGGTCAGGTCAAGGGGTTATTAGTCACATGGTGCTGAAGTTATGGGATATTGAATGTTATCTGTGATACTTTATTGGAAGTAAGATTACAAGAACAAAAGCTGTGCCTTTTTTGTGGCACTAAATAAACATGCTAGACCAAAGTCATCCCTGTGTCACGCTGGTGCAGTGAAGGAAATGACACCAGGGATGAAATTGACAGAGTACAGTTAATGGGTGGGAATGAGAGGAGCACACATAGTTTAGGTCTCATTTCAATTTACTGGCAATCTTCCTAGCCTCCCTTTTTTCAGCTATCATCAGTGATAGCTTGTTCCCACCCCTCCCACTGGCATGTGAAATTTAAATTAATTAACGGGGGTAATGGAAAAAGACTTTTTTTTTTTGGCTGTAGGTACATATTCTGAAATAGGATCTGGTTGTTGATATTAAAGATCACTTCAGTAAACAATTATGCCCACCCTGCTTTCACCAGAAGACAACTGGATGCTACAAAGCAGGTTAGTTGGTGTGTTTTTAAAGCTGTAGTGTGTCCCAGTGGAATCAGAGATATGTGTTACCTTTGGCTATCCAGGAAAAGCCTCTCTCCTGTCTGTGAATGGGATGCTACTGATGAGTCCCCTCCCTCTGTCTGATCTGAAAAGATTTATTGTCAACATTTCTCAATAGGTTAGAATGTTCTAAAACTAAAAGGTGCAGCTCTGAGGTGCCTATTAAATCACTCTAATGAGCCAAAATCCACCTATGCCGCTAGAATGCACACCTCCCCTGGCATTTGGTGAGAGATGCAGTGGTTTACATGAGGGATCTGTTCGGTGCACTATGGGTACTGGGTGGAGGGGGGCTTTCCACAAAGCTAAATATTTTCAAGGAATAGTACCATAAGAGCTGAAACAAGATTTCAGCATCTAAGAACTAGTGACCTGCCCGTCAAACTATAGGCCTCACTCTGACTTCAATGGGCACAGGATTAAGCCTTATTTATCTGAGGTCAGTTTATAGCAAACGCAATGAACTGAACTGTTGTGTTTTGAATAACCTCTTCCAGCCAAGGTTTGTTGAGTCTTCGTGACTCAGAAGGCACCATAGAAACATGTCCTGGACCCACAACGCAAGGTAAACCGGTGTTTTTAAGTCATTGGCACAAGTCATAGCCGAGCTGCTGGTTCCTTACCCTTAAGATAGATCAAAATCGCATGTGCATGCGCAGCCCTGGCTGCTGTATTTCCACAGCTGTTTGGCTTCTTTCACTCCACAGTGCAGGCTGCTCCACATCCAGCTGTTCAGCAGTCCCTCTGCATCTTTTTGCTGCAGGCTTTAATCGCCTCTAGGCTAGTGCTCAGGGCAGGGTGAACAAGAAGGCTGACCTTGGAAAGCTTTGTGTAGCCTTCCAACACCGTTTTCCTGCATGAAGAGGTCAGCATGGGGTGAGGTGCTTAGAGAGGACACAGAGACAAGCAGACTACTTGCCTGCCTCTTGTTTGTGTTCCTCCATGTTTAGTCCCTCAACAGGTAGGAGCCCAGCCCAGCTAGGGTAACGCATTAACTGTTTCAAGTGTCGATGGCTGCACTCAACTCTAAGGACAAAATGTAATCTCTTGGACAAGCCATCTTTTCCCAGCAGCCAACAGGCCTTGCAAGTGGCCTCTTGGGGAACCCAAAGGACTGCACTTCAGACCCTTACTTAAAGGCTACTTCTCCTGTGAACCACTTCATTACCAAAGCCTTATGCACGTAATCCATATCAAAACACAGCCCACGCCACCCCAGTGCATGCAAGCCCTTGTTTTCATCATAGCGAGGCTCTTATCCATCCTCTTCTGTCCTTCTGCCAATACAGCCATCCCAGTCCTTCCCTGGGGTACAGTCCTGCTCTTCCCAGCAGGAACTCCCACAGCATCCTTGCCAGGGGAGCATCCCTCACTCCCCAAACTCTCTCGCTGTCCCTCGAGGCCAGCTATCTCGCAGGGAGACATCAATGTTTAAACCCCTCTGCTGCTCCCCCTTCCTTCAGCCCTCTCCAGCCTATGGTGCACCTCCCTAACTTAGAGCCAGGAGGCATCTCCCTCTGTGGATGCCCTAGCATTTCAGCTTAGGAACATCAGCCGGCAAAGGCCTTCTACTGCACATCTACCGTCAGTCTTCTGCCAGAAACCGTCTTCCCTCCCTCGCTGCTCTCATCCCCCACCCACTCAGTCTGTTCTGCTGCCTGACAGATCTTTCATAACCTCCTGGTGCTGCCACGCCCCTCCCTCTTCCTCCCTTTAATTGGCCCAATTGGATGCACCTGGACTGGAACAGGAGCCCTGCGCCCAGTTTTATGTAATGGGGCAGCTACTCTGTTACACCAACCTATCCATGAATAGGTCCTCCATCTGTGGTCTATTCTAATATAGCCCAGATGGAATTGTTTATTCTTTCATGGGAATAAATTAAAACAAACAAAGGAAAACAATGTTTATGGAATTAGGGCTGGAAGCCTCCTTCTGGCCATAACATCTTGCTCTGATTTCTAGAAAGCTATTTCTGATGGCACTTCTAGCAGGATTTGGTATTTAAGGCTACAATAATCAACGGAGCTAGGGCAGAGTCCTAAGTACTCCTTACTGCTGCAGAAGTGTTGCATTTAAAGCACAGACAGTTCAACTAGTGCATTTTAACATCGCACTGCTCCTAAATTAATATACTGATTCAATATTTGGTTCGGGATTACAGATCTGGTTACAGATTAATAGAAACGGTTAACTACAAGTTTTCAAAATGTCCAAGGCAGCTCCTTAGGTTAAAAGTCTGGCTGCAGGGATCATTTATATACTGTAAAACAACCTACAGATGGGTTGCCCAAACTGATTCTTATAGTAGGCGTATGGCTAGATGTGTTCAGCAGAAGCACTGGAGGACTACCGGGCAGCTGGCCTTCCTGTTGTTCCACTGCATCATTTTCTTCATTTCCAATTTTCTTGGGAGGTGACCCTGATAATATTACTATGGATACACTATTTCCAAAGAGCAACTGAGCTTGGATACATGACTCAGAATGGTGGCCTGGCCTTTGCCTTTCAGAATGTATCCATTCCATGTGTCAGATATGGATTTGTAGGGGAATTCTGATACCTCCAGGTGCAAGTGGTCTTTCAGCAGAGGGGATTCATGACCATGTACTCTCGGCTGTGCCAGTGGCTTTGCTTGTGGGAGTTATCACTGATTTCAGCAAATGGCTAGGAGGGGTGATCTAGCAAGGTACAAGGGGAATACGCGTAACAAGGAGGAATGGGATGAAATATAAAAGGAAAATTTAGGCTGAATATCAGGAAACTCCTCTTGAGAGTGAGCTCCCTGGAATGACACTACCACCACCTATTTCTTATACAGTGCTTCATCTCAAAGCACTTTATAAAGGAATCAGCACCATGCTCCCCTTTTACAGATAGGGAAACTGAGGCATAGGAAGGAATTCTTTGGAAAAGAAGACTATAAAGGTGTTTTTGTGGTGACTTAGACAGCACCAGGGATAAATAATACGCTGTGAAAAGTTCAGATCTGGCCCAGGTGAAAAGAGCATAGGAAACATTCTGTGAAGCTGGGAAGCTCGTCTCTCCCACCTATGGAAGTTGGTCCAATATCTATTGCCTCACCTACATTGTCTCTATCATTAATGGACACTTTCATGAGCAGGCTCAGCACAAGGGCCAAAGACTGGATGGGGAAAGTAGACCAAAGCACCCCCTCATCGAGCTGGGCTGCCAGTTCAGGGCAGTGGCATATAGCTGGAACAACGTGGAGAGCCCAGATTGCTGCTGCTTGTGCTGTAGGTCATCTTGGTTCGGTTCAGGGAAGGGCTTTCAAGGCATCTTCACCGAGCCAAAGAGGGAAAACAAGGCTTTTGTTTCCTAAGCACAGAAAGGACCTCTTTTTTTTTTTTTTTTTTTTAAGAGTTTCTCTTCCTGAATGGTCTCCGAAACAGGTGATATAATAAAATGAACCTCCCAGAATAAATAAACTACTCTGAGTTTCCCAGCAAACTTTCTGAGAAGAATAGGCTCCTCAGTCTGAACATTGCTGCTTTTCAGATGTGCACTTCTTTTCCCTCAGCCTCTTGAATACTTCTTTGGGGGAGGGACGATGCAGATGCAGCATTAAGCACTTAATCCTTCTGCTTCAGAGCTTTTTCTCCTCTTCTCTCTCTCTCTGATAGAAAAAAGAACCTAAAAACCCAGTGACTTGCTTCCATTGCAGTTAATGGAAGCCTCCCCCTGGAATGAGGGCAGGATCGGACCCTGGCTGATCAAATTTTGTACTCCATTCCCCACTCTTTGTTGGACCTGGTCCTTCACGGCCTTGACAGGTACCGAGCATTCAATTGCCACGGAAGTCAGTCGGAGTTGTGGTCTCCCAGCACCGTGCAAGAGATGCTCAGCACCTAATAGGATCTTGGGCTTTTGTTTTTAGAGGGAAAAGTGGGAATTTAAAGCGTGAACTGTGCTCTAATGCCCTGGGGATGGACATAGACTCTGCAGCTCATTAAAGGGGAGGCAACGGGGTCTAGCAGACAGGGACTCAGATGTGGATTCTATTCCTTGCTCTACCACTGGCCTGCTGTGTAACCTTGGGCACATCACTGCCCCTGCTACCCTGTGTCTGTTTTGAATGGAAGCTCTTCAGGGCGGGGACTATCCCTCTGTGTTTGTACAGTGCCTAGCACTCTGAAGTCCCAATCCTGGTTGGAACCTCTAGGCTCTAGACAGTGGTGTCCAAACTTTTCCTGTTGTGCCCCCTCTACCAGAAATGGAATCTCTGTCTGCACCCTCCCGTCCCCCCATTACTGCACATTTGGCTCAGCAAAAGAGCTTGGGTTTAAGGCAGAGCTGGGGGCAGAACTGGGAATGGGGGAGGACGGTGGAGCTAGAGGTGGAGCTGGCCTGGGAGCAGAGAGGGAATGAGGGCAGAGCTGGGCTGGGTGTGGAGCAGGGGGCAGAGTGGAGCTGTGGCTGGGGTCGGAGCTGGGCTGGAGGCAGCGCAGAGCTGGGTGGCACTCTCCCCCTAGCCCCCCATGGGGGCTGGCCCAAGCCCTGCTGTGCACCCTCCCAAACATTCCTCTATGCCCCCACCTAGGGAGGTGCACCCCGCAGTTTGGGGACCACTGCTCCAGGGCAGTACAAATAACGGATAATAACAAAATAATCTCCTACAGTCCTTATTCAGACCAAACTCCTATTGATTTCCGTGGGAATGCTGCCTGAGTGAGGACTGCAGGACTAGGTCACCAGTCCTCTCTTCCCATCTCAACTCTTTCCCCTGAAGTCACTGTTCTGGCCTCAAGTTCACCTTGCACTTCTGCCACTCCCTCTTCCTCCCAGCACAAGCACCACATTCACATTCAGAGCAAGATCGTTCATGATGCAGTGATTTAATTCCCACCATGGCCTGAGGTTTCACTAGCTCTGTTAACATCTGTGCTTGCTTCGGGGCCATTCTTTATTGTGAGCCTAATAAATACACAAAGGCCTAGGGATTGGGAGCTGAGCAGTGAGCTCACAAGTTTTGAGGGGCTTGTTCGCTGGGCTCAATGACTGGGTAAACAGTTTGCTTCAGCTCAAACTTGCAGATCCCAAGGAGGAATCAAATGCTCTGCACTAGCTGCCTTCCATGACATTTAAACAATTGGCCTTTCCCCAATCAAATGTTTATACATTTGCAGCAGTTCAGATGGTCTCTTCAGCAACTTTTTCTGTTGCATTATTTCGTTTTCAATGCAGATGTGAACATAGTTTACTGAGAACTTTTTTAAAACAAAAGTTTCACTGTGCAGGCAGGGTGCAAGGGTGGTTGTACAGAAGTCAGATGGCGTAATATGTCAACAAGTACCAGTCATAACACTGATAAGCAATGTACATTTACACAAAGAATAATCTAAGGTGTTTCTGGAATAGATTGTGGGGTAGCAGAGGGTTGGCTTTTAACAAAGCATAAAGAGGGGATTCATTATTTTAAATCTGACTCTAGGTTATTACAATTCTGCTTGTAATAATACAGTGGAGGATTGTTTTATTTGCTCCTTCATAATGTGACATACAGGAAATATTTGGGAATTGAGCTTTAGGTAATTATTTTTAAGTATCGTAATTAATGGATTAAGGCCCCATTTCAGCAAGGATTGAAGTCAATGTGTTTGAATGTTTGGCGTGTGCCTAAGTACCTTGCTGCATTGGGACAATAATGCCTATCAAAATCCATTTTAAGTAGATCAGGAGGTTCGCTAGCATACTTCTATATGGGAAATGATGAAAAATTGTAAATGAAGACATTGGTATGTAGTTTTGCTATAAAACAGTGACAGATGATGAGAAAACTAGTTCTAACTTTTTCTTTTCACTTCTTTTCACCCTGCAAGACCATTCTCTCTCAGCTGTGTCACGTTGGAGTCTAGTGCTTGTGTGTCCTCCACAGGATTGCTGTTTATTGAGTTTCAGCCAACCATATATGTGCAACTCCACTGCCTTCAACTAGCACCAGATAAAGGGCTTGTCTTCACTGCAAAGCTAACTTCAGTTGTAACTCAAGTGTTGCCCTGAACCTGAGTCCCATTCAATCACAAACCCTTAACTAGAGCTGCTGGCCTGCCAGGGCATACAGGCTAAAGCTCAAGTGAGCACAAGTTGTCAACTGCTAACATAGTTACCACTCCATAGTGTGGATGCAGGCCAGTTCCACTTGAGTGCTGCCAGTCCTCCAATGCCTTGGCACAATTCCCCCTCTGTGCTCAGAAAGGACAGACAAATTCTCCTACAGTTCATTGGGAAAGAATTTATAGAGTGGCTTATAGTGCAGCACCAAGAACCATGGGATATGCTCTTCCTCCCCCCCACCAAGATGTCCCAGCACTACACACACGAGTGCCAGTGAAGACATAGCAACTCAAGTATTATTTCACAGTGTGACTCCTCTCACTCAGTCTAGGCTAACTTGAGAGGAGTAGCTCAAGTGTAGATAACATGAGTTAACGCTGCAGTGAAGACACCCCCATCTCAATCCTGAGCCCTGGGCACATCATGACATGGGGCCCATCATGGCCCTGCCCTGACAGCCCTGTCCCCATCCCTACTTGAAGTGGCAGTGATGGGGGTACCCTACCAATCCAGAGAAATGGGGGTAGGGGCAGGAGCATGGGGCCTCTTTCTCTCCCCCAGGAGTGGCAGAGGTGACAGCTGGGGTGTATCTGAATGGGTGTGTGGGCTGGGCCCACTGCACTCTTCTCCTGCCACGTACAAAGCCCTCTGCGGGGGTGGCACTGAAGGGCTTCCCCAGAGCAGGGTAACTTGGGGTATGTCTACACTGCAGAATGAAGTTGATTTAATTTCAGTCGACTTTCACCCGCCGAATTTACAAAGTCAGAGGCGTGTAATCACACCATGTGCATTGCATTGGGGGTCTGCATCCCCACCAGCCGCGCTTGCATCGATAATCAGAGCAGTGCACCATGGGTAGTTATCCCACAGTGCAACCACCCGCAGTGCCTTTTGGGAAAGTTGTCTGCTTCCCATGATGCAATGTGCTCCCTCCCCACCCTTGTCCAAAACAAAGAGAAGAACCTTTTTTCGTGCCATTTTCCCACCTCTGCCACACACAAGCCAGTTCTGGAGAGGCATGGAGCCCACTCAGCTGTGCACAATCATTGTGAGCATCACAAATACCTCACGACTTATCCTGCAGGATTTTCAAGGCTGAGATAGGAGCCACAGTGCAGAAAATTGCAATGTTACTGAAGCTGCCTTGAGCAAGCCATAGAGTGAAACAATTCCTGTTTACTGCAGGCTGTCATGCAACATCTTCAGTTGGTGGAGCACCAGTTCTGGTCCTGGGAAACAAGCACAGACTGGTGGGATCACATTATTATGAAGGTGTGGGATGATGAGCAGTGGCTGCAGACCTTTTGTATGCGAAAGGCCACTTTCACTGAACTTTGCACGGAGCTGTTGCCAGCCCTGAAGCATGCACATTCCCAGTTCTTAAAGGGACCGTTGCCTCTGTCTGCTCCCCTCCACTGGCGTGGAGTGGAGCACGTACCGCACCCTGCTCAACCTCCTCCTAGAGAGCTTGGGGGGCTGGTACGAAATAATTTGTTGTTTTAGTGTTTTGGAGGGGATGCAAAGGGAGTCTGTCCTGCCGCTGTTCTTTCTGGAGCTCTACCAGGTGCCTCAGCATGTCAGACTGATCCCTCATAATATGCAACGTCTCCTGTTGTGTTGCACGCACCTGCTCCTGTGCTGATTTTCAGGTTTCCATGTCCATGTTTAGTTTCTCTGACAATGGCATCCTCCAGGCTCCAAGCTCTGCATCAGCAGCTGTGGAGGCGTTCGTTAGTTTGCTGAACACATCATCCCAAGTTTTATTTTCGCTCTCTAACCTGGGAAAGGTGCTCTGCAGGAGTAGAAGCTGGAGTGAAGGCCGAGGCGTCCACTGTAAGGCAAGCAAAACACTAAGTTGTCATTGTTAGCTGGCCCCATGGACGAAAAGAAATATTACAATGTAAAAAGAACTCCCTTTGATATTCACAAGGCAAAGCCAGACCCACATACCAATCAGTACCTATGGCACGGGTCGGAGTGCCGTTCCAGCCATGCCCTTGCATCCATTATAGGGAAGTCTCCGTAGCACTAAATTCCCCAATCCACACTCAACGAAGGAGAAGGATCTCTGGGCCTTTACCTCTTTACTGTCCCAAAGACTAGTTTGGGAAGAGGTGGTCCAAAGAGATTGGAGGAGGGTATGGGTGAAGTGTCGTTGGAGAATACATAGGGGCACACGTTCCCAGACCCTTAATAACAATGCCAACAATATAATGGCTAGGAATCCTCTGTGTTGTGGCCCAGGACACCATTCACAGCAGGGGAATAACACACAGTGACTATATTGGTTGAGTACGGTAAACTTGAGCCATTTTCCCTAGGTGACCATGTGTGATATCAGTCTCCTGAGGGTAACGCAGGCAGAAAGGGAAGATTTGCTGCAAGCATTGGGGTGCAAGCGTAGCTCTATGCTGTGTTTTGCAATGATGCCAACTCATTTAATAGCAGAGTGGTGGGGAAAAGTGTCCTACCATGGTGGAAGAAATAAGGCTGCGTTCCCCAGAAACCTTCTGCAAAGGATTGTAGGGTACCTGCATGAAAGTTTCCAAGAGATATCCACGGAGGATTCTCAGAGCATCCCTGTGAACATAAATAGTCTGTTCTGGGGGTAACCCTCTGCTTCAGTGGACCAACACCCACGAAGTCCATCTCCACAAAAACACAAACTCTTTTTTTCCCACAAATAAGAAGCTGGACTGGGGACATAACCATAGAAATGCGATTTGCTATACACACTCATCAGATGTGCCTTACCCGGCATCTTGGTCAGTAACGCTGTTCTGTGTCTGGTGAGGCTGCGCTGGGGTAACGGACAGGCCCTGGCTCTCAGGGAGAATGGATACCCCATTCTCCTGCCTCCTGTTTTCGTCCTCCTCATCCACAGAGTCCTCCTCATTCATCCTGGACTGGGATTCTTCAGAGGTATCAATGCTGCATAGTGGTGGGGTCACCACCGAGAACCACATGCAGCTCTTCATAAAAGTGGCATGTCTCTGGTGATCAGCCAGAACAACTATTTGCCTCCCTAGTTTTCTGATATGCCTGCCTGAGCTCTTTGATTTTAATGCGGCACTGCTGTGCGTCCCTGTTGTGGCCCTTCTCCATCCTACCATGCGATATCTTCTCATTCTGAATTTCTTTTGCTGGCTCGGAGCTGAGCCAGAACAGACTCTTCGCCCCTCAGGTGAAGAGCCAAGATCTCAGGTCGATTCCATGCTGGAGCGTTTTTGGGGCTTGCAGTCACCATGAGCAGTTCGGCTACCAAGTTCTCTCCATGCTGACCACACAGGAAATGGGAATTCAACATTTCCCAGGGCTTCAGGGGAGGGGCTGTTTCCTGTGCACGTGGCCACAGTGCAGCAGGGTACAAAAATCCAGAGTGGTCACAACAGAGCATTATGGGATACCTCCTGGAAGCCAATGATGTCAATTTATGTTGTGCTCTGCCTATGCTGATGCTCATTCAACCCATAGAATTTGACTTCAGCGCTGTGCCACTTGTGGAGATGGTTTTATTCGGTCAAATTTTACCGTGATTTAGGTCGGCAGAACTGACATGCCAGTGGAGACGCATATTTTATGTGGTCAATGTAAGCCATTGTCCTACATTGTCAGCGTAGACCAGGCCTTGTTAACACTCTTTTGGGGTGCAGTCCACACTTCACAGAGCTGTAGTTTCAGGCCGTCAGCAGATTCAGGCATTGACTATGCTTGGTTCGGATTTACGAGTTTTTCTTTGCAACCACCAGGTCTAGAAACTCTGTTTTGAAGTGACAGATGTGATTCTGATGTACTCCCGTGACTTCTTGCCCTGGAGCCTACACCTGGGCTGACAGTGCATATGCTGTTATCTGGCTCTGGGACTGCACAGGTGTAAGTGAAAGCTAGATTTGCCCCTCAGAACCTCTTTTCTTGGTGAAGATTCACAAGAGGGAAACCCGACTTTATACTCAGGCCCAGGCTGAGTTTGCAGGGCTGTCATTTAGAAAATCTCAACATCTTTACTTGCAAACTGAGCACATTTGAAGCAGAAATTACCGACAGACGATAAACATGCACCTGGCGCATGACACTACAGTTGTGTTCTTAGAGATTCACTTTTCAGAGTAGAAATGCACTTGGAGATCCATTCTCTAAGATGTAAGGAAGTTATTAGAAATCCAGTCTTCTTGTAAATATTTTATGTGGTGGCTCCCCATACAATGTATCACCAAATGGTTTCTAATCATTGACCGTTGGATGCATTATAGATTCTAGAATCATAGAAGCTAGAGAAGGAAAAGACCTATTGGGTCATCCAGACTGTTGCCTAGAGGAATCGGATTGCTCCCTACAAAATATTTTGTCTAATGTTTTTCCCAGTAATCCCTTGGGATTGCCTTCACTGGAGAGACTGTTTCACAACCACATAGTTTTCATAGTCAGTATTTTTGTTCATGTTTAGCTTAAATGTTCTCTTTGTTAATCTCACCCCATTACTTATCAGCATGCTTTCCTGAGTCATGCTAAATAATTCCTTCTGAGTGTGTTATACACCACAGCTACTTGTAGACAGTTATGTTCCCCCTCAGCCAAACTATGCGAGCTTAGCTCTCTGTACATCAATTCCTACCAACTTCTTAGTCATTTTTGTTGTTTTTTCCTGAATTCCCTCCAGTTTGTCTACGTCTGCCTGGAGATAAGATAGCCAGATGGGAATGCACTATAGCAGGTGAAGTCACAGCAAGTATACAAAAAGCAACTGTTACTTTCCTGGTTGAGACATGATCTACTGCAGATGAAGGGGACGGACCACAGGTTAGTTAAATAAGTTGCTCGATGCAAAAATCTCCTCCATGATCTGCATAGTGGACACTCTCAGAGCTTGGAAAACTTTCTAGGCAACTACAAGACAGAGGCCAGTCTCACCCTGGAAAGATGAGGGCAAGTATTGTACAAGGGCAATGCACTGGTGAGAAACACAGCACCCGCCCCATTGTGAGAACTGAGAAGGAAGAAGTTGTTGGAAATCCCATCAGAGGCTGTCCGTAAACCCTACTCAAAGGGCTCCATCTTTCATGTCAGCCTCCAACCAATAGATACCTACTAAATGTGAGGCGTCCCACCAACCTTGTCTGGCTTTGCTAGAGCAGGGAGGGTTTCTGCTTCTTTACTTCTTCCCCAGCCTCTTGGCTGCTTCTGTAGGGAACATGTCCCTGTTACTCTACAATAACTACATTGTCTTGGGATATATTACATCAATGAGGGAATCTCACTTAACTAGACAGCAAACACATCACATAATATTGAAGAGTCTGGGAAAAGGCATAATGGGCCAAGTTCAGCAAAGCTGGACCTGGGATGTGGAAAGAACAGACTTATAGCATTGCCTGTGCTAGCACAGCATTGTGGGTGGATTCACTCTAGTTAAGGGAAGGCAGTATTTCCTCCTCTGCCCTTCATCTGGTAGAGTGTGTAGGCAACTTGAAATTAAGCCAGGGATCCATTTGAGAGCTTCTGCCAAGAGCCTCCTTAGTGAGCCCTGTATCAGTGGTGATAACGGCTTTCTCGGATGTTCTCCTTTTGGTTCTAGCACTGCTCAGAACTGGTGCAGTCCCACTTACTTATTCCCCTCTCCCTTCCGCATTGGTCACCAGCCTCATCCAAATCGGTTTCTACCAGGGCTCCTCGGTTAACCACATGTGACATCAACGACAGCACATTTATCATTCCTATATCTGGCGTGGAATACAAGCTGCTTCATGCTGACAGAGCTCTTTGCAGATACTTTGAGAAAAATCCATACCCTAGTTATGAAGCCCTACTTCACGGATCTAAAGCTGAAGCAGGCTGAGGGCGAACCAGCCATGCACAGGACCTCGGGCTTTGTAGATGGGGACCCAACTGAATTAGTTAGCAGGGGACCTAGATTTATTTGACTTGGTTCCGCTTCTCCACCTGCACAGTGTGCAGATACTAGGGTGATGCAAACTATAGACTAAGCTAAAGGAGGCAGACAGGCAAACTAGCATTTTTTTCTACTCAGATAAATGCTAGTGGCGAATTTGGCCCCATATTTGCATAGTAGTGAAGGAGTTATTCTTGAGGAAACTCCCTAGTTCTTGAGGAGTTTAGTTGCATTGCATGTTTTATTTTTCAGGTGCTATTTTGGGATTACCTCACTCTATCATTATGCTGTTTATACAAGCTGTGAAGGTGCGTCTTGCATGAAACGGAGTCTGGCTGGAGCAGATCCAACCACCTGGTTTTTTTCAGCATGTTTTCATCACCTATGTGTCAAAGGGACACTGTCAACTTTGAAATGATGACAAGCAAACCCGAAAATCACTGTAACTGGACAAGATTGCAGAAAAAGTATTTCCCTCTGTTGATTCAGTCTGTTTTTTTTATACATTTCACACCACTTCGGCCAACATTTTCAAATGCAGCCATCAATTTTGCATTCCTCGTTTTCTTGCATCCCCAGTCTGAAATGTCCTGACTCAGATTTTCAAAGGACATGAAGACCCATGGTTGCAGTTGAAGTCAATGGGTGCTGTAGGTGCTCAGCACTGCTGAACGTCAGGACATTTGCCCAAATTTTCAATGCTAGGTGCCTAAAGTTAGATTCTTAAATAAAAGGCCTGTGATATTGCTCTTGAGGCATTGTGAACTAAGAGAAGAGGAGCCCCAGAGTTGTGAAATAAATGTCTTCCATAGTTTTGTAACCAAACTGTAGTCACATAGGACTTCATGGGTGTGTGCTGCACATAATATCCACTTCGAACTGAAACGGATTAGAATACCCTGGGCGGGGGACCCCAGACTTCCAGAGTCCATAACTCTGGGGCAGCCTCAACATGTGGACTACCACAGGACCAAGGATCCTAGGTTTACAGGGTCCACAGCTCCTGGGCAAGCCTGCCATGTGACTTCTGGCTCGAGCTGGGGCTCTCAAGACTAGCAGGCTCTCAGCCACAAAGAAGCCACAAAGCCAGGAGCCTGGAAGTCGAGGGATAGATTTCCAGGAGCCGTGGCTCCTAGGCCATGTGGCCTGCCCCAGGCTGGGGAAATCCAGGGCTTCCAAACTCCTGGGCCAGTCAGCGTAGCAGGGCTGCCCTGGAGCTGCCACTGAGAGCCCTGGCATCTACTGACAGAAATTGACTTTCTTGTCAGCTTCACCAGTCCAGGGGGTTGGGGGAGATTTTGTTTTGGAAGCACTATGGGTCCGTGTTTCTCAAACAAACTTTTTTGGGGGGATTTAATGAGAAATTTCAAAATATCGAAATTTCTCGTGAAAGAGAAATCCTGAGTGTCAACCAGCTCTACTTGGAATTTTATAGCAACTTCAGGGACAGAGTACACAGCCCTGCAACTGAAGTTCCAGGGAGAAACGCAGATGCTGACGACACTGGTTGAGCAGTTCTGATTCCATCCAGTAGAGGACATTGGTACACACACACACTGGCCAGTGTATTTACTGATATGAAACGAGCTGCCTAACCCTGTATCTGAAACAAAACAAGGCGTTGGATTAAGAATGCTGGAATCAAAATGCTTCGACACATGAAATACATTCTGTGTGCATTGGCTCGATTTTGTTGTGCTTTTGAAATGTAACGTTACCTGTTTTGTTTTCCACGTGGTAGAATTTCAGTTCACTTTGCTGATGAGTCTATAAGAGGTTTTACCTTAAGGCCCTGACTGTCTTAAGATGAGAGTAGTGTTGTTTACCAGCATGTTCATGCCTGCAGAAGGGAGTCTGATTCCTTACAGCTGCCGTGAGAGGATTAGCTGCAAACAGGTTTAAATCCTCCCCTTTGCGTAAGGAAGAAGTCAGATTTAGGGCTCCTTAGGCCCCTACCCCATGTCACTGCATCACTCCCCACTGTTGAAAGGACTGCTAGCAAGATTCTCAGAGATATTTAGGTCCCTAAAACCTGGGAGTTAGGCACCTAAATACTTCTGAGGATCAGGGCTTTGGCTCCCAGTTCTTCCACCCAACCGACCTTTCAGAAACTTCAGCACTAGCTTCCAGGACTTTCAGCCCTCATGGGTTTGGGGCCTCTAGGGGCATGACATCTTGGTTCTCAATACCACTAACAATACCACTACTGCCATCATTTCCACAACCTTTTTAAGCTGTGGAGAGGGAATTCATACTAATCAGGGTAGCAAGATCTTACGTCGCAATCACTCTTAGATACTTATACATCTCCTGTTCCCATAGTACCTGAGTGCTGCACAATCTTCAATACACTTAACCTGACACACCCATATCCTCATTTTACAGATGGGGTAGAGCGGCAGAGATGCTAAAGGACTTGCCAAGGTCACACCATGAGTCAGTGGCAAAACATTAGAACAGAACCCAGGTCTCCCAAATCCTAGGCCAGTGCCCTAATCCTTGGAACATTTCTCCCCAAAATTCTGCTGCCTTAAAAGGGCTGTGTAGAGCCTCTTCTTCTTCGGCTGCTCCCTTCTCTGCTTCCATTGGAGCCTCCAAAACATGGGATTTGTGTGCAGCGGATTCCTGCCAGCTAGAAAGGAAAGGATTATTGCTTCCACTCCACTGACACCGCTCTGGCCGATTCCTGACTGCATTGGATCTCCACCACATTAAGAGACGGAAGGAATCATTTGAGCCATAGTCCTCCAGGTGCCAAGCTTGGGTTTTCATTCCCTCCCCCAAGTCCCACTGCTGGGTTTAAAATATTTACTGTCACTCTAAATAAAGTAGCAGTGGCCTGCATGTGGCGATCACTTCAGGCCTGAAGTCAGTGATAGTCTTTCCATTGACTTCAGTGGAATTTGGATCAGGTCCAATATGCCAGATTTCTTCACTAACATCTCAAAATAGTGGATTCCTTCAGTGATGAGAAATTATCTCCAGACAGTGCAGTCCGTTAAGGGCCCTACTTCTAGACTGTCCCATCTGCAACTTCTTTGTGAGCTGGAGATATATGTTAGAACGTGCATTATCATTTGATAATACTGCACTGTTAATATACTTTCACCATTATTTAGGTTGCCGCTCCTCACTGTTTGCTTAAAGAATGGCTTAGAGTAACTCAGAGATCTCAGAATTCAAGATTTTTTTTATGCATGGGTAGTCTAATTTCACCAGATCCTAGGAGCTCTCGTTTCCTTAGGAAACAAATAAATTGCAACCACAGAGCCTCTAATTTAACTTATTATTCAAAGGAGAAAAAAGACCAAAGCCGTTACTGCACTGTTCTCCTCATCTTCTTTTCCTGTTTTCATCAGATACTATGATATAAGGGCCTATGAATATCTAGATCGGTAGGGCCTTCTCTCACTTTACATTTCAGAGTGGCATAATGTGGCCTTAGTGTAAATGAGAATCAGGCCTGTGGTCTTTGTACCTTCTCTGATGCTGCCCCATGCTTTGGAACAGACTTTTTGGGTTTTGTCCATCTGGAGCTCACTCTCTTCTTTCAAAGCCTCCCTTCCGAGTGTCAGGACCAAGGTGTGGGTTGTCTGACCTAGTGGTTAGAAACAGAGCCTGGCCCAGGGGTCAGAGCCCGAGGCAGAAGCCATGCAAGGAGCTGGGCCGAGGGGACCGGAGCAGTACAGGAACAAGGCAAGCATAGGAGTAATTTCAGTTGCAAAAATAAGCATTGAGCAGCCAGCAACCTACTGCTGCTGCTGAGCTTAAACATAGACCTATCGGCTCCTTTCAGCCAATCGGGTGGGCTGGCCAATCAGGCGATTCAGCAGCAGCCCACCTGGTCTCATTAACCTGCCTGAAGGCTGAACCAACTAGCCCCAGGTTCAGCTGAGGGAACTCCACCCCAGGATTCCTGATGTTCAGCACCTCAAAGCCTTAATACATTTTTCCTCACAACATCCCTGTGAGGTCAGGAAGTGCTACTATCCCCGTTTTACACATGGGGATCTGAGGCATGGACAGACCAAGCCACTTATCCAAGGTCTCACAGGGAGCGCGTGGCCGAGCTGGGATCTAAACCCAGTCTAATGCCTTTGCCCATCTCTTTGAGCAACTCCTGCTCCCTTCTTACCATCAGTAATGATCACCACTTCCAGCCTCCAACTATTCAACTATTTTTGAATAGTTGTCTAGTGTATTGTGCGTGTCTTGTTTGTCTTAGATTATAAACTCTCTGGAGCAGGAAATGTGTCAATCTGTGTTTATAAAGCTCTGTGAATTTATGGTTCACTGTAAGAGTTTATGAGAAATTATTTAAAAGGTAAATTTGAGGAGGATTTTATTCAAAAGTGTCTGGAGTTAATAGCTGTTAGAACCAATTACCCCATAATCAATTTTAATTTAAAACGGTCTTACCACCACACTTTACTTGTGGCTTCACCTCTCTGGAAAAGTCCTACAGATTGTATCTAGAGTGGTTTAGTCCCCTACTCATTTTATGTATCTATATCTATCTTAAATTTTGCTATCATACCTGTCAACGTAGTATCTAAGTACAACTTTACTCTAGGAAAGTCCCTGTTTGGGCTCTTGTCTAGAGATCAAGATCTAGAGTAATTCATAATCCCTTTCTTCCTCTTGCTTTTCTTCCTGGTTGTTGACAGAGAGAAAGTCAGGATAGTAGGGGAAAGAGCTGAAAGGGAAGATGAAAAAGGGAGACAATCTGGATAATATTCATTCTCTCTTCCTGCTGGTAAAACAGCAGCTGAGGCCCTTGAGATACCGCGGTGATGCTAGATGGACTGAAACCAGCTCCAAACAAGAGGAATGCAATTTGGGGAGCAGTTGGGTGGAAAGCTGAGGACTGATGGCATTTGGGAATGATGGTTTGTGCTTTGTATGCATTGTTGTTGTAGACATGTTGGTCCCAGGACATTAGAGATTGGGGTGATCAATCAATTAGAGATTGATAGGAATGTATGGGACCCAGGGATCTTGAAAGGTGTGTTGTGGGGAGTGTTGATCATGGTAGAAGTGGAGAGATGTCTGCAGGCTTTGCAGCTGTTGTTCTGGCAGAGGCTGGCGCCATTTGCGTTGATGTGTCCTGATCTGTGAGATGATGAGCTTGGAAAGGCTTGGGTGTTGTTTGAAGGCGTACCTCATCCAGTGCATTAAATGTCCCAATAACAACCATGTGAGTGAAACCAGACAATCACTACGCTCTCAAATGAACTCATACAGGTCAATGATAAAAAAACAAAAACCCCACATTACCTGTGGCTGAACATTTTTCACAAAGTGATCACTCTATATTGACCTATCAGTCGTCATCCTCAAAGGAAACCTGACATTTTGAGCGAGCCCTGGCCTACACTACTGAAGCCCGGTCTACACTTACCTTTGCGATTCGGTGGCAGTCGATGGGAGATGAACAATTGGTTTATGTCACTTGCATATCTCCCGTCGACTTCGCAGCGTCTCCTCCGTGTGCCGTCCACACTGCGCTGCGTCGAAGGGAACGCCACTTACCGGGGTGGTCTTCCTGCGTCACTTGCTGGATCGACTGAGTGCGTCTATACAGACTGCTCAGCCAATCCAGAGCAGTTGATCTGACGGTGGCAAATTTGCCGCTGTCAGCGTGGACCCAGCCTGAGTTAGGCAGCTTAAATCGACCTAATTCTGTAAGCACCTAAACTAAAACGTAGCTCCCACCAATGTAACTAGCCCACTACACCGACTTAATAACTCCACCTCTGCAAGAGGGGTGGCGCCTAGGTTAAGGTGAGCAGATAGTAAGTGCAAAAGATCGAGACAGGGAGTGCGGGGTAATAGTTACCTATATAAGACAGAGCCCCAAATATTGGGACTGTCCCTATAAAATCGGGACATCTGGTCATCCTAGGTTAGGTCGATGTAGTTAGGTCAAGGCAGTGTCAGTGCAGACATTGTGTTGCTTAGGTCGACTGTGGCTGCTTTCAGCAGCTGTCCCACAATGTCCCACACTGACAGTTAAATCAGTGCACGCCCTCCTACTGAGGATGTGCACTGCCGGCACAAGGAATGTAGCGTAGACATGCAACAGCGATTTAATTACTGTGGTGGCTGTACATCGACATATCTTAAGCTGACAATTTTGTAGAGTAGACTTGCCCTTAGTTTCCCAGACCTGAAGAAGAGCTCTGTGTAAGCTCAGCAGCTTGTCTCTCTCACCAACAGAAGTTGGTCCAATAAAAGATATTACCTCAGCCACCTCGTCTAACTTTGTGCTTCGTCAAATGAGAAAGAGCGACCTGGAGGCCTGATTTTGTGTGCTGAGCTGCAACACTTAGAGAGGCCCATGGTGAGATACAGTCTCCAGAAGAGGGGGCTTGCTGTGTGAGTGGTGACTGGGAGCGGTGCACCTGCTGGCTGTTCAGTGAAACTCAAAAGCCTTATCAGAAAATTGTTGGAGAGTCTGGTGCCAGATGATCCACTCTCACAAGATTTTGCCCCTTACCGAAGTAGCTGAATACGCTTCTCCATCCATGCAAAACAGCAAACGTTTTTTCCCTGTCTCATTGAGTGTGCTGCCAAAAACCCAACAGCAGCAGGATTTCATATCTTTAATTAGGGAGCGTAGGTTTCAGGATGATGGGCGTTTGAGCCGTAGAGTCCCACAGCCCAGAGAAGATTTGAAGCCCCGTTGAACTCTCCCCAGGAGGGGATGGTGATTAATTTGTCATCAGTATCGCTCTGAAGTACCATATCACGGTTCAGCTTGTTAACCCTTTTCAAAAGGCCAGCTGACTAGTGATACTTCTGGGGTTTGCTAACCATTGCACACGTGCAATGCCAGTTTCCTTCTGAGCTAGCAGTGGCTGGCTAAGTACCAACTGCACCTACCTTCCTGTTTACCTTTTAATGCCTGCTAGTACATTAATGTGGGTTTCTGCTGGAGCTGGTTGGCACCGATCTTTGGAAATCTCTATGTGATGCTGTAATCAGCCGTTTTAGGGAAACAAGGATACGTGTTGAAGCCAAACTGGGAGATGTAACGCACGATTAACATGTATTTCTCTGCTGTCCCCCTTGCTCTTTCCAACCTTCACTTTAAAATCCTTTTGTGAACCCAAATAGACCATTCCCATTGGCTCACGGGACACCTAGAACCTGGGATTGGTGTCTTTTGAATACATACAAAATCAGAATGAATTCAAGTAAAAGGATTTTGTATGTTCCCTGAACTGAGGTTCCAACACCATCTTGGCTACTAAGAGTATCCACGTGGAAAAGCAATCTATGGCTTATTAGTAGAGTATACGTTTCTAGTTCTTTGTAAAGTTAGGATTAGCGAGGACTCCAGTCAGCACACAAATTGATTCCTGAAGAATTTATACTTACTGTATCGGCTAATGGAAATCAGCAAAGAATTCCGGCAAAACCTACAGGAATTATCTCTTCAAATTTGCAGGACTTTTGCATCTGTGTTTGTATTTATTTTTCTTGGCTCTTCTTTTCTTTTCCTGTACTAGATATCATCATACAGAGTCAACAAAGATGGGCAGGTGTGTCCCATGGGGCTGAAGTCCAAGACCCTCCCTCCCCACTGGGTAAAGCCCTTAGTCCCATCACCCCACTGCGGGACAGAAGCCCTGAACTCCCTCTCCCCCCCATTCTGGTAGGCACAGAATGAGTGGGAGTGTCTGGGGGGTGCTCCACCAGCTGCACTTTGACTGTAAGAGAGCTGCAGGGGGCTCATGCGCCCAGTCTGGGCCCCCCAGTATGGGGTGAGACTCCTAGGGTGGGCTAGTTGGGCGGCGCAGGAACAACTGACACGGTGGGGGGTGCCGAGAGCCAGCCCACCGGACAGTAAACCCTGGCCACGAAGGGAACCCCTTGCACCAGCGCCTCTGCAGCTAGGGGATCCCCTTGGTCCCCATTTACTTTAAGTGCCTCCCATCCTAACCGTGCCAGGGTTGGACCCCGGCCTCTTCCCGGCTCGGGCAGCGAGGGGCTCGGTTTCATGCCCCCCTGGGCTCGGGGGGAGGCTGGCACCTTGCAACCTTCCCTCCCAGCCCCGGGGCGGGGGCCCGGCCCCAGGCACTCTGCAAACCGCGGGACCAGGCAGGGACACGCGCCGGAGCCGAGCGGGGCGAGCAGCGGGGGTGCGCGGGGACGCCCCGGCGCGGGGGTGCGGCGCGGGGGGCGGGGCGCCGGGCCAGCAGCCCCGGGCCGGCCCCGTGCGAACGGCCGCAATCCGGAGCGCCGCCGGCTGGGCTCACACGGCGCCTGCGCTGCCGGGCCGCCGCTCGCGGGGAAGCGGTTTCGGGGGCGAACCGCAGCGGCGCGGGGGCAGCCGGAGAGCGGCGGGTGACACGCGCAGGCCGGGGCCGCCCCTTCCAGCCCCCCAGCGCAGGCAGCGCAGCGCTTCACCCAGCGGGGCCGGGTTCGAGCCGCAGCGGCGGCGGCGCGGGAGCGATGCGGGCGGAGCCGTCACCTGCCTGATCTCGCTCGGCGGGGCGCCGGGCTGCGAACCCGCGCCGTGCCCTGCCCGCGGAGGAGCTGGTGAGTGCCCGAGCGCCGGGATGCTGGGAAGGGGCGCGCGTGTGAACCCAGCCGGCTGGCGCAACGCTACAAGGGGGCGATCCCCCCGGGGGCCGGGTTCTGCTTGGTGAGGGGCAGCCCTGGTGTTTGCGAGCCGTAAACGGCCCGCTGCAAAAATGCAAAGTCCTTCAGCAAATCCCTGCTGCACGGGGTCAGAAATAGCCGGGGGCTGCACAAAGGGCGTGGGGGTGAGGAAAACCCAACTGCCTAGACGTGTTCAAAGGCGTACCCCTGCCCCCGTGCTCCGTGCAAAATAGTTTGAGTGCTGGGAAAGAGATGCAAGTACAAAACCGCACGGACAGCTTCTCTGGACAAAATAGAGGAGTAATTCCAGGAGAGGATGCTGAATTAAGTCCATGTCAAGATCAGAGTTCCTAACAGAGAAATAGTCTTGGGCGGTGTATCCGGGTGTCATTTATTTATTTAGGAAGAATGAAATCACTTGGCACTAGGTTATCAGAAAGAAACCAGCCAGTGAATTAAATAGAAGCCAAGGAATTATTTCATGACAGTTGTCTTTCCCCGGGTGATTTCATCTGCACTCAGTTTTGTTCACGCATTTTTAGGATGCATGAAGCAATTTCTCTCTCAGATTAATGGTTAGCTTTTATCTACATGAATGTGAACATACCCTGGCCAACACCCCCTTTTCCCCCCCCCAATCTAGCAAACAAAAAGTAGAATAACATTTCTTTTTGGATTCTGACCCTGTACTGAAATCGCCTAACTCCTGAAACTGTAGTGTCAGCATTTGTTGGATGCAAACACCTCTATTTCAAGCTATAATAATTCATCTTTAGTAGTTAATTTTTAAATAGAAGAAAAAATATTCCTAGTAGGACTATTATTGTGCAAAGTACACCATTTTAAAATACAAACAAGGACTGGCAGCGCATCTTATGAGCTGATAAAAATCATATTTGTGTTATTTCACACTGGGTGACACCCAGAAGACATGGGTGATAGCCAGCAGCTGGAGCAAGTTCTCCTCCTTAAGGAGTTGTGGTGCTGAGCTCTGAATGGCTAGAAGTCTATCAATAATCCTTTAAACAAATTAAATTGCCTGTATTTTAGACTTTTGCTGCAACTGGGGACATTTGAGTATTATTCTGAGGGTGGGTGATAACTTGAGTGGAGATCTGTTTTGTAATGTCCCATAGGGAACAGTGTTTGGGCAACTACAATAACTTCTGTCACACTGCATTACAATGTGTATTGTTCAGGTTGGTTGATAGCAGTGACCATTTGTGTCATCACTTACAATTTGCTAGTTTAGAGAAATGGCCCATAATCTGCCATAACACAGTTTGATCCTGTGCAATGAAAAGCAAAACTATTTTATAGCAAGGGTAAAAAATGGACAGGCAGTGGGTGGGGAGGCAGACAGAAAAATCTTCTAAAGAAATTAAACTAATTGGCACAGTATAAATACGGTTTTATTTCTTTTTTTGTGACACTCTAATACATGTGCCAAAATGCCCGCTGTGTCTACTGTATATGTTGGCAGATACCTCTGGCTTGCTAGTATTGAAATCTGTTTCAGGTTTTCCAGCACATCTCCTCTTATAACCTTCAAATTATTAGAAAAGGGACAGAGTGAGTGAAACCTCTCTGTTCAGTGTCACTGACACTAATGTATACACGTTGTGTTTTGATTGCGCTGAGAGCTTCTGTAGCTCAAACTATTGCTTTGTTAATTTGGTGTTTTAACAAGTTCCGTGACTAAGAAAAGCAGCTGAGGTTTTTTGGCACAGTGGTGACAGTAATTTGGTTCATTGCTGTAATTTGGTTTGAGGTAGGTTTTTGGTTGGGCTTTTGTCACAGCGATCATTCTGGCCTCCAGCCCTATGGAAAAACTTTCTTCATTTCAAAATGTAATGGAGACTATTCAAATCATAGGATTTCGCACTGTACATTCCATGATTTATTTTCATTTTACAGTCGGTTTTGAGTACCCACCCTGAATGCTGAACTCTTCCAAAAATGTACTTGCTTATTAGAAGATGATTCATGTACATTCTGAACACAGCAGTTCTTTTCACCAGCATTTTCTTAAGGCATGAATGTCTATTGCAGGGAGGAAAATGTGTCTGCAAGCGTTCTGGTAGTGTGGGGAGCCCTGGAGTAGCAGTCAGTGTTTCCATTCCCAAAGCAATTGTAATGCCATTATCATACACGATCATGTACAAAACACTTTCTGGAGGTTCCTATCCTGCAAAGCAGAGCGATATTTTGTATTGAGTAAAAAAGCGTGCTGCGCTTTTGACATAATTTAATAAAGTGGTTTTTTTGCCATGTCGGTCCCAGGATATGAGAGAGACAAGATAGGTGAAGTAATGTGATTATCTTCTCCAGACCTAAGGAAGAGCTCTCTTTGAAACTTGAAAGCTTGTACTTTGCACCAACAGAAGTTCTAATAAAAGATATTACATCCGCCACTTCGTCTCTCTCATAATTCAGTAAAAACAGAACAGTTCTACATTTCAGAACAACATTATCACCAATGAACTAAACAAAATTTGTTCTACTTACTGTGTGTCAGAATTAGCTTATTTTGATATATACCTGCCTGAATTTCTCATGTTTTAACAATGAAACAATAGTAATTTATTATCTGGATACGTAATTACACAGACTGAAACAATGCCCCACTCTGTAATCAGTGTTTGGCTACCCAGAAGCTTTTAATTCTCTCTCTCTACTGCCTTATTTATGTTTTGATAAGAATTGAGATAACAGAATGGTAGCTGATGAAAGGGCCTTTACATCTAATAACCTCACAATGAGATCAGGCATCCCTAAAGCATTAAAAAGACAGGGAAAGGTTACAGAAAGCTTTACACAAATGTATTAATTGCTGTAAAGCTGGCTTTAAAAGAGTTTAGAGTAGGTACAGATGTGATTCATTCTTTGAAACGTGTTTCTGGGGACATGTACAGTTCCAAGACACACAACTTCTCATTCTCCTCATTGGAAGGCTACCCTCTGCTGGCTGAAACTACATTTACACACAAAAGGGGAAACTATCAGCTTTGGGCAAATGATGGTTTCCAGCAGTGGTTTTCAATCTGTGGTCTGCAGACCCCTGGGGGTCCACAGTCTATGTCTAAGGGGTCCGCGAAAGGTTGTCATTTCCATAGAACAGTGGTTTTCAACCTGTAGTCCGTGGACCCGTGTGGGTCCACAGCCTATGTCTATGATTTCCAATGGGTTCTGCACCCTTGTTCAAAATTTTGTGGGGCTCCACAAATGAAAAAAGGTTGAAAACCAAAGGTTTACATAATGAAACAGTTCCATTCTCCCCCTCCTGCCCTCTCTTAAATAAACTAGTTAACAGTAAGTGGCAGTTCTGACACCAGAAGTGGCTTTCTGCTTAACAGGTAACAAATTAACTGAATTAATTAAAAAAGGATCCTATGTCTATGTATGAAATTTCATATAACTTAAGGCAAGAGCTTCATGTTGTTCTAAAACTCTGTTTGAGAAAGAAGAAAGGACCCACTAATGGGATACATTATCTTGTGCCCTGCCTAGCCAGGATGACATTGGTACTCAGTTCTGAATGGTTCCCACCAGGATAGGCCCTAAATCAAATGGCACCCCCGCCTAGGAATATATTCAGTGCCCTCTGCTCCATTGGTTAAACTTCTGAATACCTTATATTTTATTGCATTTGTAGTCCATTTCACAACTTTGGTGCACAATTTAGCATGCATGATTTATCCCTGTCATATAAGACGATAAATTTGTGTGCTAGGATCTGTAAATCTGTATTTATTCATGTAATATATAAGCAAATAAAAAAAATTGTTTCCTCTAAGCTTATAGAAACTTTTTAATTTTAAGAATAACTGAAATGTATTAACATCAAGAAATTAAAATGTGCACCAGTGTTGGTTGGACCAGTATTAAATAGTGTTACGGTAGGTGACAGTCTTAGAATGTTAACCCTGGTTCTTTAATTCAAAAGGTCAGTTTTCTTACCTTTGCTCTTGTGAACTGAAGCATAGCATCAGAGAAATCCAAAGACTGGCCAATGGCCATTTTCAAGCAATAAAATAGCAAGTGATGTCAATCTCTCGTCGTCCACAAAGATATATTTTAATGAGCCTGAGCTTTGAAAAGCTGTGCTTATCACTCACAACTGTGACCAGCAGCATGAGCAGAGTCCTCAAAGCTCTCCACACATTAGGAAAAGTGTCCTTTAGCTCTGCACCATGAATGAGTTGGAGAACTTGTAGTGGAGAGGGCTTCTTGTGTGACAAAATGTGACGGATGTTTTCTAGTTTGACACAAAGGTCTTTATCATTGACATTTGAACTTTCCCCATGTGTCAGCATCCAGTGAAGGTCTGTACAATTGTTCAAGAGTGTTTTCCTGTCCTCCGGCAGCTAACTGAGGTCACACAATTTCCTCCAGGTCTTTTCTTGGTGCTTCATTTGCCCAAACCTTTCTTCGATGGACATTCAAGCAGTGTCATGAAGTGAGCAAAAAAAATCCCACTTTAATTTTTCTTCCGAGTTTCCCATCACCTCATCTCTGCCCTTGCAACCAAACTGTCTCTTCTTCCAATGAATATGAGTTTTCTCCTAAGCTCAGCTCCTAAGTTTTCTGCCATTTCTTTGGCAGCAGTGATGGCATCTTCAAATCCATTGTCTTTGTAGGCCACAATGAAATGATGTCAGATTCCGGCCTTGGTTTTACTTGACTGCACAAGTTCCCTAAGGGCATCCTAACCCCATATTTCTTTTAAATTGTTGCGTAGATTGGGGTTTGATATCTATCTCTTGGTGTCTCATTAAATATGTTCTTTATTAGTCGCTATTTACTCTCTTCAAGTCTTAAAGCACAAGTACACTATCACAATTATACAATAAAACAAGGTTCACAATATTGGACTCTCACTTCACTTCAGTTCATTCTTATATCTCAGTGACTGACTGGCAATGCCCCGCCCTTATATACCCACAAGGACATGGCTGACAACATTCTGATACTGACATGTTGACAACATTCAAAGGAAATGTAGTTCTAAGAAAGTCTGGAAGGTTCCACAAGATTCTACAAAGATCCAGAACGTTCTAGGAGATTAATGAAAAATGAATCCATGTATGGAATACTTGAAACATTTTACTTCAAATATTCTATTTTCCCTTTTATCGCTAACAACAAAAACAACACCCCAAGCCTGGTGCCCCCCAATCCCAGCACCCCAGGCACTCTCCTGGGTCTCCTGCCCCTAAATCCAGCCCTGGTTCCCACGTAAGGTCCTCTCTATCACAAATAAGATTAGTTCTCAGTTGACTGATGCTAGAACATATGGTCTCTATGGAGCTGGAATGGTAAGATTTGTCTTTATTACTTTGCTATTCTGTTCTTCTCCTCTCATTATTTATACAATCAGAACTCACTGTGCCATCTTTCTGCCAATTTGCAACTGTCTAGTTCAGTAGATTTAGCAAGACCCAGATGGTTTCCAATCTAAATCCAGCTGTCTAAACCATTTACATGTGTAAGTTCAGGGTGCAAGAAGGGAAAGAAGCATGAGAAGTCAACATTTCTGGTTGAATAAATGAGCAGCCATTTTCCAGGATTGTGAAGTCTTTGATTTTGTGATTATGATTGATATTTAAGGCTGGCTAAGATTTTCCAAAAGTGCATGCCTAACATCACGAAACCTTCAGAGGGTCGGTGCATGACATTTTCTGAAAATGAGGCCCCTTTAAGGTGTCTAATGTTTGGCATTCAAAAATCTAGACACCCAAAATCACTAGTTACTTCTGAAAATCTTGTAACCACTTCTAGGGTTAGGAACTAGGGCACCATGTTCATTCCCCATTTACTAAGTCTATAATCTACAAGTATAATATGCTTTTTTTAGTGGTGTGGCAGAAATTTGCTGTGAAAGTCAGTGTCTGTCTGTCCTGAACATAAGAATGGCCATGCTGGGTCAGACCAATGGTCTGTGTAGCCCAGTATCCTGTCTTTCCCCAACAGTGGCCACTGCCAGATGCCTAAAAGGGAATAAACAGAACAGGCAATTATCAAGTGATCCATGTCCCGTTGTCCACTCCCAGCTTTTGGCACTCAGAGTTTTAGGGGCAGCCAGAGCTGGGTTGCGTCCCTGACCATCTTGGCTAATAGCCATTGATGGACCTATCCCCAATGAACTCACCCAATTCTTTCTTGAATTCAGTTCTACTTTTGGCCTTCACAACATGCCCTGGCAAGGAGTTCCACAGGTTGACTGTGCATTGTGTAAAGAGGAAGTAGTACCTTATGTTTGTTTTAAACTTGCTGCCTATTGTTTCATTGGGTGGCACGTAGTTCTTGTGTTATGTGAAGGGATATATAACATTTCCCTATTCATTTTCTCCATACTATTCATGATACTCCACCATATCCCCTCTGAGATGTCTCTTTTCTAAATTAAACAATCCCAGTCTTTTTAATCTCTCCTCTTCTGGAAACTGTTCCATATCCTTAATAATTTTTGTCACCTTTCTCTCAACCTTTTCCAATTGAAATCTATAGTTTTTGAGATGGGGCAACCAGAACTATATGCAGCATTCAAGATGCGGGCATACTGTGGATTTATATTGTGGCATTATAATATTTGCTGTCTTACTATCTGTCCCTGGTCTAATGGTTCCTAACATTCTGTTAGCTTTTTTGACAGCCACTGCACATTGAGGAAATGTTTTCGGAGATCTATCCACCATGATTCCGAGAGCTCTTTCTTGAATGGTAACAGCTAATTTAGACTGTCATTTTGTAGGTATAGTTGGGATTTTGTTTTCCAATGGGCATTACTTGCACTTACTAACATTGAATTTCATCTGCCACTTGATCACCAAATCACCCAGTTTAGTGAGGTCCTTTTGTAACTCTTCGCACTCAGCTTTGGATGTAACTGTGGTAATTTTGTATCATTTGCAAACTTTGCCACCTCTCCGTTTACCCCTTTTTCCAGATCACTTATGAATATGTTGAACAGCACTGGTCCCAGTACAGATCCTTAGGGGAACCTGCTATTTACCTCTTTTCATTGTGACAACTGACCATTTATTCCCACCCTTTGTTTCTATATTTTAACCAGTTACTGATCCAGGAGAGGACCTTCCCTCTTTTCCCATGCTTGCTTACTTTGCTTAAGAGCTTTAGGTGAGGGGTCTTAGAATCATAGAATATTAGGGAAGGGAAGGGATGGGACCTCAGGAGATCATCTGGTCCAACCGTCTGCTCAAAGCTCGGCCAACCCCAGCTACATCGTCCCAGCCAGGGCTTTGTCAAGCCACACCTTAAAAACCTCTAAGGATGGAGATTCCACCACCTCTCTCGGTGACCCATTCCAGTGCTTCACTGCCCTCCTAGTGAAAAGCCTGCTTTCCCTCTGTCTCTCCTCATAAGTCATGTGCTCCAGGCCCCTAATAATTTTGGTTGCCCTCCACTGGACTCTTTCCAATTTGTCTACATTTTTTCTGTAATGGGGCCCTCTCAAATTGCCCCCCACATCCTTTCTATAGGGGTTGGGGGCCCAAGACTTTGTCTCCAATTTGTCCGCATCCTTTCTGTAGTGGGGGGCCTAAGACCTTGTCAAAGGCTTTCTGAAAGTCCAACTATTTAATATCAACTGGATCACCCTTGTCCACATGCTTGTTGACCCCCATCAAAGAATTCTAATAGATTGGTGAGGCATGATTTCCCTTTACAAAAGCAGTGCTGACTTTTCCTTAATGTATTTTCTTCATTTACGTATCTGATAATTCCGAGGATGAACTTTACCTACTTTTTCCTAAATGATGCTACTGACTTTAAAATTATCCAGCAGTAATATTTGAATCAGACATCTTTTTCCTTTTCCAGCCCATGGTTCCTGAGAGGCTCCCCAGCACTGCTTAGGAACAGAGAACTGCTTTGTAAAGAGTTGGGGAAACTTATTTTCATTTTTGTTCTGAGATACCTTCTGCAATGGTTTGTTGTAGTTTGTTCACTTGAGGTATTTCAGGAATGATCACGCAGCCATTATCAGTGTAACCAGCAGGGTTTCAATATACATAAACTCAACCTAATTGTGACGTTTTGTTTGTATACTCCTTGTACGAGAGAAGTCCTGCCTGCCTTCTCGCACCAAGCACTATGGCTCCTGCAGCGATTCAGCTGTATGGCTAATTTTCAAATAAACTTCAGTTACACATTTTCTTTGTTCTCTGCTGCTTGAGATACTCTGCCTGTGGTTCATAAACACATTTACAGTCCCTCTGTGCTGTGAGCAGGTTGGTTTGCATTTCTAATGAATTTAATTTACTGTGGAATAAGTCAATATGTGAGATGAAAGTTCCTTCAGTACCCATGATCTTTCTTCATTAGCTATCCTCACATAATAGCCACACCTTCCCCATGCAAGCCTAAGGGGTAGAGTATGTAAAATAGACTAGAAACCCTTCTTTGTCTTAAATTGCAAGGGAAACAAGCTTCTAATATACCAATGATACAGAAACAGGCCACCCATATATTTACTTCATCCACTTGATAAATCTAGTTAACCAAGATTAGAAGCCCCTTGGAGCAAGAGCTCTCTTATTTACCGCTTGTTTGTACAGTGCCTAGCACTGTGACGATCTGGTCTCAGTGAGGGCTTCTGGGGTTACTGTAATATAAACAATGGATTATAAGTCACTTTATTGTGGCCTTTGGATGCAGATATATGTTAAAAGCCTGACATTTTTTTTCTGCTCCCCTAAAGGTGCTAAGTACCTGCAGTTCCCATTGATGACCTCCTAAGGTTCCTTCCAGCCCTAATTTTCTATGATCTCTGGAGAATCAGGGGCCACCCATTTACCACTGTGTAAGCAAATTTAGATTAGATTCCTGATCTTGGCATCCAAGGTTGAAAATGCAGCTTAATGTGCTTCTTAATGTGTCCATTAACCTAGTAGAGAGTCTAATGTCCAGTAACAAGAGGAATTTGAAACAATTGGGACCATTAAAATTCCTGGTTGGGAGCAGGTCACTCTTCTTAGGGGGCTTGTGAGGTGGAGCCATTCTTGTCAAGGATCTTGCGATGCAGCCTACGTCAGCTAGGCTGTCTGACATAAAATTGTTTCATATCTGCAGTTACTACCAGTTTGCTAAAAACTGAAAAACAGTTAGTTGACGTCTCCGGGTTGGCAGTAGACCACAGAAATAATCCCAAGGTCAAGTACATGTTTTAAGTGAGCGTTGATGTATCATACAGGATTTTTCCTTCCCCAAATTGCCTGATCCTGTACATTGACTTCAATAGGGTCAAGATCTGGCCTTAAATAGGGATAGAACTTCAGAACAGTGCCAGGCATTTTGTCTGGCTAGCAAACTATTGCTTTGCAATGGTGAATAAATGTTTGCTTTAATAATCAGAGGAATCTTTTCTTTCCCCAGATTGGTGTTCAGAATGGCAAGTGTGCAAACTCTCATCCTTTTTCTGTGTGCTCTTAAGAATGTTCTACCCTCCAATTCCCGCTGGAAACCAACCTGGCCATCTTACAAAGTTCCAGTAATCCTTCCACAGTCTACCCTTAATCTGGACAAACCACAATTTGATGCAGAAACCAAACTAGAGGTGGTATCTTCCTGTGGTCTAGAGTGCCACAAGCGTTCCCCGCTGCCAACGTATGAAGAAGTGAAGGACTACCTGTCCTATGAGACCTTGTATTCCAACGGTAGCCTTGTGGAAACTGAAGTAGGCATTTACATTATCAACAGTGGTGGTGATGGGTCGCAGCGTAGATCTCGAACAAAGAGGCAGATATATGGCTATGACAGCAGGTTTAGCATTTTTGGCAAGGACTTTTTGTTGAATTACCCTTTCTCTACTTCAGTGAAGTTGTCCACAGGTTGCACGGGGACGCTGGTGGCAGAGAAGCATGTCCTTACTGCAGCTCACTGCATTCACGATGGCAAAAGTTACGTCAAAGGAGCCCAGAAACTGCGAGTGGGCTTCCTGAAGCCTAAACTGAAAGATGGTAGTAAAGGGACTAATATCACAAGCTCAATGGTGCCTGAAAAAATGAAATTCCAGTGGATCCGAGTGAAACGGACACACGTCCCCAAAGGATGGATCAAAGGAAATGCCAACGATATTGGCATGGATTATGACTATGCCCTCTTGGAGCTCAAGAAGCCGCACAAAAGAAAATTCATGAAGATAGGTGTGAGCCCATCAGCGAGACAGTTGCCTGGAGGGAGAATTCACTTCTCTGGCTATGACAATGATCGTCCAGGAAATCTGGTTTACCGTTTCTGTGATGTCAAAGATGAAACATTTGACCTCTTGTATCAGCAGTGCGATGCCCAGCCAGGTGCGAGTGGGTCTGGGGTGTATGTGAGGATGTGGAAGAGACAGCATCAGAAATGGGAACGTAAAATTATTGGAATATTTTCAGGGCATCAGTGGGTGGACATGAATGGCGCCCCACAGGATTTCAATGTGGCTGTTCGCATCACACCTCTCAAATATGCACAGATCTGTTACTGGATCAAAGGCAACTATCTTGATTGCAGAGATGGATAAAGACAACCCTCCAGAAACCATTTAATTGTCTTAATTGCTTATCCAAGGAAAAGTCAAACTTCTTTTGTTACAAATGTGTGTGATTCTACTTTGAAACAGTTGGACATAATTTATAAAATTACAAGCAGGCACCCTTATTCTTTGGAAAGTGATTGTGTGACATAATTGCTGTTAGAAAATGTTAATTTGAGGAGGAAGAAAAACTGTTGGGAAGGGAAAGCTCAGGTGGATTTGCTGATTTTTGCAGTTCTAGCAATTTAAGATTAATTTTGGGATTTGTAAACAATGCAAAATCTGAACAGTTTCCAAAGAGTTGTCTGAAAGGCATGCTGTCAGGTAGCTCACGCCTGCATTGTTTGTAACCCAAACACAGGATTTATAGCAATGTTTTAATCTGAAATTTTAAAAGACAATGTTTCTTTTATATTGGAGGTGAAAAGGGATGTTTAACAGCAAACTCCTACCTGTAGTGTTTGCCGCTCAAACGTTGCAGTATCGTGCTATGCACGAGAATCAGAATGCAAGAGGGACTAGGCTTACATTGTTGAAGATGAATGTCATGCAACTAACACAAAGGGCAAATAAATAGATGGGATTTTTCCAACGGTAACGTTTGAGTGCCCTGGGGCTTTATGAGGAACATAGGCAAGAAAAATACTTTTCCAACATCTAGGCCAGTGATCCCCAAACTTTTTAGGTGATGCCCCCCTTACTCCTGTCCACGCCCTCTCCTGGGGCTAGAGCTGCGGCTGAGGCTGGGAGTGAGGCAACAATTGGGATTGGGGGCCAAGGCTGGGGCTCGAGCAGGGCCTGAAGCGGAACCGCAGCTAGGCCGAGGCTGAGGCCAGGAGCCAGAGACTGGGGCTGCAGCTGGTGGCAGAAGCAAAATGGGGTGTCAAGGCTGGAGCCACAGCTGGGAGCAAAGCTGCACCTGGGCAGCGGTCAGGTGCAGAGCCATGATCGGGCTGGGAGCAGAGCCACGGTTCAGTCTGAGGCTGGAGCCAGAGCAGAATGGGGCTGGGTGGCGCTCCTTCCTTGTCCCCTGTGGGGGCTGGTTCAAGCCCCGCCACACGCCCCTAAACATTCCTCCATGCCCCTCTAGGGCAGTTTGGGAACCACTGATCTAGGCCATAATCTTGCAAAGACAGGCATGCATGGAACTTGAGTCACGCAAGCGGTGCCATTGAGATCTGCTCACTTAAGTAGAGTTTGCATAGGATTAAATTTTTAGCATCTGGACCACAGTTTTTAACGTGACAGTGTCCCTATAAACATATTATATAAAAGGTATATAGGGGGAAAAGAGTTGTTGCCTTTTGTGACTTACTTAAATCTTTAATCATAGGAAATTTCTAGCCGTCGGTGTCCCCTCCAGCAGTGCAAGCCTTTTGGGAGGGGTGGAGAGGCATCTTTAGTCTTCTTGGCTTCCTAAATTGTAAGGTATATGGAGAAAGTATGATATAGTTGTTACTGCATTTTTCCTTCCATCCCTTCATGATCTACGCTCTCCTTCCCACATATGGATAAGAAAGAAAGAAAAGATTTGTTAACTAGATTTCTATATGTGTCTCTGCCACCCCACTAGGTACCTTAATCTATATCTTGACTTCTGATTTTTTTTTCTTACAGCATTTGGGGCAGTTTTCTTCCAAAATTGGAAGATATGAGTAGTTCTTCACAAACACAGCTCACCAGTTCTGCAGCTGTAATAGAGCTAATTGAACGAGCAAAGTTGCAGGATGTAATCCCAAAATATGGATAAAACGATGCACTGGTGTCTCTTATAGACATTGATGCCTGTAATTTTACTGTAGCAAAATTATAATTCAAATAAAAATGACCTTTTTATGGGTTGAAAAAAATCCAGCCAAATACTTGTTGCACAGCAAACCATGTCGGTAAAACAAAGAACTTTCTATACGTAATGTTTCTCGGGTGGATTATGCCACTGTATTTCAGTAACATCGCTAAACTGCTGTCAGGGCAGCCTGTAGCTACTCTTTAAATAAGAAGGTGGACACTGGTTCAAACTCTAGTCTTCATTCCATCCAGGCCTCTCCCACCAACTTCTGAAGCTTATTGAGTTATGCACTGCACAGATGTTAGCGGGACAAGTTACAGCGCTGTACAGCAAAATGGTTGAGCTGAGCAAGCTTGAGTCTAGATAGGCTTCTTCCTGAGCTTTATAGGAAAATTGTAATTCAGTTAAGCCGTATTTTTCTTTCACTTTACTAATTTTTATGGTGTAGGAAAACATACTCCTGCTGGTGCTTTATCTTGCTAGAGGCTTTGGCTCTAGTTCTGAAAGCCATTTTTGCTGGAGCATCCTAAAGATGTTTTTGATAGCAGGTACAGTGTTCAAAACTGTGGAACCCTTCCTTCCTGGGAGTTTGCACTTGGATGCATACAGTTACTAATGCTTTAAAAATATGAATAATCACCATATGTATTTGACAGACTTCTGCTGCCTTTTTATTCTCGATTTACTTTATTTTGTGGTTGTTAGCCAGAACACTTCTGTTTGAATGTATCACAGTGAATAAAGAAAAATAATGGAATTTCAGTGCAGACACTCTTGTACTTGTACCGTATCTGGGGTTGTAACTTCAGTCTCTTTTTGCTGTTACTTATTTGTAAGGACATTCAAATACAGCACAGTTATATCCACATCCTCAGTGCTGTTTCTTCATTTATTTCCTTTCAGCTTTCTTTCCTTCACACTCATTGCAGATAATCAAATGTATTTTGGTAGAGATGATTATATAACCCCGGGCAAAGGCCTCTGGCAATCCTAACTTTCATGTGATCATTGCATTTCCAAAACAAGAACCATAGGATCATATTAGCTAGTTTGAACACATAGTCAAACTCATTCTTAGTGTCACTCCACAGAAGAAAGGGAGGAATTTGGCCCACTGATTCTGTCTCCTATATTCTGCAAGTGCAGAATATAGTCTCATGATAGAGAATATAATGGACCTGGTTTTCCTCCTGACATTGGTGTAAATCGGAAATAACCCCTTTGACATTAGTAGTTAGTGAGAGGAGAACAGGGGCCATAGAGTGTAAATATGTCCCATGCACTGAATTTTGTTTCTAGATGTGCAAGATGGTGTGTAAAATTTTGAGAATTTAGGCTCTGATTCATCAAAACACCTGTACACATGCTTACTTTCCATTGAAACACATTCTTAAGTGCTTTGGGGCCTTAGCACTTACATGTTATAAAGTGTCTCAATATAAATGTAGATGAGTTCCAAAGGGGTAGCTGTGTTAGTTTGTTTTTAGCAAAACAGTGACAAAGTGGGTTTCTGCCCACGGAAGCTTAGGCCCAAATAAATTTGTTAGTCTTTAAAGTGCCACAGGACTCTCATTGTTTTCATATAAATGCAGAGATGAAATCAAGGCTGTTTGAGTGAACATTTTCAACAGGCAAGCCAACTTGTATGCATCATTTTTTATCCATCAAATTACCAGCTTGCTTATGCAGCAAGTTTAAAAAGAGGTAGTGAGAGATCACTTTCCTCTTACCATAACCCCTATGCATGCACTTTAGGTTTTTAATGATAAACTGAAGGGAATTTGTAGATATCTGGGGTGGAATTTTTATATATGCTCAGCATTGGTTTAACTGCTCCCAGGCACATCAATGAAGTTTTGCCATTGGTTTCAGTGGCAGCAGACTTAGGTCAATGCTGAGTGGTTTTGAAAATCCCTCTCTCTGAATGCATTTGTCTTGATGTTATAATGGGGGCTGTTTTGACTAGAGAAAACCAGCACATCAAGGGGACAAAAATAACTTTTTTTTTAAAGACACAGTATGATAAATCCTTATCTTCTTCAACTGGTTTTACACCCCAAATAGCCCACAGAATTAGTCTAACAACATATCACATTGCTTTTGTATCTCAATACAGTGCAGAGGCGGAACCTGGATGTTCTGTTCCGGTTAGTTTTAGATTCTGGTAAATGGAACAGATTATATGGGATGACATTACAACATCCTTACAAGGCTGACCTAGGGTAAATCCTAGTTAATCTGAAATAACTCTCCTCTCTGGATGGAGGTGATGGGGGAAATGGAAACTAAAAATGAACAAGAACACAGAAGGTGCTGCTCCGCCTGTTTCACTGAGAACTGTAGAATGTCAACGAGGTCCATTGTCAGAGCAAAGGTATTCTCCTTGAATCTGTAATTGCTTTGCAATGGAATTCCCAGCCTGGCTGCTTATAGTGAAGCCATGATCTTAAAAATTCCATGCTGAACTGTGAGCAAGATAATACATGCTTGAAATTCTTTTCCATGTTGCCACTTAATCTGCCATTTGTTAGCCCTTCCTGGTATAGTGCCAACTCAATATGCACGATGTCTTTTACAAGAGAAGCTTTCAAAGAATGGAAAGAGCATGCCGGGTGAGTAGGAATATTTCTGTTTTCTGGAAGGAAAAGGAAAAGGTGGACAGCTCAAAGCAGCAGAGAAAGGAGTGAAGATAAATGGAGCAGCAGTACAGCACAACAACGGACCTTAAAGCTGTGTATTGGTTAATTTTTATAAATGATGATTTGCACTTCCATAGCATTTTCTATTTAAGAATCTAAAGACACAGTATAAATATAAATTCATGAAGCCTCTCAAAATGTCTCTATAAGGTAGGTAGGTAAGTAATAATATCTGAATTTTTAAAGACATGGAAACTGAGGCACAGAAAGCTTAGGCCAAAATTTCCAAACATACTTTTAGGCACCTACAGATAAATAAGTGACCAGTTTACCCATGTCCTAAACTCCCATTTAAGAGCTTAAATATGGAGTTTGGGATCCCTAGTTAGGCAACCAGGCTTGAAAATTCTGGCCTAAGTGACTTTGCCATGGTCACATGAGAAGTTTTTGCTAGAGCTGGGACTACAACCCAGATCTTCTCCAGCCCAATCATATGCTTCAATGACAAGAACATCTTTTCCCATTTCTGCATGGTGAATATTGGCTAGAATCGGAAATGCGTACCACAGATGCTACTTGAATGTAGTTTTGTGTAGGTGAGTAAAAAAAAGGGGGGGGGAGAACAAAACTGGAAGAGACACATCTGAGTGGCCTGAGCTCTTGCCATTGTTAATGTGAAAGTGGCTGAAAATTAACAATAACGCTTTGCATTTCTATGAGGCCCGATTCTGAAACCAGTGGGAGTCTTTCTATTAATGCACAAGGACTATGAATCATGTTCAGAGTGCTTTTTGGCTAAGGATTTGAAAGTACTTCACAAACAACTGCTGAGTGAGTTTATATACAGTTTGGAGGATAGTGGGGGAGAGAAGTTAATGTTCTTATGCAAAGATTTTATTGAATGTCTAATGTTTTGTTAAATGAAAATCAAACAATTAACAGCATGAATGTAGACCAATGTGTATCTACAGCTGTAGTTAAAGAACTAGACTCCTTTATTTCTCAAACGTATGATTGTATTATACAAGATATTCAGCTCACTCCACATGGTGAAATGTTACGTTATGTGATGCTTAGATTCACTGACTTTCACTAACTTTGGATTCAGAAGTCACTGGTTACCGTGCTTTGATAGGAAGATTTTCTTTTCCTGGTAAGTGATCAAGTAGGATTGCGTGTGTATGTGTGTGTAACGCATAACATATAGAGTGGCATGGAGGTTTTATCAGCATTTCTTTGGGATGACAATCTTATCTGAAGTGAAGCCGTAAGAGCTTTCTGTGTGTCATCCTGAAATTCTAATAAATCATTTGGTACATGGCATATGCCATATGTGATGCAGAAAAAAACCATTCTAGGAATGATTTAGAGTTTAAATCTTTACTGGAATTATTTCTTGTGTCCTTCTGCCTGTTAATCCAGAGGCGCTAGCTAACATGGGGCTTATTAGGAGAAACAATTTATGAATTTTAATTTAAAACATCTCCAAAAATTACTTCATAGCTTTTCTAGTCCTAAATCCAGATTCTGAGCTGGAACCAAAACAGATTTACCACCGCATAGAAGGGGTTGGGTGGCACAAAGGTGGGTTTAAGTTGAGTTGTACCATTGCTTTTCTTCTGGGTCTTATAGTGGTGCTGTTCTGGCCCTCAGTGTAAAGGGGATGGACTCATTGCTGCGATGTTGGTACTGTAGCTTATAATCAATATTTTAAACAAAGTCCTCCAAGTAAAAACTGATTTGGTAGCTTTGTTGTGATCTTATTTTTAATGAATAGGGGAATTTAATTACATTTAATTTTTTGGTAGAGAAGGGAGTCAATGGGTGGGAGAATATTGCCATAGTGGGGACATGAAATTACACTTGGCTCAAGGGTTAAATAAACCATTAGACCATTTTCAATGGAATCTAAAGACACCATCTCTAAGGCGATGTCTATGCTGCAACCTAGGGCCGTGATTCCCCTGCTTGTGTGAACATACGTGCACTAGTTCTCAGCGAGCTCCTGTGAGTATAAATGGTAGGGTAGCTGCAGTAGCGCTGAGCCCACCAGTTTAAGGCCGGTTTGTATGCACCACAGGTCAGCCAGGCCTCTGCTGCCCATGTTGCTGGCTATGTTGCTATTTATAGTCGCCCTACCTTGATGAGAGCTAGCGTGATGGTGTGTACACGAGTAGGAGAAGCAGTGTAGGCACAGGCGGCATCACCTTGATGTGTTTTCTGCCTAGACCCTCTGTAAAGCTGCAGCGAGCATACTTGGTCAGCCTCCTCTTAGCTCCGGAGGCTCTGATGCTGTGGGTAAGAGAATAAGTCCATTTTCATCCTCGCTCAGGCCAGATGAGAGTGGTGATTAGCTGGGAATGAGAAAAGGAAGCACCAGGCTTATTTCACACGCAACTAACTGAAGAGCTTCCTTTCGTGACTGCCCTGCCTTTGGTTTTGAAGTGGCAGCCTTGAAGTGAAAGGCGCACTGTCGCTTTTAATGCTCTCCTAAGACACAGACGTAAATTCTCCAACGTGGGGTCTGTCCTAGAACAGAAAGTAGCCTGATAGGGAGTCTGCCAGGACAAGATAATGCTACCAAAGCTCTTTCGCAGGGTCATGGCCTTTCTGCGAAAACCAGCTGATAACTTCTCCAGTAAAGTGTTACTAGGCCCTGGCAAATAAGCCCTCTTGTGATGACCTTGTAAAAATGTGGGCATTCTGGCCTGCATCATGTCACAAAAGTTTCAGTCAGCAAAGAAGTTCGGGGGTGGGAGGAAAATGTCACAGTGGACCTAATGTTGCTCCCACTGAAGTCAATGGAGGAGTCTTGTCTTTGATTTCAGTTGGAGCTGAAGCAGGGTCTGTGTGCAGAGTAAAATACCATGAGACTTAACAAATGCCACCGGGCATGTGAGAGCACTTCTATCATGCCAGCCCTTGTGAAAGAGCATTGTTAGGAACAGAAACAGAAGAGAAGATGTTTTCTAGCACTTGTTGGTGGGTGTAGGGGAATCAAATGTTTATTAAAGTAAGAGTATTTCAGAATCTGTCAGGGTATGGCAGACATTTTGTCAGTTAGCTCACTGTACATGTAATTTTGTAACTTGTTTTCCTTAAAATAAGGGTTTCAAAAATAAAGCACTGGGGGGCAATACTTAAGGCTTCTCTACACAGGGATACTCAGAAAAGTTAATCCTAATTAAATAAATATATGAATATAAAATGGATTAGTTAGCCACATCAGACCCTGTTTGGACACTCATTTAGAATAGAAGTGGGCTTAATTCAATTCAATTTAGCTTAATTAAGGTGAGATCACTTTAATGCTGCATAAGAGTGTCCAGACATGCTTTTAATGCAGTTTAAGTATTCCACTTTAAAAAGTAATTAAGTTTAACTTTTCTGAGTGTCCCCATGGAGACAAGTGCAGAAGTGATAGTAGAAGAGGGAGATTTGAGGACCAATGCTTCAGCAGGTAGAATTACTGAATCGCTGTGTGACGATGCTATGAGAGCTATAGAGGAGAGAGGAGTGCAGTCTCTTGGAATCAGGGAAACACTAATTACCACACTGTGTATCTTTGGGTTTGAGAGAGAACATCATGTGCTGATTCTTGTCAATGGGTCATTAAATACTGCTCACCTCTGCTGCTCCTTAAGTAATGGAACTCGCTCCTTGCTGGGAACAAGAACAATGAATATTTATCTGAAATTCTGCACTAGAAACAAAACGTCTTCAGTTAAAAATACCAGTAAAACAGCATGTTTGCAAATGGGGCTCCAAATTCACTCACATCTTTCCCAGAGGCACACGGAAGTATGTGCATGTCATTTAATATTTTCATGGCTGCAGTGCCTTAGGACCCCAATCAGCGCTCATGGTCCCAGTGTGCTAAGAAACGTACTAACAAGTATCAGAAAGAAAGTCAGTGCCTCAAGTTCAGAATCTAGGATAAAGCATGTGTGAGACGAACACACTATTTCATAACTTTTTTAATCATTGTTTGCTAGGATCTTGGAAATAAGACCTCAGAATTATTTTGAGCTTCAAGGTTATCGAAAAGTTATATACATCTATCTTTTTTCTTAAATGATCATTCAAAATTTAAGGATCATCTCGATTAGTAAAGCAGCTAATAAACCACAGAAATTAAGAATAGCAATCAGTCATGCTTTATAGCTTCCTCATTTATATGATTGATCTTCTGAGCAGACAAAATCTTTAGATTCATCATAATCATAAAACAGATCGTTCTTTTGATGAGAACGAGTAAGACATAATTGTTATGTGACTCTGATGCCAAGGGCTATAAAATCTGCTTTGTCACAAGCAATAATTTCTTTTGCTAATCTTGAAAGGATTGCGAGACATCTGGAAATATATAAATCTCTTTATTCTATACTATAATGTTGCTCTCGTTTTCTCCAGCTTTTGGCTCTCCTGATCTTGGAAAGGTTACAATAATGGTTTGTGATGTTGGTTTATTGGTGGCTTTAACAGAAAGCCCCCTTATAAAACACAAAATATTTTGGCTATTTGCAGGGGGGAGGGTTACAATCACTAATCAAAGTCAGAAATGTCAGCTTTGAATAATACAATTCCTCATCCGCAACTATTTCAGGGACCCTGAAGATGCAAACATTACAGAACGTAGTACAGTGTTCTAGAGCTGCATTCTGTTTAAATAAGACATTACCATGTATCACTGTATATTTTTCTCTCATCTCCTCTACTGTTAACTCCTCTCATTTCTATAATATTGTTTTGTTTCTCTTTGTCCTATGGTCAGTTTTGTGTGGGGAGAATTGCAGTCACAAGGGAGAGGAATCTAGATATTCTTTGCAGTTGCTACTTCACATAAAAATCTGAGACTGGCCCTGAAGATTATACGGTTGGGATACATATATGCAGCAATGCAGATCAGTGTTTTGTGTGCTAACTGGGCAGGGGCTGTATGTGGAGAGTGAAAAGGGATAATAAAGCTGAATTAAATTTATTTTAATGTAAAAATAATAACAATTAACAGAATCAGTCTTCAGCTGCAGGTCTAAAAGCATTTCACAAAAGCAGGCAGCAGCACCATCCACAGGGAAACTGAGGCACAGAAAAGATAAGTGACTTGTCCAAGCTCACTTAGTGAGTCAGTGGCAGAGATGGGAACAGAACCAGGTCTTCTCCCTCCCAAAAAAGGTGCTTTACACACTTGCCCCTTTTAGCTCAGATGAATTCCCCTATGTTGTTGGGATTGTTTTTAAACTATAGCATTCTGTTAACATTTTTCTAAAGGGAAATATATGCTCTTAGCATTTATTATTTGTATAATCCTAGCCTCTAAGAAGCCCCACTCATGGATCCTGTTTCAGACCCCATTGCGCTGGACGCTGAACAAACACTGAACAAAAAGATGGTCCCTGCCATGAAGAGTTTACAATCTAATAAAACAAGACAGACACAGATTGGGGAAGGGGTCACATACACAAGCAGCATGAACAATGTGGTGGCAGCAAATGGGCTATTCTTTCCAGGCAATCGATATCTATATTCTGTGGGTTTAGTTAGCAGGGGCTCAGCTAAAGAGAAAGAAGAGAGCACTTTTCCAGGTAAGGTGGCTTTTGGCCTAGGAATAGTCTGCATGGAGCATATGGGAAATTTCCCTTATGAATTCCTAACTCCGCTCTGCCATTGAATTGACGCCAGTTTTAAGTTTAGTCTCCTCTGCTACTTCTGTGTCTGTGCTTTTTTCCAAAATGCCCCCCACTCTACTGGGACTTTCAGTCTGGAGGGAAGCCTGGGAGTTGGAGGCTGGGACAGTAAAACATGCTGGAAACATGGGCAGAGATCTAAACAACTCCCTTTCCTCAGGGTAAAGAGCTCTCCAGTCAGAAGGTTGGGTAAGAGCTTTGGAGGAAAAGGAATAAAGCTTGGCAAAGTACCTTGGGGAGACAAGTGAGTAAGGTGCCCTGAAGAAAGGGTGTCATTTGGGCCGTAGAGCCAGACATAAGCCAGTCCATAGAGGGAAGAGGAGGGACTGTAGCAGAGCTAAAAGAAATGGCTGAGAAGGTAGTTTGAGGTCAGACCTGATACCTGCATCACCATATGGAGCCTAATGCTGGGGTTCTTGGAGGCAGGACAGTGCCTCTCTTCTCTGAGGGACTGTCAGTTGTCATTGTCATCTAGAGATGGGTGAAGGTTCAGCAGCTGAACTGGAGAGCTACCAGCCAGAGTCAACGGCTGTATGCCCGTAGTGAGCAGATAAGGAAGCCACCCCCAACGCTCGGTTCACCATGTTGCCACACCGGCTCCATTCAAGCCTCTTTCAAAGACTCGCTTCTCTTGCAACGCTCACATGCTGTGAGGCAACAATATAAAAACAAGCACACAAAACACCAGTCCAAATAATTCCTTCAGCTGGATTTCCCATTGTCTTCTGTGCACTGTTTCTTCTAGACTATGTATTCTTCACTCTGTTTTGTACAGGCCTAAGCACATTCTCTGCACCCCCTGTACACTGCAATAACAAGATGCTTGTTAGAATAGCTGAAAAATCTAGCTATTACACGTATTTTTAACATGAGTCTAGTTAAAGTGCTGCATGTTGCTTATCTGTGCTCTCACCATTGCAGAACACATTGTTCTATTAAATAGCCTGTAGCACATGGGGGAAACTGGCGTAGCTTGCTTTGATCTTTGGAAACTTGGACTGCTTGCCATTCAGCATGTAAACCTGCTCTTTATATACAGTACACAATTTATTTGGCTCTCATTAGAACTGACACACAAGGATAATAAGTGCCCTGATTCTCATGGAGAGAAACATGCCCAAAATATCTTTTTATCTACAGAACGAGGTATGAAAATCCATACAGGACTCCCAACAAGAAAATGTTCCTACTGCAACATACTGTCTGCAGCGTAAGTGACCCCTCCTTTTCTTGCAACTGCAAGGTTAGCAATAAAACTAATTGACCCTTAAAAAAGAATAAACCTTAAGCTCTACTATTACTGGAGTTCCCTGAAATTCCCTGAAAAAAAATTGTGTAAAACCATATTGCACATATGCAAAGATAGAGTAAGCCTGCGTTGCAACATCGCCTGCGTTATGAATCTGGAAATTAAGTACAGCTATGTAAATGTTAACATATTCCTACTGATACCAACAGCAGTTTCTCATCAGAGACAGTCTACAACTAGTACTAAAAACAAAACCAAAAAAACATTATATTAAAAGAACATTATTAAGTTAAGAAATGTCAGAATGAAGGTTGCTTGTGCATTCTTAATTCCACCCCTGCTAATAAAGATTTTATGTATATGATGACTCACTAATTGTGTCACAGGATCCCAGGTTCATTCAGTGCACAGGATGTACAGTGCTCACTAAATGATCAGCTATTCAATATTTTGTTTTCTCTTCATTGTTCAGTGTATGGCCCCAGGCCTTATTTATTGCACAATAAACACTGCTCTGAAGGTAGAATTATTCATTTCCTCATGGGTCATCATTATAGTATTGGAGTGCTTCACAAACATAAAATTAATTATTTTCACAAGTCCCCTGGGAAGCCAAGGGCTATTATTATTATTGGGCTATTATCCCTATTTAACAGATAGGGAGCTGAAGCACAGATTTTTGGGTGTCTGATTTGAGATGAGAAGGATCACACTTTTTAGAGTATTTAGCATTACATGACATTTTAAATGTTCAAAGCACAGCTCTGTTGCCACGGGGAGCACTCAGTGCTTCTGCAAATCAAATACCAGGGTATCAAGTTGGGTACACAGAAAGTGAGGAACATCCAGCTGTGGGAAGTTTGGTTTAAGTGACTTGCCTTTGCTGCAGGATTCTTATGCGATGTCAGGCAAGTGTAGAAGCCAGTTCTGCAGGGCATCATTTATTGCCTTAACCATAAGACACTCTCTCTTCCTGCAAATCTCATGCCTCATTCCCTACACACCTCCCAAAATAACTAGATGGTCATGATAACACTCTTTCCATTCCCATAGTATCTCGGGAGGATATTAAACAGAAGATACTAAGTTAGACAGTTTTAAATCAGCAGGTCCAGATAACTGCATCTAATCATTTTAAAAGACTTGGTTGAGGAGCTCCCTGACCTATTAATATTCATTTTCAGTAAGTCTTGGAGCACTGGAGAAGTTCCAGAAGACTGGAAGAAAGCTAATGTTGTGCCAGTTTTCAAAAAGGATACTTGGAATGACCCAGGTAATTATAGGCCTGTGAGCCTGACATCAATCTTGGGCAAGATAATGGAACAGCCGATATGGGACTCCACTAACAAAGAGTTAAAGGAAGGCAGTGTAATTAATGCCATTAACATGGGTTTATGGAAAATAAATCCTTTCAAACGAACAGTATCTTTTTTGATGCGATTACAAGTTTGGCTGATAAATGTAATAGTGGTGACATAATATTCTTAGACTTTGCTGAGGCGTTTGATTTGGTACTGCATGCCATTTTGAGTAAGAACTAGAACAATATAAAATTAACATAGGACACATGAAATGAATTAGAAACTGGCTAACTGACAGGTCTCAAAATGTAACTGTAAACAGGGAATCATCATTAAGTGGGTTTGATTCTTACGGGGTCCCACAAGGATTGGTTCTTGGCCCTATGCTATTTAATATTTTTATCAATGACTTGGAAGAAAAAACAAAATAATCAAGTTTGCAGATGACACAAAAATAGGGGATTGGTAAAGAATGAAGAGGGTAGGTCACTGGTTTGGAGCAATCTGGACTGCTTGGTAAATTGAGCACAAGCAAACAATATGCCTTTTAATATGGCTAAATGTATACGTCTATGAACAAAGAAATTAGGTCATACTGCCAGGATGGGGGCCTCTCAGTTCCAGTCCCTAGCCTGGAGCAGCTGGGAGCAGCCATGACAGAGAAAGTCCAACTTCACCCGATAGTCCTGGGCTGCAGTATCCTCAGTTTCTCTGTGCGTGGGGCCAGCACTAAGCACGGAGAGAGGCTTGAGCATACTCAGCAAGGATGGCATCTTCCGATATTTCAGGTGCTAAAATCAAAGTAGTCTCTATTGCACATGTGTGAACTGCAATTTTTCAAAGGCTTATAACTTAGTCAAATTTTGGATGGATTTTCACAGAGATGGCATATCCCTGACATGAAGGCCGTCCCGCTACCAAATTTCAAAGTCCTGCATCCAAAAAACGAGGACGCTAGAGGTTTTCCAATAAAGGTTGCCAGAATTTTTAACATGGGCAAAAGATCAGATGAGCATGATGGTCCCTTCTGACCTTAAAGTCTATGAAATGGGGAAGTGGAGAAAAGAAAATTTCTAAACAGGACAAAGAGATAGAGGTGATGAAGCACAGGTTTAAAAAGGACTTATAAAAAGAAAAATATGAAATAGTCCTGCCATAAGTGCAGGGGACTGGACTAGATGACCTCTAGAAGTCCCTTCTAGTCTTGTGCTTCTCTGATTCTGTGAAAAGGGGAAGGCTTTAAGATGGACAGGACACTTGGGACATGCTTCCATTATCAGAGAGGGGTCTGTTTTAGTAGCTGGAACAGCCAAGATTAGAGAAAGCTATCTAGGTTGGAGAGACGTCATGATTCGGAAAAGAAGTCAGAAGTTTCAAGGGAAGGATCCTGAACATCACAGAGGCCACTGACCAAGTCCAAGAACTCTCCAGAGAGTTGAGGAACCTGAGGCAGGGAAATGCATTTTAGGATGTTTATTATTTTGTATAGATCTTTGTGTTTCTCCTGCTATCTAAGAGTAATGGTGTTTTAGAATCCTGGACAAAGTCTGCCTGGGTGTCTGCTGGCTTTCATTATCACGTGCCTCTAAGAAAAACTGTTAACCAAAAGGCTCACACCAGCAGTGGGATTCTAGGGAACGTACAAGAGGTACTGGAGAGGATTGGAGGAGATGGCACTAGTGTAAGGTCTAGGCAATTGGACTGTGGAGTCCCCATTGTGAAGAGGGGTGTCAAACATGACGTCTGCACCTGGCGTGCATGCCTTAATGGCCCAGCCCGCGCAAACTAAAGGCATGTGGGATTTAGTGTTTGAATTCCCTCACAGCAGCCTGTCATGCATTCAGCTGGGGAAGCTCAACCAGATGTGTGAAAGAGATGAACTGGGCAGTTGTCTCCTTCTTTGGGACTAAACTCAGTCTTCTGGCAGAGATATATGGAAGCTCCCCTCCCTGCTTGCAATGAGAGGGGAGTTGTTGATGTTCTAGCCACAAGAGGGGAGAAGATTCCCAGATTCAGAGAGAGAGAGGCTGGATGAGGGCTTGGACTTCTGTTCATTTAGGACTTTTTGTAACCTGGAAGGGGTGACGCTTTAGTGCAGCTAGTGGAAACTGAGTTAATGACCATGTTTGCAGGACAGAGAGGTAGCCACTGCGACCGTAACTTCCCAGACAGTAGTTTTAACCTATAACCTTAAATAATTACATGCCGCTTCTGCAGAAAAATTACAAGCACTTACATTGCACCACTGCCACTAACCAGTGTGTTCTAGGACAGAGGTCACACATTCAGACTACTGTAGAGTTTAGTGCCAAGACTAAATTAAAATATAAGTTATTAGTAGAGACCAGCCAAGGAGGCTCTACATGACTCTGGGTGAAGGGAAAAATTGAGACAAAATAAGGTTTGGGCTAGGGTTTAAGTCATAAAATCAAGTGATATGATCTTGTGCAATATTTCCACATGGTGGAAATCTCAAGATTAGCAGTCCTGGTGAGATTTATGGTACCTTGGACAGTAGAAATCCTACAGGATCTACCATGGATTCCCTGTGTGACTTTGTTCACATAATTTAGTCTCTCTGCTTCAGACCCTCAAAGGTATTTTGAGCTCCTAAATTCAGGAGATTTCAATAGAAGTTAGGAGCCTAAATACTTCTGAGGATCTGGATTTCTGTGCCTCAGTTCCCCCATTTGCAAAGTGGGGAGAACAGTACTTCTCTCTTTCTCATCAGGGGGTTGTGAGGCTAAACACTTAAAAAATTAAGAGTTGTTCAGATACTACCATAACGGCAGCCATATAAGGACCCTAGAGATAGGATCTGTTTGGATCTGGTGGCCCCTTCTCCTCTTAAAACTCAAAGGGGTTTGAATTTGAGGTTCCTTTTTTGGCACATCTTTAATTATTCTGTTCAGGTTCTTGTACTGTGTCCACCTCCATAGGGTCAGAGGTGAGCTATTGAACTGTGGGTATTGGGGAGATGTTGAAGGAAGAGTCAATCAACACTTCGACAACACACCAGCTACAATCACCACCCAGCACTCTACTCTACCCTATTGCGCATAAGAGCTTGTAAGGTCTTCAGGACAGGGATTTTGTTCTTACTTAAATCTATGCACCCTTACAGTGATACGGAAATGATTACATTAACTAAAGACATTAAGAAAACTGATTTAACATGCCGTGGCTTTAAAACTCCTCTGATTGTATTGGCTTATTCCCCTATTTTGGCAGGGCTGTGTAGCTTGTGCTTTTTGGGGCCACCAGTCTCCTTTTCTTTCCTTTCTTAATCTGAAAGTAACTTTTGTTTAATGCTGGAATGGGCTCCCAGGATACTCCCAGGACCAGGGTCCAGTCCTGAACCAGAACACCAAATCAGAAACCACTGTGAAATTGGGGAACTTTGTATTTGGATCTGATTCCAGATTTGAATCCCATTGTTCTGACCCTACGTCAGATTCAAAACAGAGCCATCCATATTAGCCAAAGGACTTTCCCACTTCCACCAAATCTCTTCTGAGAGTTTGGGCTGGGAACAGAAGCACGCTGTGACTTTCAAACAGGATTTCCTGTTGCTCTTATGCCATTGGCAGATACATGCCAATTTTTTTAAAAGAGACCTCTGTCACTTCCTGTATCCTGGTTTCCTTTCACAAAAGAATCTGAAACATTTAGCATATAAAAGTTTCCCCCCCTTCCACGTTAATTTTCCAAAGTCACGCAAGAAGCTTGGTCACAAGCCCAGATATGTCCGACCTCTTCTCTTTGGCAGGAATGTCAAGGCCTCGAATAGTCCTGGATCAAGCATGGCTCTATGTTTCCTTTCCCCCCCCATCCATTAAAAATTCTTAAGCACGTATCAGTGGAGTGCCTCATAGGCCCTCTTCTCCCTGAAGCAAATGCCATGGAAACTACACTCACTTTTAAAAAGGTTCTCAAGCACCAACGTGAAGGAGAATCATCATGGAGCAGAGCAGTAAAGGTTTGGTGCTCTGCTATGGATGGGTAATTCCTTCCACTAAACAAACATGCTAGATAAACTCACGCTATAGCCTGCATCACGAGGGTTCACTAGTAGATCTTAACAGGGCTGTAACATTGTTTGCAACCAGGAGCATGGACACAACGTGTGCCACACCTGTAAACAGGTTTGAAAACTTTCTCCAGTGCAGTTACAAGGCCGAGCGTTCAGAAGACCTCAGGCTTCTGGATCATGTAATCCAACCATATAATACATGCTCTAAAGATGCTGTGGCCCACATGCATCTTGCTCTAGAAAATGGGACTGTATCACCACAGCTTCTTTCACCACCATCAGCTTCCTACTCATCTCCTCCACCTGTTAGAAATCACCCTCCCACTTTTCAAAACTTTCCATGGAGTCTCTGCCACCTAGTGCTGACTTTATATCGATGTGCTCCCACCCACTCCTCCAATCCCATTTATTTACTCCACTAGTCTTGTTTTCCAGCTTCTCCTTCACCTTGGCTCAGTACATTGAGGGTTTCCTTTCCATTTGTACTGCCCCGTCTATCTGTCACTTGCTTCTGCTTCCCTTCTGAATTACTGAGCTTCTGTCCTACTTAACATGTTGCCATTAAAACCTTCCTTTTCTCTTTTTCTGCAGATTAACTCACTGAGGTCTTTTATCTGCTGCCCCGAGTGCAGGAGAGGACAGAAGAATGCACTGGATGATGTTATCTTTGACAGAAGGCCTATAATAAGTTGCCTGCTGGTTTGGCTTCCATCTCACAGACTGATTTGACAGCAGCTACTAAGACGTTCCCCTTGTTGAGAACTTACCTCTTGGTGTACTAGGTTCTCCCAATCATTTCTGAATATTCTAGAAAGCTCATACAACCATTATATTAACTGAAAGAAACTTTGTCATGGAGTCATAATAATAAACCAGCAGTCCTAGAAATTTCTTCAACTTTTACAGCTATTTGCCTTTTTTCCAAATCTGTACTGCTGCCTTGTCCTTAGAAGCATTCTAAGGACTTAGAATCAGACAGCAATGTTGGGAAAGATTTATTACATCATCTAGTCTGCTCTTGTACAATAATTCTCTTGAGAGCACACTGGTGCTCTGTCTCGCCCAGTTTTAATGTGCAGCTGTGCTCGGAAAATGATTCGGCAAAAATATTATTTTGGGGCTTCACGTTTGTCAAGCAAAATTTGCTCAAATCACAAATAAAACATTTGTTTTTTTTTCTGACCAGCATCCCTGCAAACTCTGCTTGGATCATGGGAGTCAAACCAGGTTCTTTCTGGCTCTGACATCACTAACAATGGAGACTCTGCAACTGGAAATGAATTAACGATTCGGTAGATGGGCAAACCAGAATACAATCCATCTCACTTCTCCAAAGCTGTGTTGGCTCCATATGACTAGCAGCAGCAAAAAGTAAGGAAAAATCTGTTTGACTCAAAATGTGCCCCCTCTATCGAGTAAAAAGGTGATGGTTTTAAATAGCAATGCTTCAGAGAAGAACTACCCTAAAAAGAGCCGAATGACGACGCTTGTTGGGTTTTGGTGGTTACTTGATGTGTGTGATGCATTGCACTTTTATAGCCTCTTCCATTCATGGCTTTCAATTCTATTGTTGTTAGATGGAGTGATAACATTAATGAAAAACTGTACCAAAAGAAAACATATTATTGGTTAAAACTGTAAGTCAGGTGACCTCAGTTGTATTCCTTACTTCGTTGCAGACCTCCTGAAGACTGTGAGCAAGCTATTTTACTTGCTTTGTGACTCAGTTTCCACATCTGTAAAAAAGGAATACTATTGTTTATCCATTTGTGCCTTCTGTTCTTTATGTTCATAAACATAATATGAAACAAAAACACAGATACAGTGGAGTTCAAATAACAGTGTTGTACTAATAGCCAAGGCACAACTACCTAGATGCATTAGTGCTCTGGTTGGCTTCTAAAATAGTACACAGTGAACACTGGTAGTGGGTGCCACAAGCTATTTAAAGGGATACTATCCTACTTCTGTACTCTACAGCTACCTCAAAAGGTGTTGTGAGGATTAGTGTCTGTAAATTGCTTCAAAATCCCTTGATATAAGTTATGACAGAAATACACCTTATTAATAAAATGTGATGCTCTTATAATGATTTTTTTAAGAGCTTGAACCAAATAAATGGCGCTTTGAGGTTTTGCCCTAAATGGACTATAGAACAGCTCCAGTTATTTGTTAATGCTCACAAACCTACTATGGCACTTTCATTGCAAGGCTACCTAGATGTAGAGTTTGTTAATTTGGACCCCTGATCCAAAGAATATATTTATAAACCCTTTAAAACAGAATATTCACCTTCACACCACGCACAATTCTAAGGGAAAGACATAGAAAGGAAGCACACTTTTCCCCCTTCCCGTAGCAGGACTGCTGCTTCCTGAGCAGTCCCTTGTGGCCAGACATCCCTTTGCAGTAGCCTTCTTCAATCTCCCTCTTCAGGGCCCCTTACAAGCTCCCCACAACCTCATCTAAGACCTACCATCTTCCTTCTGGGGCTAGTTTAATGCCCACAAACAGTCCCGCCAATAAAGACCATCACTGCAGTCCAAAGTTTTAACTTATCTCTGGCTCTTCTGCCACCCATGTGGAGTTTGTCCCTGTCACAGCCTGCTCTTCACAAGGTCACTTCTCCTAGCTGTTTCTCCCTAGAGTTTAGTCTTCTGGCTTCCTTCTTTTGCCTGTTCTGTTGGGGGAAGGCAGTCTATATACTGCCCTCCTCCAGAGAGATCCTCCCAATGGGCTAGAAGAGAAGGCAGCCCTGCCCCACCCTATGCTGCATGATACTGGGCCTTTAAAGGAACAGCATCCTGGGGTTTTCCTCCCAACCAACTTCTAATTCCCCAAAACCATTTCCTCTATTCTGTTATCAGGCCATATCCTGGGCCTTTGTTTAGTCCAGCTCCCTGAAACCGTGTCTTCTGGCCTTCTCTATTCTTAAAGGGTCAATGTACTCATTACACCTCCTCTTTATTAGTTTTCGTCATTCATCACTGGGTCTTGCAAGTTAGATATTGATTCCACCCTGAAGTAATACAGCTGGGGAAGCCCATTGTCACAGTCTGAAGCCGTTGACTCCAAATTAACGCTGCTCGGCCGTGTAATTCAGGATTGGTCTGGCTCTCAGTGAAGCAAAAGCGTTCTTAAGCTCTTAATTGTATGGCAATCAAGGACTGACTTAGTCTCTGTTAAGGTTCACTCCAACTTCTATTAAAATTAATGGAAAGGCTCCAACTGGCTTTATTGGACATCAGAGCAAGCCCTTAATGTTTGAATAGCATTAGTCAATGCCTTGGGCATTTTTTTTTAAACAGTGTAGTAGGTGTGCAAAATTTGCCATCACATGCTATAATCAACATGAAGTTATTTCCCCTCTTTGGCTATCTGCTCGTCTTCAGTTGAGGGCTGGTTGTTGGCCTAGCAGCCTCTCTACTTGAAATCATTTTCATTTTCAGTACAATGGCCTGCTCCCAATTGACATTGACAGGACTTCTTCCATTGGCTTCAACAGGAACAGAATTGGGTCTCAGAACAAAGTCATTACACTTCCTTTAGCACACCCTGTTTGATCTGCTGCCCAGCTAGTCTCCAGTTCCCTGACATCACTCATCTCTGGGGATTGCAGCTTCCTCAGGGCAAATGGGGTTTTGTACAGATTTCCATGCCGGGTGGAATTTTGTTGTTAATTGCATCTGGTCCTTAATGTTTCTCAACATCACTGGTAAAAAAACCAGTTCAAGGAACTAGCTAATGAGTCCTCTGCCACAATGACCTCACTGGACAAAGCAAGATGCCACAGCAAGGCTTACAACACCACAAACCAGGCATCACTTACTGCCTCTCTCAGCTGAAGTAACATGAATATGATGGAATTGTATGAGGAATCTGATTTGGAGGCCTTCCACAGACCACATCCCATTGGAGGAATTACATATGGGTTGTCGTGTTAACTGGACCCACCTCATAAATATATTAGTGAATGCTATAGACAGATCCTACCATGCTGCTTGAGTATGTACAACATTGTAAATAAGAAGTGGGCAGCATTATCTCCCGCAAATGTAAACAAACTTGTTTGTCTTAGTCATTGACTGAACAACAAGTAGGACTGTGTGGACTTGTAGGCACTAAAGCTTTGTACATTGTTTTGTTTTTGAGTGCAGTTATGTAAAAAAAAATTCTTACAGTTGTAAGTTGCACTTTCATGATAAAGACTGTACTACAGTACTTACGTGAGGTGAATTGAAAAATACTAATTCTTTTGTTTATGATTCTTAGTGTAAATATATTTGTAACAAAAAATATAAAGTGAGCACTGTACACTTTGTTATTGAAACCAATATATTTGAAAATGTAGTAAAACATCCAGAAATATTTATAATAAATTTAAACTGGTGTTCCTTTATTATCAGTGCAATTAACTGTGATTAATCACAACTAATTTTGTTACTCTAGTTAATTTGTTTTGCATTAATCACTTGAATTGACTGCAATTGGCAACCCTACTCTATACATATCAAAATTTTAAGTTTAGAACATTACAAGCTTTCATAAAAGACCCTTCTCAACATATTTCTAGCACAATAACATTCTATACAATGAGTTGATCGCACTACTCATTTTTGGGGCCTAAACCTTCTGTTCTCCCCTTGGACCCTAACTGTCACACATGGACACTGTATGCTGCTTAAAAGTGGCTCATTAAGCCACATAACATTGTGTGCTAACAGAGAAAAGCTATGATGACAACTACAGATAACTCTGCAAACTTTTGCCTTCTGCCTTTGGAGACCAAGAGAATGAAAGCTATAGGAAAGAATAGCTTTTGTGAGTTCTCAGAGGCTCAGTGTAAAAACACAAAGGATGCTATATTTTAAAATTTCACAGCAACCATCCTTGGAACCCTGAAATATTTAACCCTGGCTTTTGTCTGTACAGGGTGATGCGTCTGATTGGCTGAAGTCTGATGTGAATTAGGAAATCACACTGCAGCGTCTATAGGAGTTGATTAATCTTTCAGTTTTAAAGAAAAGTGAGCAAGAATTTCACATCTATTCTTTGTTTCCACCAGTTCTTTCTAACTCAGATGTTCAAGAAAATGTCTCCTAAGACAATGAAGTTTGTCTTTTTAGCACAGTAATAACTATGCTTAACCATTCACCCAAGAATCTTAGTGATCTATCTGTCCCTATATTAGAGTGGGAAGTAATCTTTGCAGTAACTACATACTGCAAACACTAATTAAGCCTGACAGCACCTCTCAAAAAAATAAATCAATCTTCATTTTTGCCGACTGAGACTGAAGATAAGTAATTAAATCTCTGTGTTTCGTTTGATCAAAGTAAGTCTTATCAGTTTGGGAATAGGAAACAACTCCCAACCCTTCTATGAAGCCCAGACCATACTGCTCAGAACTGACCTGGCAGAAGTTTTGTGGTTGGTTTTAAACACTACACCTTTAAATGTATCCTATCTGTAAGTGTAAACATGCTGCCTCACTTCTAGGGCACCCCCTCCTGCTTGGGCATATATTACAAGGGAGTCTGCCACATTCACTTGCTGCTTTCTCAGCTATGGTGATCACTCCCAGACCGTCTCTTCCCCAGACTCACTCACAGACAGTTCAATCCCCTCCCATGGTACAACTCTAAACCCAGAGGCCCTTTGCCCCTACAGGTCTGACTTCATGAACAAAAAGGTCCTTCACTCTTCCTGGGGCTCAACTCCAAACAAAAGACCTTTTGCCCCTCCTAGGGCTCAACTTTAATTCTCCCCCCTTGTCAGTGTACTGACCCCTCCCCCAGACTTTTCCCCAGCTACGACTCCAAGTACCCTTTGAATAGCCTGCCACCCATCATGGGTTTCTAATTCATTTCCTGGTCCTTACAACACCTGACTCAGGCCCTCTCTCCACACTAGGAGCCCCACCATAGGAGTGAGCCCTTTTCCTATAACTCTGCTTCTGGGCCACAACTACTGCCAAGCTACCAGACCTTCCTCCAGGCCCATCCCAGGGACCAAAAACTCCCCCTAATTCCTTTCTCCTGGCTCTTTTCCCCTCAGTTAAGCTCCCTCAATGCTACAGCCTAGCTATATCATCTCTGGCCAGAAGGCAATTGGTTAATCACTTCCCAGGTGCAGAGAATGACTAATTAGCCTCTCTCCCTTGGTTTACCATATTTATTGTCTCTCACTGGCAGCCAGATCTAATCTGCTGAATTTAGAACTGCTGGAACTGTGAACACAGCCTGGAATCTGAAAAGCATCGATCCAGTAACTCTGAAAGTCAATGGGATTGTTTCTACTAACTTCAATGAGTGTTGTATCAGGCCTAAAGTCAGGTTGGGGTTTTCCTGGCTCTTGCATCAACCATATGAAAGATTCTGTAGCTATAAGCTGATTAAAGTATCTGTTCTTAGCTCAATGGCTCAAGAAAAGGGTAACAGGTACATCTTGCTAACTAATGGCTACAAGGGGTTAAGCTGGCAGAAGTGAAACCTGCCAGAAGAAATGGATGCTATTCTTGCTAATAGCAAATAGAATAAATGAACTCTAAGTTACTGGGTTTTTTAAATAGCTCATGTAACTATGGGGATAAGGATCCTGGTCTCTCTGTGGAATACTTTGATATCTACTGAACAAACATACTAGATAAGAGCTAGGAAGATATTATGGTCATTAGCAGTTCACTGGAGTAACCTAGAGGTGACTCTGGTCTCAGGCACTTACAAGTCAAGGGCCTGATCCTATAAGGTACTGAGTGTGCTTGACTCGTATTAATTTCAGAGAGAGTGAATAGAGCAAGTGTCAGTGACTCTTGGAAGCCTATAGCCTATCCATTCTGGCCTTACCAATAAAACAGCCACATTTGTGTTGAAGACGTGATTATCCTCTGCAGTGTTCCTAGAAATGGGCTTGGGTCACGATGATTGAAGCCACCTCCGGATCTGAACTTCACCCAGAGTTTGAAGCAGTGGTTCTGCTCTGCTAGTTTGTGTCATTGATTCCTTAACTACTTTCCTCTCCGGTATTTCTTTTTACTGTCAGATCACTTAGTGTTACCCTTCTACTGAAGAGCCTCCCTACACTACCTTCTAGTGAGATACGGACATGAGGATTTTACTTTTTTTAAATCCGGAAAAAGCCACTTGGCTCTTTTAGTCTTTCTTCATTAACCTTATCAGAGTCCCCCCCATTGCTTACTCCTATGTAGCTTGGTCACTACAACTTGTACTACTTCTTGTCTTGATAAAGAGGCCTGGCTCAGATTATCTATCCCGTTAGCTTCAATTGCCTTGCTTGGCAATTTATTCTCTTTATGATTGGCCTGTTTACTCCTTTATTTTTAGTTATTTAGATTGTGGTCCAGGGTTATAAAAATATATCTTGCATTCATTCAATGCCATTCCCCACCCCCTGAAATCACTGCACCCATTAATTCATGCATTTACAGAACAGCCCTGTGTCATGGGTATTATCTTCATTTTTAAGAAGAGTAAATGGAAGCACAAGGGGCTGTCAAATCCGCTGGTAAACTGACATAGTTCCTGATGTCAAAGAAGCTATGTCAATTTACACCAGATGAGAATGTGGCCCAGAAATGCATGGCAACATATATTTAAAAGAAAAAATTCCTACCAAAACAGGACATTCCACTACATGTTTCTCTCCCTGGGGAAGCACGTGACAGATGTTAATGCAATGCTGCTTGCAGTGACTCAAGAGCATGAGTACCAACTTCAGGGAAAGCTATTAGAAACCAGGGCACAACCTCAAATCGGTTGTGAGTTCTATACTTAGATTGCATCAACCATTTATCAAGTGTCAACTCCTCAGGCATTATAACAGCCTTAATATGGAGTCACAGATAGTCCCTTTTGCTATCTCACCACCTAGGTAAGCATAGTTTTGTGATAGATGGTCCCTTACACCAGTGGTAACCAAGGTTACTCCAGTCCCCAGAGGGTTTATCATTTACCCTCGATCAACTGTATCTTAGATCCTACACCAAAGACAATGCTTTTATCCAATCCTATAATAATCTTTATAAAGATTTATTAAACAGGAAAAGGAAATAAGAAATGTATTTACCAGGTTAAAGCAGGTAAACAGATACCTTTTGAAACTTATGTTTGTAATTCATTTGTGTAATAAAAGCATCTATAATCAGCAACCTCTATATGTCCTTTAATATTAACCTAGACTAAGCAGCTGGGGATCTCCTGCTTGTGCCTAGAAACACTGTGCCACCCAGAGTCCAAGCAGCTCAGAGATACCAAATTCATTTTGTTGAGGGTTTTTATCCCACTCCTGTCATGCGCTTTAGGCTGCAAACTCAGCTTATAGGAAGAGTCCACTTGCATGACTTATCTTCCCAGGGAGGAGAGCAGAACCACAAAAGTATTTTGTCTTCTTGTTGATTGTTTTTAGGGAAATTCTAGTTGCAAGGTCCCATAACAGTCCATCTGGTATTGATAGACCTTCTTCAGAGACCCTGGCACACTCCCAGAGTCTGGAATCCAGCCTAAGCCAAAACATCTATACTGCAATTTTATAGCCCAGCAGTCCAAGCCCCGCAACCCGAAGTCTGCTGACACAGGCCATCTGCGGGTGTTTTAGTGTAGTGTAGACATACCCTAAGTAAGCTGACACATATCAGTGGCAGATTTAGAAACAGAGTCTAAGAGTCCTGATTACCAGTTCTCTGCACTAAACTCCCTACACAACACTCTCTCACATTTGTTAGTCATTTATCTCATTACACTCTATTCAACCCCAGCAGAGTTTAGAATACTTCAGAGTTCATGGAACTGTCAAGCACAAATAATGCCAAACCAACCTAATTTCTTTCTTTGATACGGTTACAGGTCTAGTTTCTGCTCTGTAAGAAAATACTAAAAATATCTGTCAAAATGTTCAAACCCGGATGCCGACAGATAGGTTGGAAAAGTCACATTTTTGCAACTTAATTGACACCTTTGCTAATTTCCTGCTGTTCCCATTGTCTTCAGTGGTTTTGGGGGGGGCATCAGCACCTCTCAGAATCAGACTACTTTTTATTTAAAATATAGATTTTGCAATCTAACTTTAGGCACTTGTTTGAAAATTTTGACCACTGCTGTTGTTCTCAGGTTTAGCCTGGGATGGGAGCAGCCAATCAGAGAAAGGATGTGGGGAACAGCCAATTATGCCCTGAGAAGAGGGTGAAGAAGGTGCTTGGGCCATGAGGAAGTGGCCTAGGGAATTTGAAGCAGCACTGGTGAGGAGTCAAGGAGAGGCAGCAGGAGGCTGCTAGCTACAGGATTCCTGAGCTGGGACTCAGAGTTGTGGGTGGGCCTGGTTTACCCTCACCAGCTCTGGGGAAGCGGCTAGACTCCAGAACAGAGACTCCATCCCTGGAAGGGAGAGCACATAGACAGTGATGTGGCAGGAGGTCCAGGTCAGGAAGAGGATGCTGCAGTACTGGAACTGAGGCTGGTTTGCGGGGGGTGATGATGGGTGAGGCACCATGAGAAAAGGGTGCACTGGATAGGTGAGTTAATCCCCAGATGACCAGCAGGAGGCGCCAGTCTGTCGGTGAGTGGTGTGCCCCTTCCCATGTTCTATAGCCACTTGTCTGATTCTGGATGTAGTCTAGCTACCCAAGACCACTCTGTATTTCTCCAAACCCTGCCAACTTTCCATAAATATTATAACTTGTGATGTTGTGAGTCATGTCCATTGGCATGAGTAGGTTGCTATGTTTATACATGCCTTTGTACTTCTTTTGCTTTATACATTAATTTTAATTGGATGAATTTGTTTATCTACAAATTTCGCTATGCATTGAAAATTCAGCTCAGTACTTCACTACAAGGGGAGACTCATTTATTTGTTTTAATTTTTAAGGGGTTTTTGTTTTGTCTTTTTGGACCAAGCAAACAGGACTTTTTTGAGCAAGTCAGGTGCTGTGCAAATCTTTCCAATTTTTTTTTATTGGGAGCACTTCAGCTCTGCTCTGTAACAGCCTCTGTAATTCCAGTGCTAAGCCTCTTTTGCAGAGCCTCCCAATTATAGCAAATGATGTAGAAGTTTGTGAAGTGCACAAATGGAGATCAGCAGAGGCTCCCAAGCTTTTCTTGATGCCTAAACCAGAACTTGAATCCAGGTCTCCAAAACTAAGGCAAGTGCATTAACTACTTTAATTGTAAGCTCTTTGGGGCAGGGACTGTCTTTTTGGTCTGTGTTTGCCCAGTGTGTAGGACAATAGGAACTCCAGCCATGAACCAGGACTCCGGGTACTACAGAAATACAAGCAATAAATAGTTAACCCACTGTGTAAGCTCAGAAGCAGACTATCAACAGTGCTCACATACCCTCCATTTGAAAAGATCTGACCCCTGCATCCCTAAAGTCTACACCAATCACAACTTGTACCTAACATCTCTGGAACTGTAGTGTTGTGATCTATCTTTTGTTGTTTTGGGGACCAAGGATGGGGGCAGGCGCCACGTAAACTGATTTTACTCTGACATTCCAAAAGATTCACCACTGTAATAAGAAGCAACATTGACAACTTCAGCCCAAAAGAAGTAGCTTGGCCAAGTTATGGGCAATTGAAAAGGAAGGCCTCATCCTTGAGTCCAAAGTGCACTATTCATACTATGCATTTCCAAAGCATTGGTGGGAGATTTGGTCATGTGACTCCTAAGTCAATGGGAGTTGGGGTTGGAGAGGTAAAGGCTCAGAGAGGAAGGTTTGTCTTGTGGTTCAGGCACTGGACTTGGACTATTCTTAGGTTACAATTCTTGGCTCTGCTATGGCTTCCTGTGTGACCTTGGACAGTCGTTTAAAAAGCAACACAATTCCCCACCTGTGAAATGGGGATAATAAAGCTTCTTTTCACTTACCCTATGTCTTGTCTAGTTAGAAAAGAAACCATTTTGGCTAGGGCCTATCTTACCGTGTGCAGGTACAGTGTCTTGGTTGGTGCCCAAGGGTGTTTCCATAAGACAAATTATTAACAATACATGCGAAACATTGAGAAAATGTAATGATTTAAATGTCATTGTTGTCAGGAGTTGGTGGTTCCAGGGAGACTTATTTCCTGGTTGTCTAGTTTAGATGGATCATCTGTTTGTTCCTAATAGTTCAGTTTAGTGATTTTTTTTTTAAGGGAGTTCAGTTTCTTGGGACAGACCTTTCGTTCCAAAGGTTATTTTGCAAAGGAAGGGTCTGTATAAATGAGAAGTTCCTGAAGGAAAAATCATGTGCTTTTTGTCTCTTTGCTTCCAGACAGTGAGTGTGCATCAAGCATAAATAGTAAACATTTCAACTCAAAAGTGACCTTGGAGACCTGCAGCTGAAATGAAAACAATGTTCAATTACAGTGGGATTGAGTCACACTTTAACGGATCTGATAATGAGAGGAAGGTTTTTGCAGTGTTTCCTTAAAATAGATTTCCTCTGGATTTGCCTGATCTCCTCTTGAACCTGGTTCCATAGCAAGATTGATTGAGAAAAATGCTTTGTCCCAGCTCTCATGTGTTTTGTCCTAGTCTTTTTGATCTGCATTGTCCCAGAGGAGTGCAGCTGCTATGGAGGTTCACAGATCAGTCTTTGATGTAGCTGATCAATTGATTGCTTTGAAAATTAGGACCCAGACCTTAAACTGGCATCCAAAGCTGACAGGGAGCAAACAGAGGGACTTGAGCATGGGCCTGATAAACTCAGGGCAGCCCAAGTCCTGCAGAAGACTGGCAACTGCATTCTGTACCATTTGGAGCCTGTGCATTCTTTTCACATCCAGTTTTAGATATAGTCGGTTGCAGTAATCCAGCCTGGAGAGGATGAATTCATTAATTACTGTGGCTAGATCGTCATCTGTGAGGAAGGGATGAAGCTTTTTAGCTAGCTGGAGGTCAAAGAAGTCAGGTTTTAGATGTTGAGGCTATCTGGTCATCCAAGCTTAATGAGGAGTCAAACAGGATGCTGAGGCTTTGTGCTCGCATGATGAATCGGACCCGTGAGCCTTCAATGCAAGGTGGAGACAGGGCTGTGGCTAGTTTTTCCAGGCACTTCCTCTTTCTGACCAGCATCATTCTGGTCTTGCCTGGGTTCAATCTGAGCCAGCTGCTCTCCCTCCAAGAGCGGATTTCCTGCAGGCATTCTGACACGTTAGCAGTGACAATGGTTGCACCAGTTGAGAATGAGACCTATAACTTAGTGTCATCAGCATCTTGTTAACAGTTAAGCCATGGTGTGTGTGTGTGTGTGTGTGTGTGTGTGTGTGTGTCTCTCTCTCTCTCTCTCCCCCCCCCAGTGACCTCACGTAGCTATTGAAGAGAAGCAGGGAGAATATGGATCCTTGCAGGACCGCAGAGAGAAGGACCTTTGAAGAGAAGGCACAATTATCCATCACCACTCCCAGCTCTGCTGGAGAGGAACAAACTGGTGCCACTGTAATGCTGGATCATCTACTCCTGCTAGATCACATAGGTTGTGTTAGCAATACCTTCTGATCCACCCCATCCAAGGCTGCAGAGAAGCTTAGCAGTATGAGCATAGCTACCTTGCCTTATCCATGAGGTGGTCGCCTTTGAGTGCCACTAAAACAGTCTCTGTGCTGTGCTTTGGTCTAACCCCTGACTGAGAGGCACCTGGACTGATGGTGGTTGCTACCATCTCAGTGACTTTAGCCAGGAGTGGGAGGTTAGAAACAAGACAGCAGTTGGAAAGACCTTCAGGTTTCCGTAGAGATGTCTTGAGGACTGGGCAAATAATTGCATCTTTCATACTTGGTAGGCGTGTTTCTCTGAAGGAGGCATTGGCTATTTCCATTAGTGACCATATGTGGCTTTTGCCAAAAGCTATTTGCCTTTTACCAGCCAGCAGGAGCAGGGATCCATTTCCCAGGTTGTGGCTCTAATATTTTTCAGAGCTTCTTTAGCTTCGGCTTGTGTGATGGAGCCAAACTCAGTCGGGGTGCACCAAGTATATATAATACTGGGCCACACATTATTCTGTTTCCACATTATCAAGGTGATCAAGTCATGATCACTTGTACCTAAACTACCATTAACTTTTAGTTCTGTGACCTACTCCTCTTTATTATAGGTTAATCCTGTTCCCTAGTGCAATTTAGTGGTCTGTAGCAGACACCTTTTATACTTCCATCTTGCACTTTATCTGCTAGGACATTGATTTGTAAGCATTGAATATCATTTTCTTCTATTATCAATGACTTGGAAACAGATAATGACACTTTTGACATTTTGGCCCACTCGCTCCTTCCTAAATAGGTTATAACCATTGTGGTTTGTTTTTTTGTTGTTATTTGTTTTTTTAAATTCCAATAGTGTGAATTACTTTACTAGGTTTCAGTAATACCAGCTACATCAAATTTATGCTTCTGAATGAGCAATTCCAGTTCCGCTTGCTTGTTGTTTCTACACCAATGTATTGACCTTATTACCAGGTTGTTTGGCTGTAAAATACACTGTAAAATTGCTGCATCACCCCCAGGTTGGTTACATTATGGATATTAAAGGTTTTTCCCTGCCACTTGTCACTTTAGCAGTACTGTTTTCTTATGAGTGTGAGCCTTTGAACATGACATTACACTGTTTTATAACAGAAATGACAAGTGGTTAAAAGGCTTTTTTGTTCATCCATCTGAAGGCCCATCTTATATTCTTTGGCATTTTTCATACAAGTGCTTCAATTGTGTCATGCATGTTTTTAAACTGTTGCCCCAGAAACATTCTGCCCTTCCATACTGGGAATAAAGCTGTTTTTTCTCAAACAGAAGAAAGCCAATTGTACCAAACTGTCTTGGGAGATTGGGCTGACTGATCTCAAGGCTAATTGTAAAGCATTTCTGCTGCTGTGGGTTAAAAGGACAACGGTGTCTGCAGAAAATTAAGCGCTCCTGTTGAAGCAGCACACTTTTAGGAAGGTCCCACTGAATTAAATGAGAAATGCCCCAGACTTGGGTGCATTGGCATCTTTCCCATGTCATTAAGTGCGTGGTAATACAGTTCTAGTGAGAGAGCCTGGTTCTGTCCATGTTTTGCTGCTCCAGTGGTGCAAAGGAGAGGAGGGGCTGCCCTAAAGCCGCAGCCAGAGATTCTCTCTGGGTGTAGGAGGTATATCAGAGCGTAGGGAAAGGATGTGAAGATAGCAGAGCTGAAGTACTAGGCACACAGCCTAACCCTCAGCAGGCAGAGCAATCCCTATGATTCTAAACAGTCCGATTATAGCCAAAAAATGGCTCTAATAACGTATTCTAAAGGCTGTTCTGCCTCCTGGCCACTTTCAGGCATGGAGAGGTGGCTCAGACCCACATTCCCCCGCTCCCTCCCCCCCAGCCTCATATTGTGTCATGTGCTGGGCACAGCTTGGCTGGACCCGACAATCTGGACCCAATTAGTAAGGTATTTTTAGACTCAGAGGTAATGCCTTATGTGAAGCTCAGGTTTAATACACTTACCTCGCCTTGGCGAGAGACTGCAAATATTTGAACTGCGAGTAATAAGAGCAGTCTCGCAAAAGTCTGTTGCCATATCTATCAGACCCTAACTGATGACTAATCAGAGGTGTCTTAAACACTGCAGTGAGAACACACTTGGCATTTTCTTCATTTTTGTTTAAAAGGAACATTTTAAAAGGCATCTGTTTGCAACGGGCCTGTCACAATTTCTAGGCAATGTGCAAAATTGTATTAAAGGTACAAATATTTCTTTAAAACACCTATTTCCCTGCCCCTCCCCCAATTAATTATGTTCTCACACCCAACACCTTTTTTTTACTGAAACTAACCAAGAAATATGAGTTTTCCAGCATCCCTTAAAGATCAACAAACTTTTGCTCTGTTGGATCCAGGAAGGAACTCCAGACTTAAAAACCCTTCACTGAAAATGGCCAGCCGCTCCATATATTTTTGGAGAGGACTGCTGTAAGTTTGAACATCCAGTGGCCTGGTAAAGCAGGAACAGGGGCACTGATGTTTAAGCTAACAGAGCTTGTGAAAATAATACTAGCCCTTCATCTTCAAAGGATCTTACACATATTAATGAAATCTGTGAAAAAGTTAATATCAACGTGCCCATTTTACAGGTGGGGGGACTGAGATGATGTTTGAGAGACTTGACCAAGGGAATTGGGGTTGGTGCTGCGATTAAGACTCTGGCATTCTAGCTATTCCTTTGTACCTAGTGCTGCACCTCTGCTACTTCACACAGAAAATAATTAAGGTCTGATTTTTCGCATTAGCTTTGTGGTGGCTTTGTCTCTTATCCACTGCCACATTTCAGGCCATGATGGGGACACTATGACATCAAGCTCACTGTGAAACTGAGGATCTACCGAAGTACAGCTATACCAGCTCCATTACACAGCAGTGAAACATGGGTCGCTGAAGAGCAGCAGACGGACGTTTTCAATTGGCACCATCTTCGTCTGCTGTTCCATATTAAGTGGCAAGACAAGCTCAGCGGTGAGAATATATTCGTGGCCAAACCCAGACAGAAGACCAACCAATTACAAAGCATGTTGACCAAAGAATGCTGTTGTACAGCTAGCAATCACATGGTTGCCTAAAGCTTCATTGGTGTGATAAAATCACCAGTGACAGACCTAGACAACATCCATCCAGACCATTTAAGGCTCTAGCTAGAGCTTCATGTGGGTGATGCTTGGTTTGCAAGGATGTGACCTTCCTTTGAGATTTGCCATGATGATGATTTTCCCTCATCAAAGAGTATCTTATCAGGGCAGGCATCACTTTGTGTTTGGTCACTGCCTCTGCTCTTCCCACCTTAAGTCTGCCGGCTGTGTCTAACTGTATGGTAATCACTGTGGGATGCACACGAGGGATTAGCATAGACTCCCATGCTCCTTAGCACGTGTGACCTAAACCAGAATTTGGATCTAGGGCTCCAGGCTCTCTGTGTTTAAACTCCCTTTTAACCAAGGCTCAAAGCACTGAGGTTCTTTGCAAATGACTTTTTTTAAAGCCAGTCTATGGTGCTGGTATTTTTAAACTAGGGTATTTCCATGATGACTCTAAGTACTAAAATTCTCCACTCCCCCCTACTTAAAAATATAAATAAATAAAGGGCCATCTAGGACTCGCTCTGTTGCAGTATGCCACAAATGGCTTTAACAAGAGTCGGGATAGGAGGAGGATATTTTGATCTGGATTTGGTTGGAAGTGTGTGTGGGATCCAGGGTGAATGAGAGCCTTGATTTTTATGCTTTGGACCTGAAGGTATCATAATTGCTGCCATTTTGAGCCAGTATGACAAGAAATAAAAAATAATGCAATCTCATGAGAACAGTTCTCTTAATATTTTGATTGTATTGCAAAGGGATCACATACAACCAAAAAATCCTCCTGGGTTCAGATCTAATCCAGAAGGAAATGAATAATACTGGGTTTGCTTCCATGGATTCTATTAGGGACCAAAATCCGAAGGACATTATGGTTCCAGCTCAACTTTAGTTTTAATAGGTGCGCTGGTGAGGGAGCAAGTAAGAAGCCAAGAAGTACATTAAGTCCCCTTATGAGGTTCAGTCCTGCTGGGTACCGAGCACTCTGGCTCCCATTCAACAAACCACGGTTAACTTTATGCACATGAGAAATGCCAGCGACTTAATACTTCAGTAGAACTTCTTACTTAAAGTTATGCAGGTGCTTAAGTGGTTTGCAGGATTACGGACAGAGTGCTCAGCTTTCTGCAGGCTCAGCTTTCATCTGAGAGGGAGGAGGACTTGTATGTACAAGAAAACAAACTTGAATCTCTCTGTCGACTTTTAAAATCTTTAAATTTCTGTCCCAGCATGTCTGTTTTTGTTACATTCATAGGACTCCCTCTGGTGGCTGCTTTAATATGACTTTATTATTTCTCTTTGGTACAGAGTTGGAGTAAGTTTGGTGAGGAAGCAACATTTTCAGAAGTGACTTAGGAATGTAAGAGTCCAAATTTCATTGGAAGTCAATGGGACTCAGGCTCCTAAGTAGAGCTGTAAGAATAACTGATGGGGGGTTTTTTAAGTTCACTCACACCTCCAAAAAAATCAGGAAGCAATTTGTTTTGGGATGACTTAATACATTTGCTGAAACTATCAGCAAACTGAAAGGTCAGGAAAAAACATGCCTGGGGTCAAACAAAAATGTCACTCACCCCAACATGTAACATTTTGATTTAGGTTGAGCCAATCTTTTAAATTAAAATTGAAGAAACATTCAAAATGCAAAGTTATTTAGAATGAAAACATTGAAATGCTTCCCTAAAAAAACAAACAAACAAACAAAAAGAGAAAGGGTTTGGGTTTCAGTTCTGTCCCCCTTCCCAAAACAATTCAGCAAATTACCTAAATAGGCCAGTCGACCTGCCTCTGAATTTTTGTCAAAGTTTTTTCAATCAAAAACATTTCACCCAGTGCTACTTGTACCAGCCTTTGGCCCAGCTTTTTGAAGATATCTAGGCATTGCTGTGCTTAACGTTGCCACACCGAACTGATTCAGCACCTTAGGTCTTATTTTCAAGAAGGTACTTAGGGTAAAACTTTCAAGAGTGCGGGAGTGCCTAAATACCTTTAGAAAATGGTAAATCAGCTAGGTGTTGCAACGCTGATTATAGCAACGCCTAAATATCTGCAAGAAGTTGGGCCTAAGGGCTTGTCTAGACTTGTGCTTACGCTAGCCAAACTTTTGCTGCTCAGGGGTGTGAAAAAAACACCCGCTGAGTAACAACAGTTTTGCCTGCATAAGCACAAGCGTAGACAAGCCCTTAGGGGAAAATTTTCAAAAGCGTGTAAGTGACTAAGGCTGGGTCTACACTGACGGCGGCAAATTCGCTGCCGTCAGATTGATTGCTCTGGATCAACTGAGTGGTCTGCGTAGACCCGCTCAGTTGATCCAGCAAGCGACGCAGGAAAACCCCCCCGGTAAGTGGCATAGCGCTGCACTATGCACAGTGCAGTGTGGACGGCGTGCAGAGGAAACACAGCTAAGTCGACGGGAGATACGCAAGTGATTTACGTCACTTGCGTATCTCCCGTCGACTGTCTCCGAATCGCAAAGGTAAGTGTAGACCGGGCCTAAGACCCCAGTCCAGCAAAGTATTGAAGCACATAAGTAGCCAGAATGTTGTCAGACTACTTACTTGCTTAAAGGTTCGCAGCTGCTTAAATGTTTTGCTGGAGTGGGTCCTAAGGTAGCTGAGCTTGGTACAGAGGGGTGTAAGTTCAAATCTTTTGCAAGGCTCCCTTAATTCAGAGTTAATGTCCATTTTTCTGTCCCAAATAATAAGAAAAGGCTTAATTCATTTTCTAAACCAAAGTAATACCTAATCGAAGTCTTTAGGATATTTAAAATTAGACAAAGCAAAATATTAATAAGGTGTGATCAATCCATAGTGGAGCCTAATAGACTAAGTTTTCTGGATCTTATGAAAGCTCTTTAAGAAAAGCCACTTGCATGAAGAGAGCTTGAAGTGGCAGGGAGGTTGGAAAATAAATCTCCTGTCAATTAGCTTAAATAGTCTTTGGGCAAGAGGGACAGAGAGAGAGAATCCAGAGGTGAGAAACAGATGACCAAAGGGATGGACTGCAAGCCATAGGAGCAATGGCTGAAGGAAGTAGGTATGTTTAGTTTGGAAAAGAAGAGATTAATGGGGGACATGATAGTGGTCTTCAAATATTTGAAAGGCTGCCTTTAAAAAAGGGAGAAAAGTTGTTCTTGTCTCTGTCCACAGAGGGCGGGACAAGAGACAATGGGTTCAACCTACAGCATAGCAGATTTAGGCCTGGTCTATGCTGCTGTGCTTGGTCGACATGAGATATGCTGGTTATGTAATGTAGCTGAGCTCTGAGGCCCCGTGTTCATGTCATCTCTCCCCCCAACAGATGGGGAGGGGGAAATTGAACCTGGTTCTCGCACATCTAAGGTGAGTTGCTCTGACTCCTCAAACTAAAAGCTAAGGAGGGGCTCCCTCCTCCTCCTGGCAGTTTTGTATGGCGTTAGGCAGGGGCCTAACTCATTCTTGCAAGAAACGCCTCAGATTCCTAAGCCACCTAATTCCAGGAGAAGGGTTCCTGGCTGTGGAGTGCAAGCAGAGATAGGTGCCCAGATTTAGGTGTCTACCTCTGTAAAAGTGACGGGTCTTAGGACACACCCATCATTGGCATTTCCCATTGGCTAACTTAGGTGGCTCTCTGTCTAGCTTGCTAGCTTTAGTAGATTTCCTTTATAGATGCCTCTCTGCCCCATGCATAGTATAAGGAGCCTGGGTATCTAACTGAGGCCTTGTAGATCCCCTTGTTAGTGATTTTCTAAAAGTTTGGTGCTGCAATGCCTACGTGACTTGTCGGCTGTCACTTGTCCCCTGTAGCAGAGGGGGGAGTTGAATTAGGATGCCACCCTGGGATTGGGAGACCCAAACTAGTGGCCCTTCATTTCCTGGAAACCAAGTGTCCTGGCCGCATACTGAATTGATGGCAAACAGCTTAGAGGAATTAACCAAATTGAAATACAACAAAACACAAGTAGACGGTTGGCAGCCAACTGTCAAACAAATAAACCGGAAGGATTAGAGTTATGGGTGCTAATATTTTTATTTAGAATTATCAAGCAAAATTAGTAAATTTGGAAAACAAACACTTAGGGAAAACAAAATCGAAGCAAAACACAAATGAGTAACCAGTACCCAGAAGAGCATTAGCAATGCTTATGGATTTTGTTTGGCTCACTGAGATGGAGGAACTCAGCTACAGTCACAAATAATTATCCCTTGTCCAATAGGGAATCATGGCATCTTTGACAGATAATATAATGTCCTCCCATTTTATACAATGAAGAAGCCAAGACTTTTTTGTGACGTAGTTTATGAAAGGTCAGCTTTTCACATGATCTAAGCCAGTTCTTGAAACAAATTACCAGTAATATAAACAGTCACATAGCACTGTGTATGCACATGAAGCTTTACAAGGCATAGCATTACACACAGTTCTGGCGGGGTAGGGCTGACATTCCAATCTTGAATAGGAAAAATCTCAATCAGATAAAGGTGACTACTGCATAACCACACAAGGGTTTTGTCTAAGGTGTAAAATTCAGGGTCTGGATCAGGATTTGAAGCACCACATACCTTGGAAGTGTTGGGATCTGTGGTTTTGATTTGGGCTTATCCCAGAATAGCACTGGGCCAGGTCCTCGCATTTTTATGTTGAAATGGGAGCTTTGGATGCATAAGGAATGCAGGCTAGGCTCCAATAACAGTCTGACATAACAGTACTGTATTGACATACCCCAGCTGTTCAAAAAATCACGTCAGTCCACCTGCTAGCATGAGATTTTAAAAACTAATAAATGTTCTTTTAAATTTCCCTTCTGATTTTTGAACCTTTTGAGTATACTCGGGCCCCATTTTCAAGATTTTTCTCCACAACCATGTTTTTAAAAGGGAAAGCCACTATTCTCCCATGACTGCCTCTCTCTAGCAATTGGCACTTTAAGAAAGACAACAAATATCATGCTAGCTGGCAACAACCACCATGATACAGTAATTAGCAATGAACCACAAACGACTGAGGCTTGGTGCAGATAAACTTCAAATAAACAAATTATGGATGCTTATCTGAACCCACCTCTGTCTCCTGGAAACTGGTCAGGCTCTCACAAGGTTTTTCAGTATTCATATGGGGTTCATATGGGGCCAGCATCATCCCAAGAAGAGCCATTTCATTGATAGTGCTAAGCTTCCTCTTCGAGGCTAAACCTGAGGCCCAGGAAAACTTAACTTAACCACAGCTCAGAAAGATTTGACTTCAGTTCTCTCAGGCAAATGTCTTTTCCCACTTCTAATGTTCCTTGTCCACCAGGTGACAAATATAAATTCAGAAATAAACTCTATGGAGTTGGACAATGTTGTATGCTGAGAAAATTTCTCAACAGGGTACAAGTTCCATTCAGTGCCTCACATCAGTGTCACTGAAGTGAAAATGTAAAGTACTTCAGCATCCATTTGAGTTAGAAGTATATCCAGGGTAGTGTGAGGGATGGCTCAAGCTAGCCTTCCCCCCTCCTTAAGTACAGACCCATCCAGACTCCCTGGGTATACACTCAGACTGTTAGCCCAAGCCACCAGCCCTGGCTACCCTGCTATTTTTAGCATGTTATCTCAAGCAGAGCTAGCGCAGGTATGTCTGTATGAGCTGGGCATCACGCCTCCCAGTTCAAATGTAGATATACCCCAATAGAAAGTAACAAATAGAGTTCAGAAACCTATTATCAAGAGATATCAGAGTATTCACTGATTTCACAGAAGGGACCCTTAGATCATCCAGTCAGACCTCCTGCATAACTCAAGCATGAGAATTTCATCTGGTTACTCCTGTACTGAGCCCGGTGATTTTTGTTTCACTAAAACACATCTTCTAGAAAGGTGTCCAGCCTCGATTTGAAGACTTTAAGAGATGGATAATCCACCACTTCTCTTGATATGATTCTGTCAGACAGAGAAGATTGGGTAACACTGGCAGATCTTTGTGGCTTCATATTTCATAATGGACTCAATGTTCCAGGGTTACCTGCAGAAATGTCAAATAGAGGCTAACGGGTACCCATAATAAATGAAATGTCACGATCTTGTCAGCTTAACTGGAAAGAATGAAATGCACTGTTATAAAGACACACTGTGGAATGTGTGATCTATAGTAGCAATTCATCAATAAGGCCTTCAAAGGAGATTAACTGTATCCAGTGTAAACAAACTGCAGACGCAGAAGGGAAAGCACGGTAAATCTCTGGTACTATGCAGAGGTCTTGCAGCTGACCTAATTCTCTGGAAGCCACATCTTCCCTGCCTTGCTTTTCTGACATTTCTTCTTAATTCCAGGTGCACGCTGTCCTTGCCTTTGTCCTCCAGGAGATCTCGTGAAGGGGCCCTTCAAAATGGTGATGAGCTGAATGTGTAGGTTAGGTTAGACTTGTTCTTCAGATCTGCTAGGATCCAGCCTTTGGACTGGTTCCACTCGTGTGGCTTTGCAGCATCCGGAGCAGATGTATTTCAGGAAACACAAATAAGCACTCCCTGAGAGGATAACGGTTACAATGATGATAATAGTAGCGCTGAAGGCCGGCGACACGGTGTCCTCCAAAACTGAGCGGAGTCCTCCAGTTGCTGAGAAGGGAGGCAGCTCTGTGGGCTCATCTAAACAGGACAAAGCAGTAACCAGTTAGACACCTTCTTTGGAGTCAGACTGTAAACTGTAGTCTCAAGCTAGCCTGATAAAAAAGCTAGCAGAACAATAGCCCGTGTATTTTATAATTTGTAATTATTTGCTGCTATTCCAGTAATGCCCGGAGGTCCCGCTCAGAATGGAGACCCATTCTGCGGGGATGTAAGTGCTTCAGCGCTAGCACTAGTTGGCCCATTCTTCTGACCCTATCCACAGAATCAGAGTCACACGGAGTGCTCCAGTCATTATCATACAATAGCTGTTTGGAGGCTCTCTAGGCTACATGCAAGTAAGTTCCATGCTCAGCGGGGTCTGTATCAAATACCATACAAAACGCGGCCTTAAAAACCAAGATCCCGTCGTCTCTTTTTTATATGCCCTGAATAAGGGTTCCCCACCCCCCCATTGCTGTGCCGCATGCTATGGATTGGTGGAAGACACCAGTCAGCCCCATAAGTAACAGCATTTCAGTGGTGGCTTATGCATGAGGTCTGTGAAATGCTTTGGAGAGTGGAAGGCTTTTGCAATATTACAGGCAGCCTCAGCAGAAGGCACAAGAAAAATGAACTGCCCTCTGTGTGGCAGGGACTGCGGAGCTGTTGACAGGGTGGTGTGCATTGCTGCTGTCTCTTGTGCTGTATTTATTCTGCGGCTACTTTGAGGACTTCAGGCACCAGGGTTATCAATGCAGCACTGGCCATGAGCATTAAATGCAATAAATGAAACCTGCCAAGGCAGTTAAGTCAGGTGTAATAATTAGCTTTTAACATCTTCAGAGCACTATGCCAGCACTAACCAACCCGCACTCTACCCTTCTGAGGAAGGCAGATATTATTACCCTTAGAGACAAACTGAAGTTAAGGAAATTGCTCAAGGATACACAGTAAATCAGTGACAGAACCAGAATGAGAACTCAGGATTTCCTGGTGCTCTGTCGATTAGATCATGCAGCCTACAAGGGTGAATTACTTGAGGACTGACTCAGATACTGAAGGCTGGAGAAGAAGGTAGTTGCAAGTTGTAATGATTTGGAATGGAAGGAAGTTTCATGAGTTTAGTGATGTTCAGTGTTAAGGCCAATTTTGCTCAATATATAGTGGTGACACAGAAGAAGGTATAGACAACAGCACGATGACCCAAAAATGTGGAGAGAGTCACATTTAGAAAGTCCTGGACAGAATTGTGATAGTAAATGTAAAGCAACATAACAGAATAGCAAGGGTCAAAGCCCATCAAAAAAGGCTGAGAAAGAGAAGGATCTGCAAACAGTGATGGAGAAACTCTAAAACCTTGTGGGGAGTTAAAATACATGAATCAGCTAAAGCTTATTATAAAATAAGGTTACTATTAGCTGACACCTTGTGCTGATATTTTTTTTTAACACCCAAAAATTTTGGAATAGCAATTTTGCTAACATTTAGATGGTTCTCTACCTGATTGCACCTGAAACAGATTTAAAAAGCAGCCAAACAAATAGGATGGAGTGCCAAGAGTTAGGAAGAAAAGAGAAATTTGACGACACGGAAAGGTTATGTTGGTTGGGAAATCAACAGGAATGGGAAAATCTGAGCTTTAATTTAAAAATATAAACACTTTTTTTTTCAGGCTGCATGAGTTCAGTGTGGCTAAATATAGTATTAGCCAGAGTACATTTCAAACAGAAGCCCAAGAAGCCTTAATTTGATTTCTCTCACACTAGTTTAAATCAGGAGCAATCACAATTAAGTCAGTAGAGTTGCATCAATGTGTTATTAATTTGTACTGAAGCATCTAAGTCCCCTGATCCCTGTCCAAGGCATAATTGTGTTAGCTACTGAGCATAGTAAACCAACAGCCAGTCCCTGTCCCAAACAGCTCACAATGGAAGCATATGATGAGAGCTAACAGTGGGAGAAGGCAAAAGAAGAAGATGCGGTAACCGTGAAGTAGTTGAGGTTGGCTGAACGACCACCACGGGAGTCCAGTTGTGGTGTCCACAGCACAAGAAGGATATTGATAAATTGGAGAGGGTTCAGAGATCATTTCTGGATATTTTGGCTAAAAGATAGGCCCTACTTCAAGCAGGAATTATTTGGTGGAATTTCTGGGGCCTGTGTTATGGAGGAGGCCGAACTCGATGATCACAGCGCTTCCTTCTGGCCTTCGAATCTCTGAAGAATCACAAGTACGATCATAGAACTGGAAAACATGCCTTCTCATAGTCTACAAATGCCTACACAGGAAATAAATATTTGATAATAGGCTCTTTGATCTAGCAGAGAAAGATATAACAAGATCCAGTGGCTGCTGGATGAAGGTAGCTCTGATACCAGTTGTGATCAGTGAGGTGTGTGTTGGTAGCAGTGGTAAAGGAAGGAACAAGAAGCCAAGAACTAGAGCATGGAGTTTGTTGATTTCATGAGAGAGAAAATGAAAAACTGACATTGAACAACATTCTGCTGTTACCAGGGAAACCAGCCACGCAGAGGGCAAAGGATTTAAAAGCAAAATAATCACAGCAAATTTGCAGGATGGCTGCTACGTCAGAGAAGATATTAAAATGAACAAGCAACTCAGAGGGTGCAGTGCTGTTAGCACCTCAAAACTTTTAGGATAACATATGACAGGTAAGATGCTGGTTCCCCTGATGCTGAATCAGCCTTAGCACGATCAGTGCAGTGCATTTGCATTACTCCAGGAACTGAAGTTACACAGGCCTGAAGTTCTGTACTACTTTCCTCCCTGATGCTTCTCTCACACTCCCCTCCTCAGGTCTATCAAAAATACTGCAAAAAACCCCATCAGTTTCCCTTCTCCTGCTGCTCAGACCATGTCACTCCCCTGTTTGAATCCCTTCTCCAGCTGCCACTCCCCTTCCCAATCACTATCAAACTCCCCGACCTTGCATTAAAGCCTCTCTGCAGCTCCATTCCTCCTTATGGCCCTAATTCAGCAAGGTACTTAATTTTTAAGCACTTGAGTAATCCTACTGAAATCAGATCCTTGAAGTTAGGAGTGTGAATAGGGGCCTATTATATAGACATTGGGGCCTATGTCTCTGCTCTCATTTACCTCTGACTCCCCAACTCAATGACTAGGAATTATAGCCTCACAGCACTCCTGTATATCATGTCTTCATTTTACAGAGAATAAACCACAGAGACAAACGTTGAATGATTTTACTGCAGTCACACATGGGTCTGATTCTTGATTGCATCGTGCCTTATTCAGCCTTTTACACCTCATTTCCACAGCACAAGTCCCCCCCCCGCCCCCGCTTTGCACAGGGGTAAGTGACTCCACCAGGTGCAGGGCAATGAGGAATCAGGCTCAGAGAGTTCATGGCCAAGCAGAAACCTCCTGTTGCCCAGTTTCCTTTAACCTTCCCCAAATCATTCGCCCTTATCGTACAGGATTTTTTTCATATTGCACATTCTGTATGTCCAGCATGTCTCCTCTGACTTCATTAGCAAAAAGAATAGCCAAGTAGTTACATTTTCCATGTGGTGTTTCATCCCAGTTCAAAGCACTGCATGAAGTGTTTCGAAAGCTGTTATCCATCTGTACGCACCCTGAGGGAATCCATGAAGAAACAGCTTTAAAATATTTATTTCTTCAGAAGCTGCTCTTAGTGTCACCATTTCCCCTTAAGATCTTCTCTCTAATCAAGGCTGGATTTTTTCCACCTTTCGTCTCACTGAGCATTACAGTGGTTGCATTTACGGTTTCTACCAGTCTGAGGGAGACTAACTTCCTTACTAGTATTTCCTATTTAAAAACAGGGTTCCCCTCTCAAGGAGGCAGAATATTTCTAACTGGAAGACTTTGAACTATACTATGCAAGCAATCTCATTATTTCAGGCCCTTTGCTGTGATGAATACAAGACGGTTCCTAACGGCGAGAGAGCGGGCACACCATGACTGCTGCCTACTGTACTGAATATGTTGTTTGCAGTATTGTTGTAGCCGTGTTGCTACCAGGATATGAGAGACGCAAAGTAGGTGAAATAATATCTTTTATTAGACCAACTTCTGTCATGGAAGGGACAAGCTTTCAAACTACACAGAGCTCTTCTTCAGGTCTGGGCAAGGACATCAGAGTGTCACCTAAAATGTTCTTAATGTTAAAGTGATACTTAATATGGTCAGACTAGATTATCTCAATGGTCCCTTCTGGCCTTAACATCTATGATTATTTCACTGTTACCTTGTCCTCCCCGTCTGTTTGTTTTCCTCCACCTTTGGTCTCTTCTCCTATGTTTAGACTGTAAGCTGCTCGGAGCAGGGACTATCTCAATTATAAATGCATACAGTAGACTTATCCCTAACTGGGACCTGTCATGGCTGGGTCATGGGCAGCCAGAACCAGAGTCCGCAGTCACAAGACAATAGTCAAGAGTCAGCCGGGTCAGGACAAAAGGGGGTCAGAGGCAGGAGACAAACAGCAGATCAGAACCCACGCATCAGGATGGATCAGGATAGCAGGGGGCAAGAGACAAACTGGAGACCAGGAACCACCTGACATGGGCAGGAGTCCAGTTGTTCAGAGAGCTTCCTGATCCTCCTCCTGCTTAAATAGGGCCAGCAGCTTAATCAGCAACTCTGGAGCTCCGTGGGTCAGGCCTAGGGGGCGGAGCCTCACAGTTGGTTGAACTTCATGGATCCTAGATAAGATACGTTCAGCAGGCTGCTAACTGGAGGGTTGAAGTGTGGCTGCTCCTACAGGCCTGGGTTCAAGACCTGTGGGTTATGACAGGGTCTCCAGATGCTATTTCAATATAGGTAAATAACAACACTCAGTGTGAGCAGGGAATGGCAGAATCTGGCCCTAGCATTCAGTTGCACTGAACAAAGTGAAGTTTGCAAGAAATATTGTCCAATTCAGCAGCTATTAAGAAGCTACTACAAATGCTAATTCTGTCATTACCCAGATTCATTTAGAGGTCTTTTTCTAATATAACTTTCCAGGATCCTTAATAGTAACTACAATTATTGGTTCATTTTCTCACTTAACCCATCTGTTTGTTTACACACCTTGTAGATTGTAGAAGCCTACGCACATGATTGCCTTGGGGATTGCGAATGCAATAATCCTAGAATCCATGTCATTTTGTAAGTTGTTGTGCACAAGATCTCTCTTTCATTGGAATAAATTATATGCAAATAGACTGCTAACCCTCATTAAATAGATGCAAAATGTATACAAGGCCAATCCCCCAGTAAAGAGAGAACACAGCTGATTGTTCAAGATTTTGGTTTCTCCGTAATATTTATTTTTTATTAAGTTATTCTGCCTCAGATGTTAATACAACTATTGCATATTCCAGTTTTTCACAGCACAGGTTTTGGCTCATTCATTGGCAAGAAACTGAAATGCCCAGGAAGAGAAGGGGTAGATATATGACACCTGCAAGGATGGGAATAAAAATAGATGGTGGGAAAGTAGTATGTTTTGGAAAAAGGCTGAGATCAGCATTTTCAGGGCAACTTTAGACGGTCCTTCCTCCAGCTTGGGCACTCGGTATAATACGCTGGGTCAAAATGTCATTTGTGAATCTGGGGAGTGCAGTCTGATTCCGACTGAAGTTTGTATATTGTCTTCTTGTTTCAAAAGATGCCTCTTCCTGCTGGTACAAGATTTCTTGAACCTCCTGGATCCAGCTTTTTAATGATGGAGAGGATTTTCTACATGAAAGAAACTGTACCCTTGGCTTGTAATAAAGCTATAGGGCCTGATTCTCCACTGTCAGCATGATAGCATTTTACACTCTCTCTGCAAAAGTGTAAGTGACCCCATAAGGTGCAAGAGAGCGAAGCAGCAAAGCTGTCTGGGAGCTCTAAGGAGGAATTCTGCTTGGAGACTCCTGCACCTTATTCTGGTGGCTTGAAGCTGCCAGCTAGCTCTCTGTGTGTAGTTAAACAGAATCTTCAGACCCATTGGCATCCTGCTACAACGCGTGGTTATTTCTTGATTCCAGACTTCATGGAAAAGTGAAAAATTGCTCATTGTCTGCATGAGAACCAACATCCGAATTCAGAGCTGGGACCTGGGAGACATAGCTAAGCAATAACGAAGTGCCCTCAATTCATACCCAGCTACTAGGGGAAATGTCACTGTGATGCTGCAGATGTTCTGAAGAAAGCAACTGATGACTCTGTTTAAGCTCTGAGTCAGTGACTGAATTAACATATGCTCTCTCTTGGGTGTAGAACATGTTGGTTGGCCACATGATATAACCTTACGTAATCATCAAGGGCAGAAAGCAGCGTCCAAAATCCACTGAACTAAGTAACTCTACTCTTTTTAGAAGCTATACGGGGGGGAATAGTTTAATTTTACACTAAAAGATACAACAGATACATTAAATGAAAGCGGACACTATATCAGAAATGCCAGTTGCTAACGATTTTTGAAAATGAGACCAGGCCATGTGAATGCTGTCTTGTTCTGTAATTTCTGTCTTTTTCTGTATCAGAAACACAGCCCAACACAGCTCCTTAGAGCAGCCAGTTTCATTAGTTCAAAATGCCATTGGTTCACTACTTCAGAAGTTTTTATATTGATCGAGATAGGGAGGAGAAGAAGACAAGACAAGGAGGGATGGCTCTGGTCAATAGAAAAATACAGTGCAGGGAACCTTGCTCACTGATATTTCTTGAAGGTGGCGTCTGATTTTCAAATAGCAATCATTTCAGTTTGAGAAAATCAGTCTTTACACAGCAGAGATGAGTGTCTGTTGCCCCTTTGGACCCAAGCAGTTAGCCAGTATTTGGGGCCTTGCTGGGTTGTTTCCATTTGGAGAAGAAATTGAGGATATGGGTCAGGTATTTCTTTGGTGCAATCCTGTTTATTTACAAAGAATGTACACATAGTCCTATTTCCCTGATCACAGTGGCAACAAACAGACAGTTTCTTTGTTCAGAAATCCAAGTCTGCCTTTCCCCCATTTGCGCTCACTCATTCATACATCACTTCCCACATGCAAGGATTTCTTGTTAGATTGTTGTAAATGAAGATGTCAGGATGCTGGACCCACATGCACTACCAGTTTAGATAAGTGTGCACTAAAGCCAGCATAATTTGAAACTGAAGATGCAGATGCGTCACACTGTGGGGCTGGGAGTTGAGAGCTCCTTTTCCTACTGCTATTTTTAGCTTTATGGGCCTGATCCAAAGCACTGTGAAGTCAGTGAGAGTTTTTCCAGTGACTTCAGTGAGTGCTGGGTCATAGGCACGTTAATACCAGACAGGGTAATACTAGTGAACTGGAGAATTCAGAGAGGGGAAAGGGGCTGGAAGGATTTATTTATACAGGAAAAATGAACCAGTATAAATAGTGGATAAATGAGAAGGAGAAATATGATAACTTTACAACTATAAAGGCTACATCTAGACTGATGGTGGCAAATTCTCTGCTATTAGATCAATTTACCCGGATCAACTGAGCGGAAGTGGAGACGCTCTCCATCGACCAGGAAATCGACGCTATTAATCCAGCTCTGCCAGTGGTTCAACGATGCATCTACAGGAGGGCATTTCCTGTCGACATGGTGAATTGAAGACACCGTGGTAAATAGAAGCTAGGAAGTCGAGGAAGATATGCGAGCGACTCTACATACCGTGTTTCTCCGAAAATAAGACAAGGTCTTATATTATTGTTTGCTCTGAAAGATGGGTTAGGGCTTATTTTCAGGGGATGTCTTATTTTTTTCCATGAGTGTAAAGTGTATGGGGACCTTTACTTGTGAACCGCTTGTAAACTGTAACTAGGGCTTATTTTTGGAGTAGGGCTTATATTTCAAGCATACTCAAAAAATCATGCTAGGGCTTATTTTCGGGGTAGGTCTTATTTTCGGGGAAACAGGGTAGCTTGTGAATCTCCTGTCGACTGCCACTGAATTTGGCAGCAAGTGTAGACATAGTCTAAAAGTAGGAGGATGAAATTTTGTCAAGAAAAATTTAGGCTGAATAGAGTATCTGGAAAAATTTCCCAGTAGTGAGACCTCAGACTGTGGAATAGTGTCCCAACGGAGTGTTGGAAACTCCATTGTTTGAGTTACTGACAACTAGACTGAGCAAAGACCTGCAAGACGATTCTGCTCTGCCCATAGATTTAATGACTTAGCACATTTTTTTCTCCATTTTTAACATCTGTTGTTTTATTGTTAAACCTCACAGAGCAGCAGAGCCTGACCACATTTACGATAACTCAGTGTATCTCAGGCCAAATTGCTTAAGATATAAGAATGTTTTGCTTTGCATTTCTCCAAGGTCTGCTATTCTGAAACGATGAACTAAGCTCTTGGATGACTTCGTTCCGAACAGCACCCTTTCCCCACCAAAGACAACCGAGAACAACAAAACCCCCGAGGTCAGCATGAAGACAAGGCACGTGATGAGTTGCAGGTATTGTGATTACTGCTACGGACTCATTTTTGACACCTACAAGTGACACCGGGGTTCTCAAAATGGGGGTCGTGACTGGGGGTCACGAGGTTATTATGGGGGGTTGTGAGCTGTCAGCCCCCTGTGCATGCCTGTAAGGATGGCATGGCATGGAGGGAGAGGGGTCATCACAGTCTGAAATATTTTCAAAGGGGATCCCAGCAAAAAAACCATGAGAACCCCTTTTTGTTACTCCATCCCTTATCCCAGTGCCATCCTCCTTCCAGACCTCTTACATTTCGTCTTGTCTAACTAAGTGTTAAGATCTTGGGGGCAGGGATGTCTCTTATTCTGGATCTACGCAGTGGTTAGCACAATGGGGCCCGGATCTGGTTGATGCGCTACACACTGCTGTAATATGAATAATCATCCTTGTCTAGAGTGCTGATCATGGATCGTCTGTTGCAATCACGTTGGCATATCAGTTTCTCGGGAAAGGTCATTAGTGGATCTTCTAGTTGTGTTCACTCTTAGGAGTGTTGCAGTACCATAAAGGAGCCAAAATCGTGGATCAGGACCACATTGCACAAGGCACTGTACAGACACCTAACAGAAGGCTGCTTCTTGCCCTGCAGTTTATTGAGTACATTCAACCTCCAGGTCCAGCTTATGAGTGTGGACAAATCCCTTCAAACTGCCCCATCATGCCTTATCACCACCACTTAAGGACACTGCGGAAGTAAATGCGTGGTTACGCAGGTGGTGTCCGAGAGAGGGCTTTGGATTCTTCGATCATGGAATGTTGTTCCAGGAAGAAGGATTATTACGAAGAGACGGGATTCACCTAACGAAGAGAGGGAAGAGTATCCTCGCAGACAGGCTGGCTAACCTAATGAGGAGGGCTTTAAACTAGGTTTGATGGGAGACAGAGACCTAAGCCCGAAGGTAAGTAGGGAAGTGGGACACCATGAGGAAGCAGAAGGAGGTACTCAATGCCATTTTTGCCTGTCTTCACAGACAAGGTCAGCTCCCTGACTACTGCACTGGGCGGCACAGAATGGGGAGGAGGTGAACATCCCTCAGTGCTGAAGGAACAGGTCCATGACTATGTGGAAAGATTGGACATACACAATTTCAGGGGGCCAGATGCAATGCATCCGAGGGTGCTGAGGGAGTTAGCTGATGTGATTTCAGAGCCATTGGCTATTATCTTTGAAAGCTCCTGGCAATTCAGGGAGGTCCCTTATGATTAGAAAAAGCCAAATATAGTGCCCATCTTCAAGAAACGGAAGAAAGAGGATCCAGGGAACTACAGACTGGTCAGCCTCACCTCAATCCCTGGAAAAATCATGGAGCAAGTCCTCAAGGAATCCATTTTAAGGCACTTGGAAGAGAGGAAGGTGATCAGGAACAGTCAACATGGATTCACCAAAGGCAAGTCATGCCTGACCAACCTGATTGCTTTCTATGAAGAGGTGACTGGCTCTGGACGTGGGGAAAGTGGTGGCTGTGATATACCTTGACTTTAGCAAAGCTTTTGATACGGTCTCCCACAGTATTCTTATCAGCAAGTTAAAGAAGTATGGGTTGGATGAATGGACTATAAAATGGATATAGAACTGGCTAGATCATAGTGATAAATGGTTCCATGTCTAGCTGGCAGCCGGTCACAAGTGGAGTGCCCCAGGGGTCGGTCCTGGGGCTGGTTTTGCTCAACATCTTCATTAATGATCTGGAAGATGGGGTAGATTGAACCCTCAGCAAGTTTGCAGATGACACTAAGCTAGGGAGAGTGGTAAATACCCTGGATGGTAGGAATAGGATACAGAAGGACCTAAATCAGTCAGAGGATTGGGCCAAAAGAAATCTGATGAGGTTCAACAAGGACAAGTGCAGAGTCCTGCATTTAGGATGGAAGAATCCCATGCACAGCTACAGCTACAGACTGGGGACTGACAAGTGAGGCAGCAGTTCTGCAGAAAAGGATCTGGGGGTTACAGTGGATAAAAAGCTGGATATGAGTTAGCAGAGTGCCCTGGTTGCCAAGAAGGCTAATGGCATATTGGGCTGCATTAGTAAGAGCATTGCCAGCAGGTTGCGGGAAGGGATTATTCCCCTCTATTCGCCATTGGTGAGGCCACATTTGGAATATTGTATCCAGTTTTGGGCCCCCCACTACAAAAAGGATGTGGACAAGTTGGAGAGAGTCCAGCAGAGGGCAACAAAAATGATAAGGGGGCTGGAGCACAAGACTTATGAGGAGAGGCTGAAAGAACTAGGCCTGTTTAGTCTGCAGAAGAGAAGAATGAGGGGGAATTTGATAGTAGCCTTTATCTACCTGAAAGGGGGTTCCAGGGAGGATGGAGCTAGACTGTTTTCCGTAATGGCAGACAACAGAACAAGAGCAAGGGTCTCAAGTTGCAGTGGGGGAGGTCTAGGTTGGACATTAGGAAAACCTTTTTCACTGGGAGGGTGGTGAAGCACTGGAATGGGTTACCTAGGGAGGTGGTGGAATCTCCATATTTAGATGTTTTTAAGAGGCTTGACAAAACCCTCATTGGGATGCTTTAGCTGAGGTTAGTCCTGCTTTGAGCAGGGGGTTGGACAGATGACCTCTGAGGTCCCTTCCAACTCTAACATTCTATGATTCTATGACACCATTATGTATTTTCCTAACCTAATGAGTTGACCATGGACCACTCTGATGTTCTGTGAGCTGGTAAATTGGGAGGAAGGGGATGCTGGAATGCAGTGTCTTACACACTTCGCCATGGAGAGGGGGTGAACTACCAGGTGTCCCTGGTCAATGGAATGAGACCAGAACCGAATCTCCTTAAAGGCAGGGCTGGCTTCCCTACATCACCCAACATGCTTTGAATCTATATATTTAATTTCTTCAATATAAAGGAAATGGCTGACAAAGGGTCAGATTGTGGTCTTTTGCTGCTGACTTGCATGGGGGCAATGTGGGGCCATCTGTCTCGGAAGCAGCTATGGGAAGGATTGTGCTCTAACAAGCACAAGCACTTCTGGAGTTCCCTGGCACATGTGATGGCATAGGCTGCTCCCCTCTCCACTTCCTGCAAGATCCATGGACAGATATGGATGGGGATGGGGTGATGGACCAGTCTCCTTCCTAGCCCCAAAGGAAAGCATCCCTGCGGATGAATGCAGAATATTAGTCTCTTGTGCTCCCTAGCCCCTGCCCAATGCAACTGCACCCAGCTCCTTGTGCATGGAGAATCTGTCCCTCAGTTAATCTTGGCCCATATGCAGAGGATGTTCTTTCTTCTGCAATGTGATGTGCAGTCACAAAGCTATCTGCCAAGATAACCTAGCTCCCTGTGTGAGAGAAGGTTAGCAGTTCATGCACGAGCTGTCTGAAAAGAGTTCTGTAATTAAGAGTAACTTGCTTCAGCCCTGTAATTTGCTGACTGGTCTACACCTCTTTACAGCCAACTTGAGCCGCCTCCACTCCGCACTCAATATCACAGCATGAAACTGGCACACATCCTACTTAAATTACTATGCTCATTGAGTCATTCTGTTTCCCCTTTTCCATCTCCTCTTTTTAAAAATAATGGCAGGGTGTAGCAACCACTGACCACTGACCAGTGACAGATCATAATGCCAGGATTGCCAACCACTGCTTAATCAATCAAGCCCGTCTGGTGGCGGGGGAGGTTGCTTTTTCTCTGCAGTATTTTTATTCAACCTGTGTCTCTACAGTGCAGATGCTGTGCAAACTTAAAGGAAGGCACAGTCCCTGCCCCTCTAAGTCAGTGTGATGAATGCTGAGTTGGGAACAAGGATGTTCTTAAATAAAATTTTGGCCCTGCCATGACTCCCTGGGAGGCTTTGGGAAAGTGTCTTCCCTTTGTCTCCTGTAACTGGAGAGCTCTCGGTCTGTATGTATGTAAATAATTAGTTGATAGACAAGGTGCCAGTAGATAGAACTCAAGAATATGGAATCCAGGCCCTTCCTCCTCCACTGGGTTCCAACCCCAATGACTCAATAAATCAAGATATGTGGCCTTGGAGGTGGGCGTCTCTACACCTGCTCCCTGGGCCACTTCGTACCCTGGCTTCCATTCCTCTGCTGGTGCCACTGGTTTGCTTTGAGTTACCCCTGGAGTCCTCTGCGGTTGCAGTCTGGAGGGTCTTCCTCTTGTTGCTGCTGAAGGGCCTGCATCGGCTTGACGGTGGGGTCTGTTCCCAGCCACTGGGGGCTCTAGTGGCTTCTTGGCAGGAGCCTGCAGCACACGATGGCTCTCCTGCTTGGTTCTGCCTCTATTGTAAGCATGGCCAGGCGGGACAGCTGGGTGTAGTTTCTGGGAGCAGAGATGCTCCTTAGCCCTTTCTTCACCAGTGTGGGGCTTGTTCACCCCATCACAGCCCCGTTCTACCTTTAAAGGTATGGTACACAGGAAGCAGAACGTCTTTTTCAGTAATGGCTATCTTTCCTTGGGAAGGAACAGAATACATAGGAGGGAAATCAGACTGCAATGTGCCTCCCCATCCTGAAAATGGTACTGGCTGAAGAGTAGGAGGATGGGACCACGTTTGGTCTCACCCTCCTGTTTGATGAAGATCCTTCTTTCTTCATCCTCAATGGGACTCTTCATGCATGCAGTGGATGGCGTTGTTGACACTGCACAGCCGGACTGCTTTAGGTGTCTCTGGGTCTGACTGCAAAGCTGTTAATAGCGGGTCAGGATCCAGAGTGCAACACTCCCAGCTCAAAGTGCCATTCCAGATGGGTGAGATCTGTGTAACTGCTTGTGAAATGAGGGAGGGGCAGCCAGTAAAGGTTGCAGCACTGGTGTATGTATTTTTGCTCTGGGGTCTTCAGGTGTCTCCACAGAGCTCCCAGTAAGCATGAAACAGCTTGCACCCCTCTCTAGGGGGAACTGGAATGTGAGGAGTAGCAAACATCCCACTATCATTTCAACATGTCCTCCTTGGTGGGCATCCAGCAGGAGGGGACTGGGGATGCCCTATGGGAATCCCCTGTGTGCCGCCCTCTATCCTGAATAAGCACACCTCCTCCCGGCATGCTACATCCTCCTCCATAACAAGAATTTGTATTGGTCATAATGTAAAAACCCCTTCCTAACAAACTGGAGGTGAACCACATGGCAATAACCATGATAAACATGATGGTTGCCTCTTCCTGGGCTGCAGATCGGTGCCCTGGCCCTGCTCTGCTCTCTGTCCAGAATCTGTCTCTTCAGGCTGATCCCTGGGTCCATTCCCAAACAGGTTGCTGGAGTATGGGCGCAGAACGTGAATATGGGCCAACCAGGCTGATTTGGGTCCTCAAGCTCTGTGGCACATTCCTGGGACCAAGAATCTACCATGGTCTCGTTCACTGTCTTACCTACCTTGTGGGCTGGACAGCTCCGTGTGAGATGGGGGCAGTGCCAAGCACCCTGTGAAGTTCATAGCAGGGGCATGGGCTGGGCACATTACCAGATGCATTGTGAGTCCCTGCCTTTGTGGTATATGGTCGTCAGATGTCTGATCTGTTCCCTGCATTGCACCACTGTCCAATGGACGCCCTGCTGTGCCAGCCTCTCTGAGGCTTTCTTATAAAAGTGAATATTCCATGAGCTCCTGCTGAAGCTTTGTTCCTGGGTTTACTCCCATCAGATGTTACCTAGCATTTGGGTGGGGTTCTCCAGCCAGCTGGCAGCATGCTGGGGGCAGGCATTTTCAGCTGAGCTGCATCCAATTGTGGAAGCAGAGCAATCTACATGGAAAACCAATGGTGAAACTCTGAGAAAAGGTATAGAAACAGCAGGTAGCGTTGGGTCCATAAAGGAAAAGGGGTCGGGAAGTGAGGAGTCTGAAAGGCCGGAAGATACAGGGACTGGGGATTGTGGGAATGATGCAGGAGGATAAGAGCAGGTTGCTACATCCAGGCCACAGAGTGGGTAGGTAGAGAGGCAGGTCACAGGTCAACGCGCATTCTTACCCATACCCCCCAGGCGAGCATGCTAGCTCAGGTTCAATCTGCACCTGATGGATGAAAGGGCAAAAGCCCATGGCTCATCACGCGTTAAGCCAGAAGTGCAGACATTCCCTAAGACCACCTGGTGTAGGAAGGGGTGTTATCAGAAGTCTTTTTGACTCATCTGTGAGTGTGTGACTCTCCACCCTAGCCTTACATCAGAACTGCAGCATGAAAGAGGCACAGCATTGTTTGGTTCCATCTTATTAACTGGAATTGGCTACAATAATAATCACTCAGCATTTTAAATAAGCAGCAAAGACCCTAAAGAGCGTGAAAAATTAATGTATGAAAAAAAAGAACTTGGACACTTATGCTGCTTTTTAACTTTAAGAATTATTAGCTTGTGAAACGCTGCAGGAATTGATTTTTATTTCCCCTGGTTGTTCAAAATGAAAACAAAAACAAAAACAAAGGGACTGCCTACAGCTTTCCAATATGTCCTTAGAACTAAATACAACATGTGAAATCTGACTGTTCAGATGAAGCCAGAGATGTGAAGTAGGTCAGTATTGCAATATTTGGAATATCTAAAAAAGAAAGACTCCTGAGGAGTGGAAAGGTTTTGATCAGAAAAACAGTGTCTTAGAATAAGTCCATCGAGTACTGAAGATTCCAATTTGTTGCAAGATTTCTGAACGTTAATATCTCAAATTCAATCCTTTAGTAAGTAGTTTATGTCCTGTTCTCTAAGGAGAAAGCCTCTGCTAGAAGCGAGATAGATATTATTATTATTATTACTATTTTATTTATTTAAACGCCGATAATGTGTAATGACCTGATAGGTCTTTTCCAGCCCAAACGTTTGTCCTTGCAGATGGAGAGATGCCAAAACCCCTGCACATGCTACGATACACAGAACACTGAACGTTCCCAGAACACTGAACCGGAACGTTGGACGGATTACAATTTGTTGCTGATTATTATTATTACAGCCGTGCCCAAAAATCCCAGTCAGGATTGTGGCCCCATTGTATTAGGCACTGTACAGACACACAGAGGGTAAAATTCTGGCCCTAGTGAAGTTAATGACACAACTCCCATTGTCTTTGATCGGGCTAGGATTCCACCCATGACCCCCACTCCAAGTAGTTTAGTCACCTACTGGACAGCCTAGCAAGCTGGATGTTACTATGTGATCTCAGAGAAAAAGAGCTTCTGAGTTTAATGTTTGAATAACCACGACTATATATTGCATAAACTTCCTTATCAGGAGGAAGGTTGAAATTTTAAATCACTAGATGCCTCCTTGACAACACGATTTGCAGTTCAGAGGGAAGACTGTTAGGAAGAGATTTTGGCAATGTATAAAAACCCATCCTCCCTCAATCCCCCTCTCTCTCTTGATGTATATATGTACACAATTCCTGAGAGGCAGATGGAAGAGAATTTTTTACCGGTGGACTCTAATGCTATTCAGGTTGCTCATCGCCCCTAGCAATTTAGCTTTGCTAACTAGAGTAAGAGTGTCTGTGTTGTGATCTTTGAGGATTATTACAATATTGGCACTGGGTACTTGTACAATAGCCTGTCCAAATAGTTGTCCAAAAAAGTTCTGGCAGATTTGCATCTCGGTGCACAGAGAGAAATGCACACTATTATTGGTGATGGCATTAGAGTTTCTGATAAATGAACCTAAGTCCAAGTCCTTTGAATGTTGAATGTTCCCAGATTCAGAGTGAACTTTTTATCCAGGACTTGGAGGAGTGATTGTTGTTACTGCGTTTTACAAGAAATAACTGCAGGGATGATAGGACAGCTGAGGTTATTACATCTATTTGGGGTCAGAAGTATTTCTGTTACATGCATTTCTTATCAAAAACTTTCTGCTCCAAAGGCCTAGAATGCTTCCTAATCAGAAACACAGCAGAAAACCTCAGAGAACTGACATTCACCAGGGCCACCCTAAGGATAAGACTAATCATTTTAAAATAAAACTTCTTATCTGTGTTACTAATAACTTGGCTGACTAAAACCCAAAGAAATTTAAAGGGATGGATTTTCATCAGATGTGGGTGGAAGAGCCATTTTTGTGTGTGTCTACTTTAAGCATTTGTTCAAACATAAAAACAATTAGCTGAGAGAGGTCTACCATCTTGAATGGCATAGGTCACTCAAGATCAGTTGTTCCCTTAAAATTTCCACTATCTTTCACTGCAAAGGAACCAGAACCAAAGAACAGACCTCTTATGGTTTTGAATCCAGTCCAAATCTGTCAGGGGAGGTCCAGTTTCTGGAGGTTTGAATCTCTTGCACCCCTAAAATATGGGGCATGGAGTGCTTAGATCTGAGGTTCCAGTCCAGCAGGTTTAGACAGCTTGGTTAGACAATCCAAGGTATAAAACTTAAGTTTTCTGCTCATAGAAGAAGCCTGGGCAAACCACACAATGATTTGTGAAATACCCATGAGACTCCAGACAAATACTGAAGCAGGAATCAAATTTGCAGTCTCAATGGGCATGGAGCAGCCAATTCATTGCCAGAACAGGAAGCCTAGGTCCCAGGTCAAATGAGGTATGATCAGAAATTCGTTCTAAAGAGACTTCCTCAGCAGGAAGACAATCACCCCATGAAGAAGCCTCTCCGTTAGGTCAAAGAACAAGTTTCTAGTTCCTTCTGTCCCCACTCCCCAACTCCAAACATGCTGGGAATAAGGTCACCAGGCTTTGGCAGTCATCCCAGATGTAGTCCTTTTGGTGGAACCCCAAGAGGCTCAATCCACAGCTCCAGGAGCAAGCAAATTCCAGGTGTGGGTTATATATAGTAATAACCCATAGTACAGCAGCATCTCTATTATAAGCAATAGTGCTCTAGACCCCTAGGGCAGTGAATTTTTAATAAATTCTGTCAGTGCTGAACAAGGCATATGGCTCCTACTTCTAGCTTACCATTTTACTGGAATGATGGCACAGATTGAACTGGAGATGCGGAAGAAGGCTTTGTCTTAGACCACCCTTCTAGATATATAGATAAAGTATATAGATAGAGGAGCATTTTACTCACATGTTCTAGAGTATGTGGTCTTCATTGGTGTAGTAGAATTTGTGGAAGTATTTAAACATATAAAGCAATTATTTCTAGAGAGCCTAGTGACTTCTTCATCTCTGTCACTATCCTTTTGATCAGGCACAATCTGAATAACGTGAATCAGTGCATTTAAATTAAAACATGCATAACAATTTCTGCCCATGCAATATGCCAGAACAAACAAGTATTGAAACTTAAGGCAGTATATGTTTTCTTTGGTAGCACACACACTAAAACTGAATTCTAGGCAATAAAAATATTCAACATAAGTCAGGAAGTAATAACACTCATGGTTTTAGTGCAAGTCTTGAAACATTAGATGATTTTTTAAAGCCCCACCTGCTGGAGTGAGATTATTATGAGAGAAACTCAATTCTCATTTAAAAATAAAAGTTTCTGGACCTCATAGTTGCAGAAAAACAGTTTGAAAATCATAGAATCTTAGGGTTAGAAGGAATCGCAAGCGTCATCTAGTCTAACCACCTGCCAAAATGCAAGTGCAATCATCCAAGACAGATGGCTATCCAGCCTCCTTTTGAAACCCTTCAGTGAAGGAATTTCCACAAACTCCCTAACAGTCTGTTCTATTGTCCTACTGTTCTTACATCTAGGAAGGTTTTTTCTGAGATTTAATCTCACTCTACTATGCTATAGTTTGAACTCATTGCTTCTTGTCCTGCCTTCTGTGGCAAGAGAGAACAACTTTTCTCCATCTTTTTATGGCAGCCTTTCAAGTATTTGCAGAACGCTATCATGTCCCCGCCAATCTCCTTTTTTCCAAACAAAACATATCAAGTTCCTTCAGCCTTTGCTCATATGGCTTGCATGCTAACCCTTTGGTCATCTTTGTGGCCCGTCTCTGGATCCTTTGCAGTTTATCCATGTCTTTTTTATACACTGGTAACCAAAACTGGACACAGTACTCTAAGTGAGGCCTAACTGGTGCTGAGTAGAGAGGTACTATGAGCTCTCCTGCCTTGCATGCTATGCCTCTGTTAATGCAACCTAAAATTGCATTTGTTTTTTTTTGCATTCTGACTCATACTGAGGTGGTGATTCACCACAGCTCCCAAATCCTTCTTAGCAGTGCTGCTGCCAAGCCAGTTATCCCCCATTCTGTATTTGTGCATTTGGTTTTTCTTCCCTAAGTGTAACACCTTACATTTGTCTTTGCTGAATTTCATTTTATTGTTTATAACCTAGTTCTCCAGCTTATCAAAATCTGTCTGAATTTTAGCTCTATCGTCCTAAGTGTTGGCAACCACCCCCCAGCTTTGTGTAATCTGCAAATTTGATTAGTGTGCTCTCTATTCCTACATCCCATTAATAAAGATGTTAAACAACACTGGAACCACCCTTGAATCCGACATCATTCATTAATAGTTATTCTTTGTTTGTAGTTGTTTAACCGATTATGTATCCACTTAACGGTAGTTCTGCCAAGCCCACATTTCTCCATCTTACTTATCAGAGTGTCAGGGGGGACTGTCAAAAACCTTGCTGAACTCCAGGTATATTATGTCCACTGCATTCCCCCTATCCACCAAACCAGTTACCACTAAAGCCGCAGAAACCACAAGGCAAATAAAAAGAACCCCAAACATATTACTTTTTTAAAAGCTCATAATTTTGGGGTCTGAATCTTGAATTTCGAATATTTGGGATTGCAGTACTTTCATATTGACTTCTTAAATGCTTTAATCCAGGCCCTTGGACAACTGCACTGTTACCGAATGGATGCTATGGATAATTTATTATTTATATAGCACCATTAATTGTCTATTGAGAAATGTCAAGTAAGTGATGGTCAAGTGCTTCATTTATGGCCCTCATCAATTCTCCTATTTAGCAGGCATCACACTTTTAAAAAGTGAATCACAGACTCACGTAGTTTAGGCCCTCTCTCTCTGAATCTCTCTAGTAAACTTGGGGTTCCTCAGTCTCACAAAGCCACATTACAATTAGTAATGTGCTAATGGCTGGGCCTGCTTTTGTGGGAGGGGAATTTGTGGTGGATTTTTGTACGGCCAATTCTACACTACATACCCCTGTCGGTATAATGACATTGCTCAGGGGTGTGAAAAATCCATACCCCTGAGCAACATAGTCCTAATAACTTCCCCCTTACCCCGCCGTGTAGCCAGTTCTATGTCAACAGAAGGGCTTCTCCTGTCAACATAACTATGACCTCTCGGAGAGGTGGTTTAACTATGCCGACGGGAGAAGCTCTCCTGTTTGCATAGGAGTGTCTTCACTAAAGCGCTGTATATGAAAACAAGCCCTAAGAGTCACACCTCCTGTCCTTCTCCCCTCCTCCTCCGGGGGCCGGGGAAGCAATTTACTGCAATGCTGTACAGGGCACAGCTTACTTTGCATCACCTCTGCTCTATTGACTGGAATGTTTGGGGAGAGGGAGAGAAAATTGGCTCCACCCATTCCCTATCACTTTCTGATTCCATTATGCCATTTACTCTTGAGTGGTCCTGCTAAGCCTGAACTCTTTCCTGTGGGAATTAGTCTGCAGTAGTAGGCTGCCTGACTGGTTACATGTGACACAGTGCACCTGCATGTGCTGTTTATGGTGTGATTGTGTATCAGTCATGTTCACCTTTATAGTGTAATTGTGTATTGTTTGATGCAAAATATGTCAGATAAGATGTTTTTGGAATGCTCATGACATACTGAACTTTATTATTATAGTAATATGTTCGTTGCAATAGCATGTGTATGGTTATGAAGCTTCGCTATGTAATGTTGCCAAAGATGTGTTTCACAGCTTGAAGCAGATTCAGGCAAAGCTCTCCAAGAGCAGAGAGGCAGTTCACGCCTCACTAAGGCGTGCATAAAATAAACCAGCTCTTCCAGGAATAATGGACTAGCCTAAGCATTGATTAGGGGTACTCACTTACTCAAGTAAGGCGAGCGCCATACAAGGACACTGTTTGTCATCTGACCCTGAAAAGGGGGACAAGGCCCCAAAGGGTGGTGAAGAAACATGTTAAAAAGGAGAGACATTTTGCTGTTCACTCTCTCTCTTCCACTTCCATCTGCAAACACCACCAAGCAACTGAAACATTGATCACAGGGGGAGGGCCTGGCTGGAGGCAAATCAGCCAGCCTGTGGTGAGAATCTCTAAGACTGTAAGGTTACTGAAAGTGTTAAGCTTAGTTTGGAATGCAATTTGCTTTTTATTTACTTTTGATCAAATCGGACCTGCTTTCCTCTGACTTATAATCACTTAAAATCTTTCTGGACTTAATACAGCTATTTGTTTTATCTAAAACAGTGCACGTGGTTTAAGAGGTGTTAAGTCTCTATTTGAAGTGACAAGGCTGGCATATATCCAGTTCTTTGATAAACTGATGAATCAATGAGCTTGCAGTGTGCAGTGGGCAGCACTGAACACTGTAAGATGGCAGTTCCTAAGGTTGCATTTGGAACTGGCGGTGGTGGTTGGGGTTATACCAGTGCATGATGTCAAGAGTGGCTGGCCAGAAGCATTCACTCACTAAGTTGAGAGCAGCTTGCTTGCCGTAGGCTGTGCATTGGCTGACCCAGGAGTAGGGGTTCACACAGCAGGGCAGGGTAAGACGGGCACCAGGAGTGAGGGATTCGGGTGACAAAGCAATACACCAGTCCAGATTGCAGTGGGGAAAGTCAAACTTCATCTCATGATTTGAGGACTTCAGTAACTCAGCCAGAGGTTAGGGGGTCTATTACATGAGCGGATGGATGAGGTTCTGTGCTAGCAATGTGTAAGAGGTAAGACTAGATGATCATTTTGGTCCCTTCTGACCTTAGTGCCTAAGAGATGGGCTTTTAATCCTATTAGCAACAGCAGTTCAGCAGCCACTGATGAGACCAGATTTAGTCAACTTTTGGTTCAGCCTCAAAAACAACTCTTAGAAACATGGAAGTGCTCCAGGCCCATGTTTTTCAATTGGTATATGACACAATGAAAACAACGTGTGTGCGCGCTGCAAATAGCCACTGGAGAAGCACTTCTAAATCTAAGGAATAAACTGTTAGATTTAACCTTCTGGGCAAAAATAAAAGGGAATTATGAAAAATAGAAGTACACAATAGATTTATGAGGATTTCAGGGAGCTTAGTAGAAAAAGTTATATGGATTCCCATGTAATTCCTCATACTGTCAGGGTCAAAAAATGGATAAAGGAGATATATAAAGAAGAAAAATTGAGAGAACTAAAAATTTTTAGTCATGGAAAATCAAATTAGAGCTGTGGTTATTCCCCCATTTGTGGATTTGGAATTGTATGAAAGAGCTGAGGGAAGGGGGAAAAAACACATTATGATCAATGAAATTTCTTAATTTGAAAAATGGGGCCAGCTTTGCCACATCTATACTGATGGATCAAAAGATGAGCCTGGATAGAGTGAGAACAGTCTTTTGTATTGCTAGTTTTGGAATCCAGAAATCTAAAATACTATTGAATTATGTGACCATTCTGATGATTTGAACTAATAGGGATAATGTTGGCACTAATCTAGGGAAGAGATGAGTGACCGGCTGCAGCTATAATTTTATCTGATTCTATGTCAGGCATTCTGACAATCAGACCAGGGACTTCAGAAAGCACAAATGACATAATGGCATAATAAATAAATATGTATACAGTGCTGTTCAGTGATCTGAACAAGAGCTTTGTGTAAGCTCGAAAGCTTGTCTCTTTCACCAACAGAATTTGGTCCAATAACCCACCTCGACTCTATAATAAATACAATAATGTTCCTAACTACAGAAATAATGTAAGCAGATATCTGTGTAACAGTAGCATGGATTCCGGTGCATATTGGAATATCTGGAAATGACAGGGCTGACAAAGCAGCAAAACAAGCTCCAAACACGAGGAGGTGGATATTAAGATACCCTTTTAAGAAAACAAGAATTCTAAAGTGTGGTCATGAAGGTGGTTGTGAAGGAATGAAACTCTTTGCACTGGACTTCACTGCAGAAGATGTGAGTGAGATCCCCACACGTAAGACATTCTTTTTAGGTGACAAATCTGAGGAATTTTCCCAGACTGATGTGTCAATAAAGGAGGTTTTGGAACAAATTGATAAATTCATCAATAATAAGTCACCAGGACCAGATGGTATTCACTCAAGAGTTCAGAGAAAACTCAGATATGAAATTGCAGAGCTACTAACTGTGATATGAAACCTATCACTTAAATCAGCTCCTGTACTGGATGACTGGAGGATAGTGAATATAATAGTGAATACTGATTTTCAAAAAGGCTCCAGAGGCAATCCTGACAATTACAGGCTGGTACCTTTTCACATAACACAAGAATCATTGAATCATAGAATATTAGAGTTGGAAAGGACCTTAGGAGGTCATCTAGTCCAACCCCCTGCTCAAAGCAAGACCAGCCACAACTAAGTCATCGCAGCCAGGGCTTTGTCAAGCTGCACCTTAAAATCCTTTAAAGATGGAGATTCCACCACCTCCCTGGGTAACCCATTCCAATGCTTCACCATCCTCCTAGTGAAAAAGTTTTTTCTAATATCCAACCTAGACCTTCCCCTGTGGAACTTGAAAGCATTGCTCCTTGTTCTGTCACCTACTACCATTGAGAACAGCCTAGCTCCAAATGTCCTAGATTTCTTCTAGTTGCTGTGTATAAAACAGATGTTCTGTTGCATTAAACAGGAATACTAAACTGCAGATGTGAGCTTCAGATGGGCTACATTAAGAAAGTCTTGCAAGATTTGTCTTTTCAATTCGAAGCAATCTCCCCCTTGCTATACCAGAGGCAGGCATAATATCAATTAAAAGATCACAGATTTTTATTCAGGAAGTATATCCTCAACCTATCTACAATTTAACATCCTCTTTACGAGAGTTCATAAATCATATGAATTCGCAAGCTCATAAGAGGCCATCTGCACATTTCAAAGTGATGCAATTCAGTTTAAACACTTCTTATCATTTATATGTCAATCCCCACAGCTCAGTTTACTTTTTAATGAATTGGGGGAAATATTTTAAGGCTGTCTCTCTGAAATTTTTATGAATTCAATCCATTTTCTCTGTTTGCTCTTATATTGGGAACTTTTTAATCATTAAAAGCTGAAATTAGTTCCCAGAGGACTGAGAATAAAAACTAGAGGCTGAGTTTGTCAGGAAAAAAGCCTTCATTGTTTTAAGTTCTCTATACATTTTCATACTGGATCTCATTTCAGGAGTGGTGCATATGGCATTTATTTCTATTAATGAATAAGTAATGGAAATAATTCTGCTCCTGTGGCAGTGGAGGACACTATTCACACAAAGTGCTTTCTTAGTTTTTTGGATAAACATCTCAACTCTAACTGAAGAAAGAGCATAAAGAAAGATTAAGGAGCAGGTCCACAACTGGTGTAAAATCAGCATAGCTCAATTGACTTCAGTGGAATTATGCCAACTGATACCAGCTGTGGATATGGTCCTAATTTTGTAGGCTGACTGATCTTTCTCATATTCTCAAAAATTTATGGAAACTAATTTTTCCTTTCTAAGCCCTTCTTTCAAATATCTGCTATAAAGGTTCACACATAATTCTGTGTGCTACAACCCTAGTGCTTTCTTTTCCTAATAAGCTTAAAATGTCTGGTGGAATCTGTCATCCTTAACATCTGTCGCCCATCTTTAGCCCACTCTGAATAAAGACACATTTTTCTAAACAAGCTCTGTTTCTAACTGTTTCCTTCCACATGCTTCCACCAAAGTGTTCTTTTCCCACCTAACTGCAGCTAAGAACATAAAATGTGCTATACGGGATGAGACCAAAGGTCCATCTTGTCTGACAGCTGACCCCAACACCTGCCATGCATAATGCACCTAGCCATTTGTACAATGAAGGAAAGAGTCTTCAGTGTGGTATATTGAAAATTGTATTAAAATTGTAATCTGTCACTTTAAATGCTGTGTGGGTTTTCTGATCCTCTTTGCAGGCTAAGGAGCTCTGTAGGAAAGCTTGGGATCTGGGTCTAGCAGCAGTCAGTTAGCAGACAGGCAGCCTAGAGTAAGATGGGGTGAGTTGTGCCTCTCTGTCTTAGTAAGCAGCCTGCTTTGTCTTTCTCTGTTTTGGGGTTCCTTTGCATTACCATTCTGCTTTCTAAGCAATAAAATAGTGTTATGTTCTAGCCTTCCAGCAAGAGTCTTTTATGTTTTTATCTAACTTCTCCATCACATGCCGTGATACATAACACTTTGATTCCAGCAAGCAATCAGTTGACACGTGATTCCTGAATACATTTATTACTCTTGTATGAATGATTTTAGTCTTTCATCTCATTTCATGGGTATATTGGGCCTGATCTTAATTCTGCACTGCTTTCTGCCTTGTGTGGTCATTTGTACTTATACCACACACTTTGCCCTCATTTTGCAGAGTGTACATGATTACACAAAGCACAAGGCTATATGGGTAGAAGACCCCATCATCTTCGAAGGAATGGGAGAAGTAACTCAGAAATTCCTCTAACCCACTAAGCCTCTGCCCTTTTTTAGACCCAAACCCATCTGAGGTTCTGAAATGTTTCAGATAACATCTCACCCCACATTCCAATGCCTTTATATGTCTGGCTTCTGGCAGGGACTGGAAACATTGAAAATCCATGAGGCTGTTCTCTCTGGATTTCAGAGGAGGACTGAAAACAGAAGTGTCAGAAGTCTTTCAACTCAGTTTTATAGATTAAAGAGAATTATATAAATATCTATAATGCATAAGAAGTTTTGCATGTTCATCTGAATTTTTAGGCCCAGATTCTTAGCTGTACAAATTTGGTGCAGCTCTGCTAAAGACCATGGAGCTATGCCAAGTTCCACTAGCTGAGGATGTAGTCCATTGTTTCTCCTCCTATCCAACTTCATCTTCTACTTAGCCTCATGTATAACTTAGTCAATTGTCCCCTTCCCCCCAAAACACACACACACTTTTCTTTGCTTCCCACTGAACACATCCATGCCAAAGAGTGTATTTTTATGCTGAGTTTTAATGGCTTTCTCATAAGGAATATAATGAATAAAACATATAAATATGCAAGTTTAATGCTTCAGTGCCTTTATGAAAACTTTCATCTATTCTTTTATGTTTCCAAAACAATATAATTCATTTCTGACTCTACAAGAGACAACCAAAGAAATATTAAACAATGCTCTGAGATGCAATGAGACGGTGCAGCTGCAGCTATTTTAATTCTCATAGAAATTTCAGCACATAAGTCACTCTTGAAAAGCATGGAGGAATCTTTAGAGGAGAAGGGTCTGCATACTAATGGACATGAGCCAGGCATTCCTGTGTCAAATGAGTGCATCAGAATTGCAAAGACTCTTTCACTATTCAGAAATGAATGTATTGTCTTGAAAGAGGGGACAGTTGTAGTCAACAGAGATGTTAGCAGGTCATAAGAACCTGTTAGAAAGACTATGGGAATTGTTAAACACTTTTTGTCACTGGAAATAGAATACTAGGGCTTAAACTAAGAGTCTCACAAAGCTAAGGAGATGAGAGCTGTATTTATTAAAAATATGGTAACAAAGGGTTCAAAAAAACTGGGGAACAGCATCTAAAAGGGCCCCAAATCTGATCTCAGTAGCAAAGCCAGAGTAAGAGGGCTTTCCCCACAAAACCTATGGGTCCCCACAGGAACCCACCCCCAGGCACCTACTGAACTGGGCTTCAAAGCCTGTGAGGCAAAATAGTAGATTTCTTCCACATATCCCCTCCCATCCCCCAAGGTTTCCTGGATATGAGATGAGCACAGACCCACGGGTTAGTCCATCCATATTCCCCATGCGGAGGGAGTGGGGGAGAAAGGGACATGCAGAATCCCATTTCCTACAGTATCTGCTGCTTTGCCCTACTTCACTCATGCAGATGACACACAGGGCCTGATCCTCCACTGCCCTGCAAATTCCTGTGTAGGAATTTACAACTATGCAAAGTGGGTCCCGTACTGATTTAGATACCAAAAATAAAGCAGATACATTGGGATAGGTGGGAATAGGTAACGTAATCCTAAACTTTCCTGAATATTTTGTTCTTGCTATGTGGTGCCTTTTGTATTATGACATTGCACTAATTCCTGCTGATATGTCATGGTGACACAACACCCTACATTACTGATGCATTGTCACAATGCAAACATCAAAACACAAAATGTGTGACTTACAGTTCCATTGAGTGGAAAGATGGCGCCTCAGCTCTCCACAGTTGAGTAGCCCAAAAAACAAAGGGGCAGATAAAAGAAGGATGGTCCAGATGTTAGGGCACTAACTAAGGACCCAGAATGTGATTTCAAGTGCTGTTCCACCACAGAATTCTGTGTGACTTTGGGCATGTCTTCAGTCAGTCTCTGTGCCCCATCTGTAAAATGGGGATAACAATGCCTCACAGGGGTGTTGTCAGGACAAAATACCTCAGAATTTGTGAGGTGCTCAGTTAGTATAGCAATGGGGGCCATATGAGTGCCTGAGACAGATGGATTTTTAGCTTGTGTAAGACAGTGACTTCTTTGGAGTTATACCAGCTGAAGAGGTGGCCCAAAGTACTGTATCCATGAAATAATGCAGTGTACCTCAGAATACAATTAAATCTGTGGTGAGAGTTACACTTTTGTCTGGATAGGCTATTGGATGTCAGTAATTCCATTATTAATGCTGATGTTAAGATATCAGTGGTCAGTCATGGAATATAAAAAGACTCACAATTTTTAAATAAATTTTGTTTATCACAACATAAACAGTTAGCATTTAAAAATTATAAACCAATTCCTGTAAGTCCATGGTGTGAATATGAGAAGTTTTTGTCCGAAAGAGTGTAACCAATTCTAAGTACTTTACACCTCTGTATCCTCTGTGTTTCCTTTACCTGCAGCTATACATGATAATCTGCAAAGGCTCATTCAGTTAACAGCTCATGGATGAAATCCTAGCCACATAGAAAACAATGGGAATTTTGCCATGGACTTCAAGGAGTGCAAGCTTGTTCACCCCAGCTTTCTCTAACTAAAAAGTTAATACATCAGCACACAGGATCCTCCAACCCTTACGGAGCACAAGAAAATAGTAAGGCAGACATAGAGTAATGAGGCAGAACACCTGTGCAAATATATGCAAGGCTTTTTTAATAGAATTATAAGCCTTTAACATAGTGTCAGACAAAGTTACAATAACTGGAAAATTCCAGTCAATTGAATGAGTGAGCATTTCACCACTTTCAGAATTAATTCTTTGAAAAAGATTCAAAATCAAGCAATTTCTTCTGATAATAAATACTGTGAGATGCAATTTACACAAAGTGATACTCATGTGGTAGCATAATCTGTTGTGCTAGACTATGTCTGCAGCAAGGGAGATTTAGATTAGATATTAGGAAAAACTTTTTAACTGTAACAGTAGTTAAGCTCTGGAATAGGCTTCCAAGGGAGGCTGTGGAATCCCCCTCATCAGAGGACTTTAAAAACAGGTTGGACAAACACCAGTCAGCTCTGTCTAGATTTACTTTGTCCTGTCTCAGTGCAGGGGGCTGGACTTGATGACCTCTCAGGGATCCTTCCTGGCCTATATTTCTCAGATCCTGTGATGACACGTGACACAGAGAATTCCCAGCACAGGCTGCTCTAGTCTTGGTCCTGGCTTGAGTGCAGGGGACTGGACTAGAAGACCTCTCAAGGCCCCTTCCAGTCCTACGATTCTATTATAGTTATAAGCAAATTCAACAGCTGCCATGGGTGGCAGATTTCGGGGCAAAGTGATTTCACATGGTGCTGCAGGCATGGGAACTGCAGAGTGTAGCTCTAACGTGTAGCGCTCTAGCTGCCCCGTGTAGACCCTGTTGGCGTGAATGATGTTGGTGTTGGCGGTTCGGTTCAGGCAGGCCACAGGACAGCTTTTCTTGGAGGGGTGCCTGCACGTGCGCACTGCTGTGGCACCAGATCTGAGGGCGGGAAGGAGCCGCAGAGAGGAGCCTCCCTTCTCATAGGGCTTGGCAGGTAAGAGGCAGGGGCTGCAGGGCACCCGATACCCGTTCCCGACAGATGTGTGTAACGGGGGAGAGTGAATCAGGAGAGCCCCTACCTCATCACCTACTGCAAGCATCTAGCACCCTCCACATCTTCCGCCCAATCCCTCAATCTCCCACAACCACCCAGCATACCCCGCCTCTCCAGACACCCATCACCCATGCCCCACTGGCCTCCCACACAATCCTTCTTGCCTAACCCAGGCACCCTCTGCCCCCAAATTACCTGCATCCTCCCAGACACCCCCCAGCTTCCCGCCCCGGTCCCAGGAAAAGGGGATCTGCTGGCTTTACTAATAAGTGCTGCGGCTGCTGCCCTCTCTGCCCCACAATATCAGCTCTCTGGACTGGGGAAAGCACACTAAAGTTTTGCCTAGGGCAGCAGATTGTCTGTTCCCATGGTGAAAAGTTTTCCACTCTGTGAGAGCAACACTGTTGACTTGTTATAGATTCCAACAGGCGGCTCATAACAACGGCTTATAACCATTTATAACACCTTCTACTGATGTGCTTATAGCTGTGTATAACATGCACTCGTCATGTCAGCAACATGCTTAGAACAGCAATTAATGATTTCTTAACCCTTTATACGTTAGTTACAAATAGAACCTTAATATAAAGTGTGATCGATTTTTTTTAAAAAACTACTTTAATATGAGAATCTCCATGGAAACGTGATTCATGTGCTTTATTTTTCAGTTTAGTTTAACATCACTTTAGTTTAGACCCAGTTCTGGTATGTCCGTACAGATTTCTATCATGCTGCTTTAGTTAGCTGGGCTTGGCAATAATGGGTGTGACTCCCCTCTCAAATTGCTTTATAACCCCAAAGACTTCAGCAGAGCTGCTCCTGATTCACAGTGTCATGTCCAGACGTACAGCACGGCAGCGGCGCAGTCTACGTCGATGGGAGGGAGCTCTCCCGTCAGCATTAAAAGAAACACTTCCGCGAGCGATAGGAACTACGTTGGCAGGGGATGGAATCTCGCCAACGAGTACTGTGCGCACGAGCGCTTATGTCACTCATGTCACTCAGAGGGATGGAATATACACACCGCAAAGTGACATAAGTTTTGCCGACAGGCTGCAATGTAGACGTAGCCTAAGAGCGATCAGACGCAGACCCAGGACTTAGGAAAAGGGATGCAGGGTATGTCTATACTGCAGTTAGATATCCGTGGCTGACCCCAGGCAGCTGACTCAGGGCTGGGACTGGGCTAAGAGGCTGTTTAATTGCAGCATAGACCTTCAGGCTCTGGTTGCAGACTGAGCTCTGGGATCTTCACCCCTTGCAGCGTCCTAGATCCCGGGCTCCAGCCTGAGCTCGAACATCTGCATCGTAATTAAACATCCCCTTAGCCCAGAGGTCCCCAAATTGTGGGGCGTCGGGGCACAGCGGGGCCTGGGTCAGTCCCCCTGGGAGGCAGGGAGGAAACATCACCCAGCCCCGCTCTGCCCCCATCTCCATTCCAGGCTTGCCCCCAGCTGCAGCCCACTCCTGGGCTCCCAGCCCTGCCCCTGGGTCCGGCCCGGTCCCATTCACGGCCCCTGTCTCCGGGCCCATTCCCCACTCCTAGCTCAGGCCCTGACTCCTGGACCTGGCTCCATTCACGGCCCTGGGCCCTGCTCCTGTCCTGGCCCCCGACTGTGGCTCTGGCTCCACTCCCAGCCCCGGCTCCCGGTTGAGGCTCCTGGGAAGATGTGGACCAGGTAAGGGGCGGCAAGACCCCAAAAGTTTGGGGATCGCTGCCTTAGCCCAAGCTCCATGAGCCCAAGTCAGCTGGCATGAGCCAGCCACAGGTTTTTAATTGCAACGTAGACATACTCTTAGACATTGCAATGCTGAGTCCTGCCACCTAGTGGGATTCACAGCCGAGTTAGGTCCTAGGCTCCCTACAGAATGCATGAAGGCAGGTAGAATCCTTAAAAGGGGACTCTCAGAAGCCAGCACACTAAGCAGAAGCTTCCTATAGTTGTCAGTGGGAAATGCCGAGGAGGGAGTGGGGCCCAATCCCTGCCCTTCAATGGGAGGGAAGCACCTCTCTTCACTCAGGATTCACTGCGGGCTTTAGGGCTGACCTGGTTTAAATCACCGCCCAGAGGAGTTCCCTGACCACTAGCCTATTGGGTATTCTAGGGCAGGACTCTCTCTGGAACTGTCCTATTCAAGTTGTTCCACTTTAAATCACTGAACATCCATGGGCCAGAAAGAGCGTGAGAATATAGCCCAGGGATTGGGGTGCTCACTCGGGAAGTGGGAGAACTATCTTCAAGTCCCTGCTCCAACTAGAGCAGAGTGGGGATTCAAACCTGAGTCTCCCGTAACCCCGGTATGTGCTCAAACCACCAGTTATTGAGTGTGAACGGGTAAGGAGGGGTACCTCCATCAGTCCAGAGGTGTGCACAGGGTGTGCCTGTGGGATTGGGCACTGTAAGTAAAATGGGCGGAGGAATGCCTAGTTTGTGACTCTCACCAGGTCTTTGGCAGCTCAGCATCATCAGGCCTTTGGTGGCTTTGTGCCTGCCCACTAGCAGAAACCTGGGTGCCTAGGGAACGTAGGTGTCTCCAGGATGAGGTGGCAGCTGAGCAGGGGTTTTGTGAATACAAGTGTTGCGTCACTGGTGGATTCGGATGCCTAAGTCCCTCTTGTGAATCCAGCCCCCAGCATGTCTTTTCAGTGGGCCTGTTCATTCCATCTGCATCTACCTCTGCAGCAGGCCTCAGTGTAATAGTTGATAATGTGTTATTATTTCAAATTGCTGTGCTTGTATGTTTGCATTATTTTCCATTTAGCATGGCTGCGATGCTGTAGTGACTTCTAATGAGAGTCCCCAGCTAAGTGGATTCAGAAAAAGTTTCACTTTTCAGGCTTCTGGACTCCAAATAATTTCTCTTATTACCCCTGGAGTTAGCCACATAGTTGCATTATCATTCATTTCCTAGAATATGAATGAAAGTACCTCAAGCAATCAGAGTTACATTTGATAATCATCAGGCCATTTCTTTCCAATATTCCCCTAGGCTAGGTGTGGGGAGTGGGAGGGAGGAAGCACTGAGATAGTCCAGCTGCATTTTTCTCAGCCAAGGACATATCGTACCCTCTGCTTCCAGGAGTATTGGGGTGGGGGAGGGGAAAATGGGATCTTGAACTAATGGAGAAACATCATTCCTCTCGCCCTTACCCTTACCTTGTAGAAGCTCTTCTGTGGGGAAGCTTTGGAGTCTGGGATTCATGCATGGGGATTAGGCAGATCAGAGGCAGTAAGAGGTGGGACCAGCGGATAGCCATGGAAGTGGTTTTGTCCCCCGCATTTGTCCTCGTGCAATCTTGTGGGTAAGTTAACGCTGAACCCATAGGCATTACCTTACCCATGTTTCCGTTCTGTGTTGGAGATCCCTGTGCCCCATTTACAGAGCATCCAGGTCAAGCAACTAGTAAGGGAGCCCCTGTCAATTCCTGAAAAGGACAGAGATGCAGCAGTAGCCAGTGCAAAGACACGGGATCGCTGCACAAGTATCCCATGCCTCTATGGGTGCCAGTGAATTTACATGGATCTTGGGGATCAATCTGCTGGTTTCAGAAAGCAAACCCCATCTGCCAATGGGAAAATGTATGGAGAGCTCCATGAGAGGAATCTCACAGAGTTCGCTGCCCCTTATGTGAGTGTAGCCTTCAGCTAGTAAGATGATGGCTAGAGTCTGTCTAATTTAACAGCCAGCATTCACTGGAATGTGCCAAATACAAGAGATTGATAGGTTTAAATACCATTCAAGTTTTGCTTTTGGCTAGAACTGAATGACAGAAAGAGGATCTGAAGCATTTAGAGTGCCACATGCTGCTCTGGTTGGGAGTTGTCACAGCTTCATGCCTCTGAGAGATTCAGCTTAGAGCTGAGCAAAAAAATTTGGTTTTGTCCCAAATTGGGATTGAAAAGTTAAAATATTGAAATATTTTGTGGAACAGCAGTTCCCAAAACATTTTCATATGGAAATAGGCAACATTTTGATTCAAATCAGATCAATGTTGAACTGCATTTCCCTATTATGCCACTCTGCCTCATGGGAGTTATAGTTGTGGTGCCTCAAGCCTACATTCTCCCCTACAAACCAGGCTCCCTGGCAGGACTACATTTCCCATGATGCATCTGCAAATAAATGACTCCCATGATACTCCTTGCTGCTTGATCAGAGCCTGGAGAGACTTGGTTGCATCATGGGAGATATAACCCAGTCAGGGACCCCATCTCACAGGAGAGAATGAGGCCCCAAACTGCAACTCCCATGAGGGAATGGGACAACAGGGAAATATAGTTTAAAGTTGAACTGATTCAAATAAAAACATATTGGATCAGTTAAAAAAACTGAAATATTTCTATCTGGGTCAAACAGACCCTAAATGGAATACTTGTTTCCCAACAGTAAACTGAAAAATTTTGGAAATCTTCAATTTTGTAAAAACTGTATTTTCTGTCAAAACATCATAAGAACATAAAAATGGCCATACTGGGTCAGACCAGTGGTCTGTCTAGTCCAATATCCTGTCTTCCGACAGTGGCCAGTACCAGATGCTTCAGAGGGAATGAACAGAACAGGGCAATTATCAAATGAACCATCCTATCATTCAGTCCCAGCTTCTGACAATCAGAGGTTTACAGACACCCAGAGTCATTGATAGACTTATCCTCCATGAACTTATTTAATTATTTTTTTAATCCAGTTATAATTTTGGCCTTTACAACATCCCTTGGCAATGAGTTCCACAGGTTAACTGTGCATTGTGTGAAGAAGAACTTCCTTACCTTTCTTTTAAACCTGCTGCCTATTAATTTCATTGGGTGACCCCTGGTTCTTGTATTATGTGATACGGTAAATAACATTTCCCTAGTCCCTTTCTTTATACCTTCTCATTATACCCCTAATGATTTTTGTTCTCTCTACCTTCTCTCTACCTTTCACAATCCTGATATATCTTCTTTGAGATGGAATGACCAGAACTGCATGCAGTATTCAAGACAGGGTAATGCCATCCATTTATATAGTGGCATTATGATATTTTCTGTTTTGTTATCTATCCCTTTCCTAATGGTTCCTAACATTGTTAGCTCTTTTTTTTTTTTACTTCCACTGCATGCTGAAATGTTTTCAGAAAATGATCCACAATGACTTCAAGATCTCGTGCTTGAGTGGTAACTGCTAATTTAGACCCCATCATTGTGTATCTAAATTTGGGATTATTCATCTGCCATTTTGTTGCCCAGTCTCCCAATTTTGTGAGACCCCTTTGTAACATTTCACAGTCAGCTTTAGACTTAACTATTTTGAGTAACTTTATATGGTCTGCAAATGTTGCCATCTCACTGTTCACCCCCTTTTTCCAGTCATTTATGAATATGTTAAACAGCACAAGTCCCAGTACACAACCTTGAGAGACCCTGCTATTTCAATGCAAAGTTCCCAACCAGCACTAGTTCAAATGTATTTTATGCTAGTGCATTACACAAGGAAATGCACTTTCTAATGATCAAAGAAGTAATAAACCCCCCTGGCTTAGCTTCTTTTGCTTTTAGTTAACCAAGTAGTTCTCCAGGTGGATATCACACCCTCCTGGATACATTTTATACCACACTGATACTTTACTGAAGTCACCAGCTTTGGTTTTACACTGCTGTAACTCCTTTGACTTGAGTGGAGCTACTCTGATTTATGCTATAGCAAGACGTAAATGTGGCATACTGGCTCATTGCTTCCAGGTTAGCCAGTGTTAAATAGAAGTCACACCATTGAAGTCTAAGAAGATACACTTGTGTGACACTGTGTAAGTGAGAAGAAAAACAAGCCCATTGTCTACTTTTAAGTTTAGATGGGCTAATAATAGCTATTGAAGTTTGTATAGTTGTAGGGCTGCAGAAGAGCTTTGTAACATGTTGGACAGAGATAGGAGCTTGACGGGTCTGGTCAGAACCAGTTTGATAAGCAGCACTGCTCAGCCTGGTAAACAGGCTGCACAAGACAATGTGAAAGTGGTTGCGCTGTCAAAGGAGGAGGAAAGTTAGGAAGCAAGGTCAGGTGCTGTAAATTTGCCAATGCTAGCTGTACCTTAGAGCTGATATGCTATGCTGTACATAAAAGCTTGGAATGCAAGCTGTGCAGTGAGACTCAGCCATGAATCCACTTGGATTGCGTGGCAAGATCCCCCAGCAGCCTGCTTCGCAACGCACCTTAGGGTATCCCGTTGCTGTTTGGAGTGTAAGCCGTGATTAAAGATAAGTACCTCTAACGGGTGTGGGTGTGCTTTTATTCCTCACCTGGTATCCAGAACCTTGCAGGCAGCTGTGAACAGCAGTGCCTGGCATAACAATCGTGTATTCATTTTGAAAACTGTTCCTCATTAGGAGCAGGATTGTCACTTGTCATTACAGAAACAAGGTGGGTGAGATAAATATCTTCCCCTGGACCAACTTTTGTTGATGAGAAAGACGAGCTTTCGATCTACACAGAGGTTTGGGAAAGGTACTCCAGTTGTCACAGCTAAATACAAGATTGAACAGACGAGCATAAATAGTTAGCACATATTCGAAGAGACCATTCAAGGTGAAGTCACCCATAACACCCCTGTAGTCATAGGACAAAAAAGAGGGTTAGTGGGTTACAGATTGTTATAATAAGTCATAAATCAAGTTTCTTTATTAAGACCATGATTTTTAGTGTCTAGCAAATTTATGAATTTAAGCTCCTAGACTCATCTTTTGAAAGTGTTGTGCAGGATTCCTCTGAGGAGGATGACTGATAGATGAAATATAGAGTGATCGCTTTGTGAAAAATGTTCATCCACAAGTGATATGGTGTTTTTGTCTTTTATCATTGTCCTGTATGAGTACATTTGAAAGCATGGTGAATTGTCTGGTTTCACCCACATAGTTGTTATTGGGGTATTGAGTGCACCGGATAAGGTACACCATGTTATGATAGGCATGTGAAGGACCCCTGGATCTTGAAAGGTCTGTTGTGGGGGTTATTGATCATGGTAGCAATGGTGATACATCTGCAGGTGTGCATCTGGCAGGGTCTGATTTGAGTGGTGTGTCTTGGTCTGCGGGGTGCTTGCTTCTGATGATGAGCTTGCAGAGGTTGGGGAGTTGTTTGAAGGCCAGAAGAGGTGGCTCATGAAAGTTTCTTTCAGGATGGTGTCCTCATCAATTAGGGGTTGTAGTTGTTTGATGGTACCCTGTATGGGTTCCAGTGTGGGGTGGTAAGTGACAACTAGGGCTGTGAGGTAAGCCGTGGGGTTATTTCTGTATTGAAGCAGGTTCCGTCAGGGTATTTGGGTGCCACATTCCATAATATAATTTACTTCTCTGGTGTAGTGTCCTTTACAACTTTGAAGTTGTAAAACCGCATGTTAAGGTGTATATCCCAGACTTTCTCCTCAGAGCATAATAGATTTCTTGGTGTGTTTTTGATAGTTGCTGGTTCTATGAATGCAGGTGTGGTGATCTGTGGGTTTCTTGTATATAGTTGTCTATAGGGTTTGATTATTGAAGCTAATTGTGGTGACCAGGAAGTTGATGCTAGTGTTGGAGTGTTCCAGAAAGAGTTTAATGGACGAGTGGTGGTTGTTGAAGTTGTGGTAGAAATCTATGAGGGAGTTTAAGTCCTCTGTCCAGCAGATGAAAATATCATCGATGTATCCCAGGTACATCATTGGTTTGGTGTTGCAATTGTCCAGAAATTCTTCTTGAAGGTGGCCCATGAAGAGGTTGTGCATATTGTGGAGCCATCCTAGAACCCCTGGCTGTTACCACGGTTTGATCAAAGTCTTTGTTGTTGAATGTAAATTGTTATGGGTGAGGATGGAATGGATGAATTCGATGTATTTGAGATGAATATCTAAGGCTTGTCCATTGTCTTGTAAATATTTGAGGCAGTCAGTTATGTTCTCATTGTGAGGGATGCTAGTGAATAGGGAAATGACATCCATGGTAGCAAGGATGGTGTTCTGAAGGAGGTTGTTATTGTTGCACAGTTTGTGGAGGACGTCAGTTGTGTCCTGGAGGAAACTGGCCCTTTGTGTGGTGAGTGACTTGAGGATGGTTTCTAAGAGTCCTGATATTCCTTCAGTAAGGGTGCCGTGGCCTGATATGATGGGTCTGCCTCGGTTCCCTTGCCTGTGTATCTTGGGCAGCATGTAGAAGGTCTCTGGGGTGGGTTCACGGGGGATGAGTTTGTAGAATTTCTCTTGAAGTAGTTTGAGGATATCCTTTAATTCCTGGGTAAACTGAAATGTGGGGCCTTCCTCAATTTCTTTATAGTAGGTGGTGTCAGAGAATTGTTGGTTGGCCTTGTTCATGTAATCATCACATTACCATATGCACCGTGTCTCCCTAATATCCTGGGACCAACCGGCTGCAACAGCTCTATGTACCTACTTGCCATTTTGACATTGCTCAAGGGAGCAAAGGGGAGATAAGCCCTCTGTACACACTGTCCTGCCCATTTTACCCAGATAGCCAATCTGTGTACTGGGGTGATAGTAAGATCAAGACAATTGAGGTGCACTAACTCCCCCATCCCTCCAGTGTGGGAAGGGAGCGAACAGAAGGGTGTGGGACACACTAGCCAGTGCAGCTAATCTGATGCAGAGGGAGAAAAAATCTGTGCCTGCTAAAGGTCTGCTACCACTGACTTCAGTTAAACTACTCTTGATTTACACTGATATGAGATCAGAATCAAACTAATTCCTAGCAGTTAAAATCTAAACCTTCAGTTGAGAAAAATAAAATTAGGGTTAAATTTTCAAAAACACCTAAAGTCAATGGGATTCATGCCTAGTGATTTAGGCGTCTGTTACTGCTATATGCAGTTCTCACTCTGTAAACTGTAGAACTGGTCAGAAATGGAATTTCTGTTCCACAGGAAATTCTAACCTTTTGGAGTTTGTTCTCTTTCTGAATTGGAGAGGGTAGCCAAAATATCATGCAGAACAAAAATTCTGAAATAATTTGGCTTAGAACCACCAAAGTGTTTTGTTTAAAAAAACGGTTTTGTTTTAAAGTAAAAACATTATATTATATCATAATTCAAAACAGAATCAAAATGATCATTGCAATAAAAAAGTTACCTTTTCCAAATGGAACAAGAAAGTCACAACAATTTGCTTTGACTTTTTTCCTGTCGAAAGTTCTCAAGAAATTGATGAGTTCTCAGGAAACATTTCAATTTTGACAAAACTGCATTGTTCAACAGAAAAGGGTTTCATCAAAAGAACTTGACCAGCTCTTATAAACCTACAGGAAGTGCCTCCAATCAAAGCATGGCAGTCACATCTCTCTTCCCCATTCATCTTAGCCATGTATTATTTCTAAAAGCAGGGGGGAAGGGGAGGCAGTCTTGCTCTGCTGGAAGTCAGAAGATTGACCACTGACTTCAGTTTGGATCATGCTCATGCCTCCGACTGGTACTAATGAAGTAGGATTTATTAAATACAACAATTTCTTTTATTCCACACAATCCCTCTCCCCCACATTTTTACAAAACCCAAACAACCAACTTAACCCTCCCCCGTGTTAATTTTAATTGTGCAACTTGGAAGATGCATTAACATAAAGGCAGGAAATGCAGCTCTTCGATCCAGCATGAGGTGAAGCAGTGATACTCAGACTAGACATATGTGTAGAGCACTCTCGCAGCAAAACCACTCACCCAGTACTATTCTTTGATCAGCCACCACTGGTTAATCACTTAGTAAAAGCGCCCCGACTGGTTTATCATTTAGATTGGCCGATAACCGAGTCGCACGCTGTGTAAAGATCCTATGCTGCCAAGAGCGGCAGAGACACCTCCAAGAGCCCCCGGCCGCAGGCCGAGCGAAGCTGGGCTCCAGTCTGTGATCTGCCTCCCCGGAGCTGTCCAGGCCCCGGGCACCGCCTGGACCCTGCCGCCCGGGGCTGGCTGACACCTTCCCCAAGCTTGCACCGCCCCCGTCCGTCACCGCCCTGGCCCCCGAGGGGCACGGGCCCCTTCCGCCCCCCGCGGCTCTGGGCGCCAGCCCTGCACAGCGGGGCGGGCTCGGCTCGGGTGTCCCGGCCACGGGCTGGCGGGGGTCTCCAGGGGCGGGCCGCGCCCCACGCACTCACCCGTCCGGCCGGCGGCGGAGGGCAGCAGCGGCAGCAGCGCGGCGAGCGCTTCTCCTCCCGGGAGCGGCTGCATCGCCGGCGCGAGCCCGCCCCGCCAGCGGCGGCTGCGGGGAGCGGCGCGCGGGGCCAGGGCGAGCCTGGCGGGCTGCACGGGGGAAGCGCTGCCGCTGCCCGGCGCGTGCCGTGAGTGGGAGGGGGCCGCGCCCACCCCTTCCCGGGGCGGTACCGGGCTCTGGCCTGGCCCTGCAGCCCCGCCGGGTGCAATCCGAGCGGCACAGGCACGTGGGGAGCGGCTTCCCCCGTCCCACTGCCATGGGGCGCTGGCACCTCCCTCCCCCCGGGCTGGACGGAGTTCCCGGGGGGAAGGGACAAGTCCCCGTGCCCTAGCGAAGGGCGGGGAGGGCAGCCAGAGAGGAACGCCTGCCTCTGCTCCCTGCTGTGTCTGTCTGTGCATAGGCTGCGAGCACGTTTCATTCGGGGGTGCACCCAGGGCATTTTCTTTTGAAAGGCGGACATTTATTGGCTGCTCAATCCTAAAGGGCCTTATTTGTCTTCATCAGTCGAACCGAAGAAGCTAAAACTTCACTAAACTTCATTTGTCCTTTTAGTGAACAGCTAAACTTTACTTCAAAAACTGCAAACTTAAAAAAGGAGGCGCAAAACACCCAATTTTTGCTGGCGTGATAACCCGGGCTATAGGCAGATACAGGCAATTTTCATGGTCGTTATCTTTAACCAGAGAATGAGCTAAACCAAATTGACCCAAACAGATTAAGGCGGGGGTGTCAAACTCATTTCCTATGGCGGGCCACATTTAAATTAAATTTAGTTCAAGAGGACCACGCGTAGCATACATCTTGTGCACACAGCGCTCCACAGACTACTCTCCACCATGAAATCTCCCAGCACAGTGGAATTCTTGGCAGAGTAGGAGAGTGGGACTTGCGGCGGAGAGTAACAGGCCTTTTACTCCATGCCACGAGATCTTGCGGTAACGTGCACTGATGCGAGATCTTGTGGACTTTTACTCTCTGCCACAAGTCCTACTCTCCAGCTGCAGCGCACGGTGCTGCAGGCCACATGTTTGACACCCCTGCATTAGGGTGTGCCTGGGCACACCCAACACAACCCGTACGCACACCTGTGTGTGTGTGTGTGTGTGCGCGTGCGCGAGGGGGTGCAGGTAGGCTTGGCCAGGGGAGAGAGCATCTCCAAAGGAGATGGGGGTCAGAAAGAAAGAGTCCCTGAAATCTGTGACTGGGTAACAGTAGATTAGGAGGCAGTCCAAGGACATGCAGCTGGCTCACTATGGCAACAGGCTGTGCACACATCAATCTGCACCCCAAGGGACAGGACAGTCACACTCTGTATGAGCATTAAGTGCCGCAATGTCAGCTGTGGACATTATCCAGCCACAGGAACAATGAACACGAGGGGACGGATCTGCTCCCTGGGACATTCAATACCAGAGCACAGAAGTAAGCTGGTGCAGCAACTAAAGGAGCCAGTAAGGAGAAGGCATCCGGCACTGTGACTCAGGCCTGGTCTACGCTTACTGTGAAATTCGGCGGCAGTCGACAGGAGATACCCAAGCTATGTAGAGTAACTTGCATATTTCGTGTCACCTTCCTGAATAGCACAGCACCCCGCTACGCTGCACCGACGGGAAATGTCTTCCCGTACAAGCAGCGTTACTCTTTTTCCAGGAGTAGATTTATTCACTTGACTTCTGGATCAATTAAGCAGGTCTTCACTTCTGCTCAATCAATCCCAAAGAATTTAGCTGAAGGTGGCAAATTTGCCACCATTCGTGAAGACATACCCACAGTGGGCACCAGGAGGTGGGAAAAGATCAGAGCTGTGGAAATGTGAACGCAGATAACTAAAAGTGGGGTGCGTCTTTCCTGTCTGGTGATTTGCACAAGTACAGAGACTTACAATGCAAATGCTCAAAATATTACCTTACAATGTGGAATCCAGATGTTATAAACAGGGCTGTCAATTAATCGCAATTCACTCAAGTGATTAATGCAAATCAAATTAAGTAGATTTTAGAAATTAGTTGCAATTAATTGCAGTTTTAACCACACTGTTATACAATAATAGAATACCAATTTAAATGCATTATAAATATTTGTGGATGTTTTTCTACATTTTCAAATATATTGATTTCGATTACAACATGGAATACAAACTGTGCTCACTTTATATTACTACAAATATTTGCACTGTAAAAAGATAAAAGAAATAGTATTTTTCAATTCACCTTTTACAAGTACTGTAGTGCAATCTCTTTATCATGAAAGTTCAACTTACATGTAGAATTTTGTTTTACGTAGCTGCACTCAAAACAATGTAAAACTTTAGAGCCTACAAATCCACTCAGTCCTGCTTTTTGTTCAGCTAATCGCTAAGACAAAGAAGTTTGTTTACATTTACAGGAGATAATGCTGCCCACTTCTTATTTACAATGTCACCTAAAAGTGAGAACAGGTGTTCACATGACACTTCGTTGTAGCCAGCGTTGTAAAGTATTTATGTGCCAGATATAAAGGCTGCACGGGCAGCACATGCTTTCTTCATATGCCCCTTCATGCTTCTTTTTCATAGTGCAAATATTTGTAATAAAAAATAATTAGGGCTGCCAATTAATCGCAGTTAATAAGTGGAATTAACTCAGAGCAAATTCGTGCTTTTTAAAAAAGTGGGTGTCAATCACACACCAGGGTGCCATGCCCCTCTTCCTCCAGCTGCCATGCTCCAGTGCTGCTCCCACCTCCTCCCCCCACCAAGTGCCCGTTGGGGTGTCCCCCTCCTTCTGCCCATGTACCCAGTCACCACTGAGCTGGGGTAGGGGAAGAGAGGGAGCCTGTTTGCAGCTGCTGGCTCAGGAGTGAGAGCTGCCCACAACAGTGGCTGCTGGCTAAAAAAGTGTTCAGACTCCTGAGTGCAAAAGAGAAAATGCTCCCCCCCACCGCCCACATGCACTCTTCCTGCCCCAACACCAAAAATATTTAAATAAATGGTATGCTATTATATTTTCCCAGTTCAATTAAAACTGTGATTAATCCCAACTCTTTTTTTAATCTCATGATTATTCACGATTAAGTTTTGTAATTGTTTGACAGCCCTAGTTCTAAGTGAGATTAATGCATGTACCTCTTACAAGCATTCAATAAGGCCTAAACACTAAGCACAATTTTTATAACTCCAATACCTATTTTACCAAGACCAATACAGCCGGACTGATTCCAGCTATGTATTTGTCAGTGTTCAGTTGAGACGGGGGGCGTCTTGGCCTGAGGTGGCAGCTGGTTTGCCAGCATCACATAGAGAATCCCATAACTACATTATCTGAGCCAGCTACTGGCCATGTAGAAGACTCTACCCTCAGGCTGTGTCATCAGAGGATCAGGAAGGTGAAGAAATCCTCCCCAGCACACAGTCTGTACACCAGGCCTGCAAATGAGCCTCCTACATCACTTATCACCCTTTGCGTAAAGCCAGGGTTTTGATTATATTAGAAGAATATTGCTAGGAATATTTGTATTACGTAGTAGACCATGAATTCCTGTCCTCTACTGGCATCTCCAGTTCCCATACAGAGGTACATACACCCAGCCACAGCTGTGACAAGTTACAGGCAGACCCTTCACTAAGCCTCCAGAAATATGTGCGATACCATTTGATCGTGAAATGCTAGTTTCTTCCCTTATTTCCCTCTGATTGCATCAGTGAGCACCCATGTACGCATGCGGCACGTGGAAGGGCATGGGCATGTAATGGAGTGAGTGCTGACCACGGTGCTGAAGTCCTGGAGTTCGTTATGTTTGAAGGTCTAAGCTGAGGTGAGTTCTCCAGTTGGTCCAGGTGAATGAGTGGGTTAGGGGGATCTCTCAGACAGCAGCAGGGCTCTCCTGCTGTCGGCACTATGCAAACAGAATATCACTACGCAGGAATTCTGCTGGGAAACGTGGTAATTTACTTTTCTCTCTTTTATTTGAAGAACCATTGGGAGAAGGAACCTGGCCCATCTTGTGACAACCAGCTTCTGCAGCCCCCATTGAATTTTAATTTTAATTTCTATCCTTTAGTTAGATTATTATTCTGGGCATGGGAAGGAGAGGAAGCTCTGGGGTACATGTCTCCCATTGCTCCATAACCTCTAGAAACCCTTCCGACCTGAATAGAAGTGGAGTTGATAATGACCCAAAAATAAACCTGCTCGGCTAATGAGATGAAGGCAACATTGCAAAGCCTTCAGGGTGGGGCTTGCACAAGTATCTGTCTCTCTCCTCAGGAATCAAACAATGGGGTAATCCCTCCCGTAGGCCCCTGGACCATCATGAGAAAATATGGCCTGACTCTCTACTACATTACTTCAGTGAATCTCCATTGATTTCAGTGGCATTACACTGACCTAGAATAGAATAAGACAGTAGCAAGCAATGTCCTGTGTTTGTAAATGACCGTCACAGGGTGACTGGCCCTTTTAAAAGAAGCAAGTCAAGCATCCTTGGGCTAGAACAGGTGCTCCCAGATTGGCCAATTAAGAGGGCAGATCATTACCTGGGCTATAAAGCGTCAGGCTGTCAGGAAGAGGTGGTGGTGGCAGATTTCTTGGGAGAGGAGACAGTGGGAACCTGCTGGGGAAAAAAGGGCGCCAGAAAGCAAGCCCTGGGAGATGGCGCTCAGTGAAAAGGGCAAGAAGAATTCTGTAGTGGGCCCTGATGCAGGAAGGACTGAGAGAGGCAAAGGTGAATATCCCCTGGAAACTATATCCCAAAGTGGGCTGAGGAGTTGTTTTCTGTTTTTGTCTTTTTGGAAGATAAAATTGCCTACTAAGAGTCTCTGGCTATGACAGTGGGTCCTTTGTGAGCTGATGATATGCCAGCATCTGACATGGCTTCACTATGCTCAACATTAATTCCTTCACTTCTCTGTGTCTAGCATCACTGTTACCAAGGTGGGGAAGGGAACACAGAGATAATTCAAAGCCATGTGCCCTAGAAATCTCTGGATTCCCCAAAGTGAAAGTCCCTTTAGTCAAGCAAAAATAAAAACTTTTAGGGATATATTTTTACTGAGTAAAGATCTCCCACCTCTACCCCTCCCCTTTCTGCTATTGACCCTAGTTTTGGGAGTGCTGACCTAATATGAAAGCAGCAGAAACAGTGTCTTCTAATAGATTTTAAGGCCAAAGGGGACCACTGTGCTCACCTAGTCTGATTTGCCGCATAACACAGGCCAGAACCTCACCCAATAAATGCTTCATGATGCCCTACAACTTCTGTTTAAGCTACAGCGTATCTTGTCGAAGGATATCCAGTCTTGATGTAAAATTACAAATGATAGAGAATCCAGCACACCCCTGCGTAAACTGTTCAAACAGTTTATTACCCTCACTGTTAAAAATAAAAACAGACAAAACCTCCCCTTATTTCTAGTCTGCATTGTTTAGCTTCAGCTTCCAACCATTGAATGTCATCACGCCTTTTTCTTCTAGATTACAGAGCTATCTAATATCAGAAATCTCGTCCCCACATAGATACTTTTAGACCGTTACCTCTTCTGTAGTCTCTCATGATAAGGCATGCCTTCCAGACCTCAAATCATTCTTTTCTGAACCCTTTAAAATTTGCAAACTTCCATTTTGAAGTGTGGACATCAGAACTGCATGCAGTTTTCCAGTTTGTTTGCACCAATGTTGTACAGAGGGGTAAAAATCACCCTGCGCCCCCAATCCTACTTCTTAAGCTCCTGTTTATATATCCAAGGATTGCATTAGCCCTTTGTGCCACAGTATCACTCGGGGAGTTCATGAGGAGTTGCTTGTCTTATTAGAGTAACTGCTTTCAATGCCACAGTCCCCCATTATTCATTCTTTATTCCTAGATGTATGACCTTGCATTTGGCTGTATTAAAATATATTTTGTTTGAGTGGGCCTAGTTCACCAACCAATTATTTATCATTCCATCAATTTTTCTGTTATCTGCAATTTTTACCAGCAATGATTTTATATTTTCTTTCAGCTCATTGATAGATATTGGAAAGCATCAGGGATTCCTGCAGGACCTCATTGGAAATTTCCCTGTTGGAGGACAATTCCCTATTTGCACTTTTTGAGATCTATGCGTTAACTCGTTGTTTAATCAAATCAATATGGACTATGTTGATTTTGTACAAAACTAATTTTGTTTTATTCAGAATGTCATGCAGGACTAAGTCAAATGCCTCATACAAGCCTAGGCATATTATGCCAACACAGTTACATTTATCAGCCAAATTTGTGATCTCATCAGAAACTGCCAAGTTTGTTTGATAACCTCTTTTATTTCATAAAACCACATCGAATGGCAATAATTATGCAATCATCTTTTAATTCATTATTGATTTTGTCCCATATCAGTCTTTCCATGATTTTGCCTGTGATCAATGTAAAACTAACCAGCCTATAATTTCCTGGGACATTCCCTTTGCCCTTTTAAAATAGCAGCTCAACATTAGCTTTTTCCCCAGTCCTCTGGATCTTCCCTAGTGTTCCAAGATTTGTGACAAATCAACATAGTTGATTGTTAGTATCAGAATGAGGTACTAAGAGGGCAAAGTGGCTCTAAAATTATTAATATTTTTATTGCTGGAATAGAGAAGAAGACCTAAAAGAAAGGAACAGTGCAGTCAGAGAGATTTTAAAAAAGTGAATTAGAGGAGAGGATATGATAAATGGAAATATTAGGATTTTAGACATGTGGATGGGGGCCTTACGTTGTTCCCTGGGTCCAGAAATTCTCTTAGCTGTCCTGTTTACACACTGAATTGGTGAAACCCTGTTGCTGTGGGGACAGTTGTAGATATCTATGGACAAATGGCAAATGTCCTGGTGCATTTCTGTGGCTCTATTAGCTCTTGTACCATCTTCATCTGGGTTCAGCTGCTGCTGTGGGCATGAGCCAAAGCTCATTGAAGTCAATGAAAAGACACCCACTGATTTCAATGGGATTTGGGTCTGGCCCTGGGATCCTTGTACCAACAGGAGCCAAGTGAGGAAAAGGCTCTTTCTACATGTGCACAGCCAAGCCTTAGGAGCCAGGCAGCAGGCAGAAACCTTCTGCCTGAATGGGGTTTGCTCTCTAATACACAAGAATCTTTGAAAATTATTATGTCTGTTATTTTACTCAGCTCCTGCCTATTCCTGTTGCATTTAGTGACTATTGTAGACAGTAATTACGTTCCTCTCTGATAGGAGCTTTTCCGTCTTCTATTGTCTGAGATTATGGGTGAAAAACATTTCATGCACTATTTACTTTGAAGATAGGAAAATAGAACTAATTACAATGTGAAAAGAACAAGCAACGGCATAATGAAGTCACCAGTCATCTACAATTACAACAGAACAGCTTCAGCTAAGGAAAATCATTGTGCACTAAGAGAGATTTGTTTTTTTATTCCGGTCAGTACGCCTTACAATCAGACTCACTGCCGTCCAACACTGACCAAGCGTACGGCTTTAGAGAAACCACGTGAGAAGATGGGAAGTGGTTCAGCAACTCAGCATCACAGAAGAAAAAAAATATTTCTACAGCATTTATGTGGAAAAATCCTACCTCTGGAGAACAAGGAGTGTGTTGGAGAGAGTTGAGTGTATTGCAGTAGCAGATATTCCTAGATAAAGCACCTGCTCTGCTGCAACTCAAAGCACCAAAATGCACTTACATCACCCAAACCATTTCAAATCTCATTAATTTGTCTATCCTTGTTGCACCACCCAAGAAACTCCAATGATTTCCGTAGTTGCTCTGGAATTAAAATGGTGTAACAGAAACCAGGATCTGGCTCTTTCTACTGTTTTTCTTCTGCAGATAAACAACACATTTTAAAAAAGATATTGCAAGGATATTTACCATTTCAAAGTGAAGGAAATGCTCTTTCATGCAAATATTTTATAGTAAGAACATATATGGAAGTTGAGAATGAATTTTCCCTTAATAGCATTTATGTTGTTCAAGGTTTTGTAAGTGGACCTGTGATATGTCCTGATTATTGAACCTATAGAGTTATCCTAAGCTCAATTGTAAAATGTATGTGAAAGTTCATAAGATGTTAGAATAATCACGAAAAATAGGTCAAGTTGTTTAGGACAATGAATGTTATAAAAAGTGTAAGCAAACCAGACAGAAAAACTATATTAGTTCAGACAAAATGGCCTATTGATCCAAGTCGAGAACATACTTGGTTTACAAGAAAATAGGGGAACAAAGTTACCTATGCCAAGTTTGGCCATACAGAGATGGATTTAATTGGTGGAAAAAATAATGAGGATAAAATATGCCACCCACTTTTACAAGTTTTTAGCGTTCTCAAAAATAGATTTTGGGGGGAAAAAAAGAATCATCTTTCCTAGCTTGTCGCGTGAAGCGTTGTTGTAGCCATGTTAGTCCCAGTACATTAGAAAGACTGTGGGTGAGGTAATACCTTGTATTCAACTAACTTCTGTTGCTGAGAGAGACATGCTTTTGAACTTACATAGAGCTCTTCTTCAGGTCTAGGAATGGTACTCAAAGTGTCACAGCTAAATGGAAAGTAGAACAGATTGTTTAGCATAAGTAGTTAACACATATTTGAAGGGACATTCAAAGTGAAGTGGCCAGTTAACACATCACTAGCCATGGGGGGGAGGGAGGAAGGAAGCACTTTTCACAAAGGATATGTCTACACTGCAGTTAAAAACTCATGGTTGGCCCATGCCAGCTGAATCAGAATAAGAGACTTTTTAATTGTGGTGTAGACATTTCATCTTGGGCTGCAACTGCCTGAGCCTAAGTGTCTACAGCACAATTAAACAACCCCTTAGCCCAAGCCCCATAATCCCAAATCAGATGGCACAGGCTAGCCATGAGTGTCTAACTGCAGTGTAGACATACTTAACGTGATCACTTTGTATCTGACCTCTCAGTTCTCATCCTCAAAGGAAACCTGCACAATGCCTTCAGAAGACAAGCTTGGGAGCTGAAACTCATAAATACTAATATCACAGATTGAATGAAGGCACTGGATTTATGGCTTGTTACAACAATCTATAACCCATTAACTGCTCGCAGCTTTGTTTGTTTTTTTTTTACTTCCCCTCATGAGTGAAGAGGTGTTAACTGGCCACTTCACCTTAAATTGTCCCTTGAAATATGCTAAACAATCTGTTCCATCTAGTATTTAGTTATGACAGCCTGAGTACATTTCCCAGATCTGAAGAAGAGCTCTATGTAAACTCGAAAGTTTGCCTCTCAACCAATAGAAGTTGGTCCAATAAAAGATATTCTCTCACCCAGCTCATCATGTTATCATGACATCCAGTCCTCATGGACTGTGGTGATATTTAAGGACGTATGCAAAGGTACATAAGATCCTGTATTGTATTCCCTTCTCTTGTTGTGTTATTTTGAGCCCCACCATTTCTTTCCTCCTATCCTAGTTCACTCTCTTGGCTTTTCATCGAATCCTGAAGTCAACTACACTGCAATCATCCAAAACTGCCTTGTCTAATGAAAAGATCTAACCAGATGATGGCCCTCATCAGATTGCAGGTAACCAGGGTCCAAGCAGCAAGTGTTATGGTCGACTCGCTGCATCCACTTGGAACTAACTGGCGGTCAAAATAATATCAGAAAAAGCCACATTTCTCCCTTCTTTTCTATCCTGTCTTTCCTCCACCTTGTGTCTGTTTGTTAGGAACAAAATAGGTGAATGCCCTTCACATCAGAGCGTAAAATTAACTTTTTCCTTTTCATCAAAGAAAGGTTGTTCTGAAAATAAGAGACTCTGATATTTTGACTCCAAAATGTCAGAGACTTTGATAAGGTCTGACTAAGTTTGTTTTGTATAATCACTTAACCATAGTTGCAATATAAATGTTTATTCTTTCTTGTGTTTAATCAGTAAACTTTAATTTGAATGAATGCTTTTGGGTGTTAGCCAAATAACTGAGGAGAACCAGGGCCTCTATAGAAATGAAACCCTGACCTATCTATCACTGTTTTATGCTGGACAACGAAAGAGTGTATTAGCACTGTTTAACTCTTTAGGCTTTGAGATTAATCCATACAATGGGTAAGTGGACCTTTTGAAAGATTTAGCCTAACCTGTCAGCAAGAAAGAATCCCACAGAGCTCTTTGGGGACAGACGTTGTCTACATCCATGTACAGCACCTGGCACAAGAGTGTCCTGGTTTGATCTTGACTGGGGCACCTGAGTGCTACTAAGTAACACCAGCTAAATATGAATTATTATTAATAATAATAATAATAATAATAATAATAATTAATAACTGAATTGCATTAATTAAAAGTAAAACCTGGTAGAATCACAGAATCATAAGACTGGATGGGACTCCAAGAGGTCTTCTAGTCCTGTTCCCTGCACACAAGGCAGAACCAAGCATTTTGTAAATCATCCCCGATAGGTGTCTGTCCAACCTGTTCTTAAAAATCTCCAATGATGGACAGTCTCCTTAGGCAATTTATTCCAGTGCTTAAGTACCCTGACAGGAAATTTTTCCTAATGTCCAACCTAAACTGCCCTTGCTATAATTTAATCCCATTTCCTGTTGTCCTATCCCCATAGGTTAATGAGAGCAATTTTTCTCCCTCCTCCTTGTAACAACCTTTTATGTACTTAAAAACTGTTATCATGTTCCCCCTCAGTCTTCTCTTCTCCAGACTAAATAAACCCAAATTTTTCAGTCTTCCCTCATAAATCATGTTTTCTGGACCTTTAATCATTTTTGTTGCTCTTCTCTGGACTTTCTCCAGTTTCTCCACATCTTTCCTGAAATATGACACCTAGAACTGGAGACAGAACTCTAGCTGAGCCCAGTGCAGAGTAGAGTGGAAGAATTACCTCTCACATCTTGCTTACAACAATCCTGCTAATACACCCTGGAATGATATTTGCTTTTTTTTTTTTTTGTGCAACATTGTGACACAGTTGGCTCATGTTTAGCTATTATTATATATATATTATATATATATTATATTATCCATTATGACAGCCAGATCCCTTTCCGCAGTACTCCTTCCTAGGCAGTCATTTCACATCTTGTAAATATGCAACTGATTGTTCCTTCTTAAGTGGAGTACTTTGCATTTATCCTTATTGCATATCATCCTATTTATTTCAGACCAGTTCTCCAGTTTGTCCATATCATTTTGAATTTTAATCTTATCTTTCAAAGTACTTGAAATCCCTCCCAGCTTGGTATCATCTGCAAACTTTATAATTGTACTCTATGTCATTATCTAAATTACTGAGGAAGATATTGAACAGAACCGGACCCAGAACTTATCTCTGTGGGACCCCACTCGATATGCCTTTCCAGCTTGACTGTGACCCACTGATCACTACTCTCTGGGAATAGTTTCCCAATCAGTCATGCATCTATCTTATAGTAGCTCCATCTAGGTTGTATTTCCCTAGTTTGTTTATGAAAGGTCATGCGAGACTGTATCAAAAGCCTTACCAAAGTCAAGATATATCAAATCTACTGCTTTCCCCCTATCCACAAGGCTTGCTACCCTGTCAAAGAAAGTCGTCAGTTTGGTTTGACGTGAATTGTTCTTGACAAATCCATGCTGAATGTTATTTATCCTTCTTATTTTCTAGGTGTTTGCAAATTGATTGCTTAATTATTTGCTCCAGTATCTTTCTGGGTACTTGTGATGGAGCATGCTTGCCCCACTCTCATTCTCCAAAGGTTAACTCTACCCTGCTGGGCATTCTCCAGCTGGAGACTGGGTATAAGAGGGAGCCAAGCAGCTCAGTTGGGGCTGGCTGCTGAAGAGCGAGGACGCAGATCACTACCTGTCTTCCAGGCTGTACTGCAGACTCTGACTCCAGAGCTGTGGCATGCTGAGCCCCGGGTGGATTCCAGGCTGGCTGATGAACCCAGAGAAGGATCGAGCCACCAGGAGCAGTACCAGCTGAGGCCCCTGGAGGCCCCAGAGAATCGTGGATCATCACCACGGGAGACTGGGTAGGAAGTAGTGCGGGAGACAGGGTAGGTAGTAGCCCAGGAGACTTGAACAGTACTACGGGGGAGAACTGGGGAACCACTCAGTGTGTTTCAGGAGGATCCCCACTAACTCAGTGGTAAGTACCCGTGCCTCTGTCAGGGCCCTGGGCTGTGGCTTGAAGGAGCAGAGAGGGCCCAAGCCCCCCTACGCTGTGCACCATACATCCCTATGTGGTACCCCACTACCCCAACATGCCACTAGCTACAATAAGGCGGCTTTATTGACTCCATCTGCTAGGCCAAGCTGCCCTGATGGGAAGGGCCACTTCATTGACTCCAACTATTAGGCCTTGCTGCCCTATGAACCAGGGCCTCCTATTGACTCCGGCTACTAGGCCTTCCTATCCTGCGCAACATGGCCAACATATTGACTTTGGCCAATAGGCCATACAGTCCTGAAAGAGAGAACAGCCACATTAAGCTGAACCCCCTGATGCTAAGGGGGTCAATACATACAGCCACAGGGCTATAGTGACCCCTGTCCACCCCAGATAGGATGGGCATGCTTGCTCTGCGACAGTACTGAAGGTAAAATGACTAATCTGTAATTCCTTGGATTGTCCTTATTCCCCTTTATGTAAATTGGCACTATTTTTTTGCCCTTTTCCAGTCCTCTGGAATCTCCCCTGTCTTCCATGACTTTTCAAAGATAATCACTAATGGATCAGGTATCTCTTCAGTCAGCTCCTTGAGTATTCCAGGATGTATTTCATCCTAGAACCAGAATGGGTTGATTTTCATTATTCCTGTATCTTAGGTCCACAGGCTTTGGTCCTTTTGAATAAGAGGGTTGATATTTTTTTTTATACATGGATGTGAGGATGTAAGGTTTGAGGCCTTGTTTTTCGCTAAGCTTAGGCCTTGTCCTTGGGCTAAGCAGTAGCAGCCATATTAGGAAAGGCAGCAGCAGCAGCCATAAGCTAAGTAGCAGATAGTCACATCTTCACATTCCTGAAACTACTTCAAAACAATGCAATATCAGGCTGTTAAGAAGGTGCTACTGTCTTAACAGTACCTACCACTACCAGGTAAAGATACAGATCTTAAGATGCTTAAAGAAAATTTGTCTGATAGCATTCTGTCTGGCAAGGAATCTCTTATCAACAGTTGTGGTTGTAAAATCTACACTTCTTATTGTTTTGCCTTTCTAGTACCCACTTGTCTATTGTTTATCTGAAAGATTTCTGTCTGGTTCTTCGATTGTTTCTGTCTGTTGCATAGCTAAGTGTGCACTATTTAAATCAATTAAGGTGGTGGGATATGATTGATTAAAGAACTGTTTCATAATGGGCTAGGCTTGGTGTTTTGTAGTACCTTAGTTTAAATGAGAGGGTACAGCTAAGCAGGACCCAAGTTTTAACTATATAAACTAAGGTCCAAAAGGAAGTTCTTTGAAACCTAACTCCAGGACACAGCCCAAGAAGATCAGAGCTGCCAGACCGCAATACCCTGCCAACCGCACTGTGCAGAAGCTGGAGTCCCCAGATGATCTAATCCATATTGGCCATCAGAATAAGTTTGTCTGCCGTATTGCGGGAAGTGAGCATTGTGTGCTCAGTGTGTGTATTCTGTTTTGGTAATGGTTAATAAACAGAGAATAAGGAGATTATTGTGTAAAGCTCCTTCACTGGTAAAAGATCCTGCAAACCCACACCCGGGGCACTACAAATTTGGGAAAGGGTGTGGGTACTCATATTAACCAGACTAGCTTCACCTGGAGCCCTACGGACTGGGAATGGGTGACCCTGAACCCCAAATATGAATTAAGTAAGGGTAGATGCCTTCTTCCCTTCCAGCCCCCCCCCCCCCGAGCCCTATTGATTGGGAAAGGGTGGAGGGGTGACTTTGAGCCTTAAAGTGTGAATTGGGAAAGGGTGGGGGTACCTAAATTAACTGGGTTATGGCTTGAGCCCCGTGGACTGGAGTAAAGGTGGGGTGCCTTAGTGTGTGGGTAACAAATAGGGATTTGCAGTATTCCAGCTCAGGCACTTAATCATTCAAGACATAGCACTTGAACATATGACTCAGACTGAATGCTTCTTTTTAAAGCAATATATGAAATAAAAGTGAATAACCCCCAGCACAATGTATTCCTATGAACCTCACCTAATTGGCAGATTTCTGGGTCTTCGGGACTAGGCCAGTTAAGCAGGTTCTATCTTAGGTCATGAAGCAGGATGCTCTGCAAGAAAATACACACATGGAAATAAGGCATAAATTTTAATGGTGAGAGTTATTAACCGTTGGAAGAATTTACCCAGGGTTATGGTGAATTCTCCATCACTGGCAAATTTTAAATCAAGATTGGATGTTTTTCTACAAGATATGCTGTAGAAATTATTTTGGGGGAGTTCTATGGCCTGTGCTATACAGGAGGTCAGACTAGATGATCGTAATGGTCCCTTCTGGCCTTAGAATCTATTAATCTATTCTCACACTGGTGAGTTTACCTAGCAACTATTCTCTCATCACATCACATTTACAATATAAATTCATAGATTCTACATACATGCATTGAGGTTTAGTTTTTCTGCCCAACAACCACCAAGTTAGAGTTCCAGGAGAAGGTAAGCAAGAAGTGTTCAGAGCAGAATCTGAGCATCTAAAATGTTAGACTTTTTAATGCCATTTCGGTTTATTTTTCAGCTGCTTATAGGACTCGATCTTGTAAGGAGCTGAGTCCAGCAAAGCACTTAAGTGTTCACTTAACTTTAAGCACATTCTTAAATGCTTTGCTGAATTGGGGCCAGATCACTAGGCATCTTGCAGGATCAAGACCTATGTGAGAGACCCTTCCCAGTAATATGTTTGTTCTGTGGATAAAGGGAGATTTCCCTTTCCAAGTCAGTGCCTCACTTTTCTGTTGTAACATCGTTTCATTTTATAATTAAAGTGACCCAACTCCATTTTAAAGTAATAGGAATATAAACTCATTGGGCTGAAGTGTAAAATGTTAACTACTTTGTAACAAAACCTCTGACAAGCACCTGGAGAACCCCAGCAGGTGTTAAGTACTAAGGGCAATCAAAATGCAATCAGCATGTAGCCCGTAGGTTTTGGTAAACCTATTACTTGAAACTCAGTAAATTTCATCTAGATAGTATCCATTCATGTATTGTAACAAAATCTCTGTGAACTCGAAACTCAGTAAACTTCATTTAAATAGTATCCATTCATGTATTGTAACAAAATCTCTGTGACAAGCATCAGAAAAACCCCAGCCGGCGTTAAGTACTGAAGGCAATAAAAATGCATCAGTATGTAGCCTGTAGGTTTCGGCAAACCTATTGCTCGAAACTCAGTAAATTTCATTTAAGTAGTATTCAGACATGCATTGTAATGAGTGAGTCTTTGTCAACAGCAAACAGCAGCTGGACAATTAAGAAAAATAAAATCAAGTTTCGCTGTGTCAGGGTGCAGCCCCAATCACCTCATCGCTCTTAGAAACTTCATAATTGGCTAGAAAGTGGGCATATGGCTGTGAGGAAGAGAAATATAAGGTGTTCACAAACAGGAAGTAAACTGGAGATGTCCCATATCTTGGAAGGGCGCCAGAATAGCTCTACGTGCAGGCTTGATCTACCTACCGTCTCTCCCCAGTTTGCCGCTCAAAACCTAAGTATAGAACGTGTGGCTGTGTAACCTGAGTGTGACGGTATTTTCCACTCAGATGAAAACCCAGGAATCCTACTAATAGAACTGAAGTGCTGCTTTGCTGCTGACAAACCTCACCGCTGCAGTGTAAGTATAATAGCATAAGTATAACCCTATAGTATAAGCTAGCTTTGTAAGTATAATTGTATAGTTGTAATTGTGATTGTGTTTTAAGTAAAGTTGCTGTATTAAATAAGAATTAATGGTGATCTTTTAAATTGTAATTGATGATGTATAGATTGTTGCAAGTAAAACAAAGTTGTATGCAAAGCAACCCTTGTCGCTCCTTATTTGAGGGATCCATATAAGTCGAACTTGACAGCAAGCTGGTTCTTGTTGTCACCTCATTTTCAACAACACAAAACTAAAAAAACCCAAAAAAACCAGCAACAACAAATCTCATTATATTACTCCAGCTACAAAACTGTACTTGGCAAAGAGCTGCTCACAGCTGAAAAATCTCTCTGTGGAATTTCAGTAAACACCCAGCACTACATGGGATACAGGGAAGTGACAAGAACAGAGGGATCACTTTGCTGCCAAGAGTGTGACTATGCAAAGAATGTGACTACGTATGTCACTGTCTCATGAGCTGCTGGCAGGTATTTGATCTTGATTCAGGCTTTTTCTTTGCACCTGATTCACATATTCCATCCTTATATTCTGGTGAATCAACCATAGCATGAGACACGGTTCCATAAACCACGACAAACACAGCAAGTTGTTGGTTGAAAAAAATATTGTGTCAAAAAACAAATTTGCAATAGATTTATTCCTGCCACCAAAAAGAAACATTTAGCCTGACTTCCTGCATAACACAGGCCAAAGAACTTCCCCCCAAATAATTCTTTTTGAATAGCAACAAACACAGTCTCTCCCTAGGTATTTATCACACACCCATCACCATAGTCCCTGAGCAAAGCAATCCTGAAAGAGTCTATCCTAGCAGCCAGCAGGGCCAAATGGATAATGCCTGGGACTAGGAAGCCTGTTTGATTCTTTTAGTTACAACTAAACACCACTAGATATCTTCTGTTGCCCACTCTGATCTTACACGTGCAAAGATCCCCTCTCCCCTGCATTGCACGGACCACTGTTGCCAGACCGATCAGTTTTTGCCCTGTTGTAAAATGTTCTTATAAAAGGGAAGACAGTGGTTTGCCCTTTGCACCTGTACAGAGGAGTTAGGGATGTAAGGTGTCTTATCCAGCCCACCACCTGATGACTACACAGGCAGAAAAGCAGCTTCTACAGGGCCACCACTTCTTCTTCTGTGTAGGGGATGGGGGTTGCAAGACCTCATGCCCCAAGGGCCTTTAAGCTCTCTCCCCACAGATGCCCTGGGCCAACTGGATGTCTTTGGGTATGATAGTGACTCTCTTGGCATGAATAGCACATAGGTTAGTATCCTTGAAGAGCCCAACCAGATACGCTTTACTAGTCTCCTGCAGGGCCATAATGGCTGAGCTCTGGAAGCGCAAATTGGTCTTGAAATCCTGGACAATTTCACACCGCAGAGCAGACAAGGAGTGGATAGGACTTGATTCTACCCCACCAATGTGTGAACCAGACTTCAGTCAGCAAGGGCCTTCCCCAGCAAGCTTAGGGGAAAGGCTCTTGGTCTCTCTTTACACTGATTGAAGACCAAGACCTCCCTTTTACAGCTTAGTCCCTCATTCCCAAGAGGCCTTGTTTAGTATTAAAGGGACAGCACACCCTGCTACAAGATCTGATACCCTTCTTGAATAATATCAAATAACGTCTGTGTATGTGGTCCTGTTTTTATAATAATAGCTAATGTGATATGTAGGGTGGAGAGGGGGGTAAAAATATAAAGTTTTAAGAGCTTCACATCAGTGAGAACTGAACACAATATATGTGGGCAGAGAAAAGAACAGTGTTTGTATTTACACAGAACAGGATGGCATTAAGAGAAAATAGACTTCTAAACAAACTAAAAAAAAAGCAGCAGCTGAATTTTGTATAAATGGGTTAGTTGTTCAAGGGTGTTCATTGAAAACTTCCTTGAAAATAATACCAAGAGAAAAACAGGTCCGTTATCTCTAAAGCTTTGTTTCTCTTTAGAATTATTCATTTTGTGTTATGGGGTGAATCGTGTGTTACAGGGAACAAATGCCTTTTCACCTCTGTACTACCTCTAGCCTTAATTGCCTGATTATTTTTTTAAAGATCTGTTTTTGTGGGTTTTTTGGAGCAGGGAAAGGAGGAGGGTAACCAGTGTCCTTAAGATTTAGACGAGCAAAACAATTATCATTTTTTACCAGTTCAGTTATTTCAGGTGGGAGAAAGGAAAAAGTTATTTATAAAGGGAAAATCATTTGCAACATCACTTGACGTCTGGATTTATTCCCGCATAGAGGGTGAAAGGAAATTGGATTTCAAATCCATTATATTTGGCAGATTTGTGAGGAAAGAGTCTGTAATGCGGAATTAATTATGAATCACTGCTGTTCTTTTCAATTTGGTAAGAGATGCCAATTTTCTCTTGATGAAATTTTGTTCTATAAAATCTTTGCCCACATATTTTTTTTAGTTCTCTTTAACATGAAGTGTTTTGAAAGTTGGCAGGCCTTATTCTTCACTGCCTTACAAGCTTGTGTATTGATTCATACTTAATATTTATTGTTTGTATATTGGTGTGCCCAGAAGCTCCAGGTCCATTGTGCGAGGTGTTGTACAGAGACTTAACAAAGGACAGTTTTTGCCTTCTCTCTCAGGTGAGAGACAACAGGTGGATACAACAAACAGACAGGCAGAGCACAAGTTAAGATTCTGTCACAAGTATTTTTAGTAAAAGTCACAGACAGGACGGGGGCAATAAACAAAACAAAAAAAACCAAACAGAAGCCGCCATCTTGTCCCTGACTGTTACTAAAAATACCTGGGAGGGGTGGGAACAGAGCTTCAAGGCTTGCAACTGCTCCAGCCCTGCCCCAGAAATCACAGAGGTCCTGGAAAGTCATGGAATCCATGACCTCCATGACCAAATCTTCTCGTTAATGATAATCAGATGAGATAGAACAATCAGTATGAATTTGGAATTGATAGCATTTTATTTCCACTTTGGATTCACTTTGCAGAGGTGTAAGTGAGGATGCTGGGGGGAAAAATGCAGAATCAAGCCCAGAACTTTCTAATCCTCACTACCATCTCAGATTATATTGGTGGAATATGATGGAATTGTTGGTATTTTATTTTAGCACTGACAATGTACTTAATGCTGTACACTGAATGCAAACAAAGTCCCTGTGTGGTATTATCAATTAATTTTCTGTATTTCCTACTGCCCCATTTCACACCCAATTGTGCAATCTTCAGGTGAGGTAAGCTCCCATGCAATGAATCTCATTGAAATCAATGGTGCTGATTCTCCTGTCAGTTACACTAGTTTACACTTGTATTACTCCTGGTTAACACTGGACTGAGAAGAGAATGAGGCCAATTGAGAGTTCTCATTAATCTTCCAGGTACAGATTGTGCACAGACCCTTACAGGATGTTATTGGTTTGGCTGTACTGTACCTTGATCTCAGTCATCTCATTATTTGCACTGTTCTCCATGCAAAGGCTTAACCTTTAAAACACAGTCTTCAGTGGCATCACAAGGGGGTGCAATCAGGGGCATGTCCCCTGCATAATTGTCAGGGACAGAACTCCTCTAGCCCCAAAGCCGCAGCAGGGAAAGAGAGAGAGAGAGCTTTTTTGGCCCAGGGCTGTGTCAGTGAAAGAAAGCAAGCTCCTCCTTTCTTCCCACTCTCTCCCTGACACAGCCCCATGGTCAGAGGAGCTGTCTGCCTCTCCAAAAGCAGTGAAATTTAAATTCCTGTGCATGCCCCTGACAGTCTGTTTGTGTGTGTTGCCATTTCCAACTTGAAACTTGCACTTCCATTAGCAACTAATAAACTCAATATTGTCTGCCAGAAATTTTCCATCCTGAAGAATGGTATAAAAAAGACAAGTATATGCAGCAACATCAGGGTTAAATACACACAATAACATCTGGCACTGGATGATGGTATCTGCTTTGTTTCCCTGGTCTTTATTGGCTAAGTCTTTCTGCTGACTGCTGCTGCTATTACTTTCTTCTTCTTCATCAGCTCTCTCCTTCTCCACAACTCACTCCTCAGCTCAACTCCACCACTGCGCCTCATGGTTAGGTCGGCTATCTGCTTGCTCCTTCTCCACTTCCTGCCCACTCCTGACTGTCTACTCCTGTCACTGACTGTCTGCCTTTTATGCAGTCCTGTCAGAACCTTCTAGATGCTTAGCTCTACTGCACATGCTCACTACCAAACGTTCCATTTGCTACCTGTCAGTTGTTTTTCTCCTCCAATTATAATCGTTGACAGTTATCTGTCAGTCGTTGTTGTTTACCATTTTCATGATCTTTGTTCTACTTTTGAAGTACCATGTGACCTGCAGCTTCCAATTGTTGTTTACCTCTCAGTGTTATGATCTGTTTACAACTGTGACCTTTAGCCTACATTCAGTGGTAATGCAACCTTTTGCCTACTTTTGTACTGCACATGCTCAGAAATATCAGGTGACCTGCAGCTGCCAATTTGGAGTGACTCTTGCTTATTCAATATGGAGATCAGGAATACAAAATACAGTCTGGGGAATTTCTCTGATATCAGCTAGACCAGAGGTTTTGCTGAGGAACAATTGCAGGAGCTATCGGTCTAGGATCTTATAATAGCATCCATCAGCATGGAAACTGAGTGCCCTATATTTGTCACATAAATCTAGGATTAAGATGACAACTGTAAATATGTTTATTTCCCAATATGCTGTGCAAACACAGTGCACACGGTACATAAAACCTCACCCCCTTCCTGTTTGATTGACAAAAAAATCAGCAATAAGATACCATCACATTGAACTCAGATCTTTTCTCCAGGCTTGGCTGCTTCTAGAGTTCCTTCCTAATGACTGCTCAGCACACCCTAGATCTTCATTCCTCAGAGAGCCACTCACTCCTCCGTTATATGGAGATGCATTAACAAGCCATCTGTCTCAGTGAGTATGCAGAACTCACCTTTTTACCATCAGGATCTACAAGTGCTGACAGGGTGGGGTGCATCAGTCAAACACGGCCAGTCTGAGACAAATTCATCTCTCTTGTCTCTTATCACCTCAGAATTGAAAGCACAATGGTATGGATTTGCCTTATGGGTCTGATCCAGCTCCTATTGAAATCAATTTCATACTCAGGCTCTGATCACATTTTTCTTGAAAAACACAAAGCAAAGACACCCCCCCCAAACAAAAACAAACTAGTCTGTTTCCACCATCTCTTGTCCTATACCACTGCAGAGATTAAATTACTGACATGCATAAAATGCCACGCATACTTATGGTTTTATGTATGTATGAAATAATTAATACTAATATCTAATCATTAAAAGTTAAACTGAATAACATGCAGAATGCAATTACTATATTCTTCTGGCCATAAGTATCTCTTACTCTAAGAAACAAACTGATTTAGGAAAACATACTTATTGCATAGTTTGCCCAAGTTGTCACCCACATTCTCTTTTCCTCCAATCAGTGGCTACATATTAGACAGAAAAAAAACTGTCACTGTGCCAACCAATTCTGAAAAGGCTTTCATAGGAAATTCTGCTGGTGGAGGACATAAGTTCATGAGAAAGGGTTTCCAACACTTTTCCAGCTGACAGGAAACTGTTTGCCACAAAAGATTTCTTGATGTTCTGCCCTCTGCTTGGGTCAATAACCATGCATTCTGCTCATGACTCAGAAAAGAAAAATGCAAAACATCTTGTGTGGAGCTACAAGATGAACAATCTTGGGGTAGAGATTTGTGAAGTTAAAGTTGAATCTCATCTGATCCATTTCCAAAGAGGACAAGCTTACCTTTGAAGAAACACCTCAGGTAAATATCCTCCAGAATTCTAGGTGCTCACATCCCACAGTGATGAGTACAGTAACATGCTTTCAGCAGATTGCTAGACAGGCAAATGATTTAATAATACATTAAAAAAATCTGCATTGTAATAAAAATGACAATAGTCCTTATTACTTATGCAGGCAAAACTCCCATTAAGGTTATGGCTCAAACAAAGTGATGTGGAAGTTTTGTCTAAGTAATGACAGCGACTTTGGCCACATAATAAATAAATAAATATTTAGTATTTGAAGTAAATGGGAGTTCTAGCTATCTACCTATTAGGTATTTAGATAGCCTTCCTCACCATAATATCTAAGCCATTCAGAAACATTAAGAAGTTTGTCTTCACCAGCCCCCTCCCTTTGATGTTAGGAAGTATATTATCCATCCCTGACAGGCAGGAAACTGAGTCACAGAGAGATTAAATGACTTGTCCAGTCTCTGGTAGAGCTGGGAAATGAACCCAGATCAGTTGAGTACCAGTCCAGCATTTTAACTGTAAAATTACTTGCTCAGGAACTCAGAATTTGGCCCCTAAAGTTCCACAAATATTCCCTGCCCTTTACAAAACTCTTGAGTTGAAGCCAATTTGGGATGGCTAGTGACCTGCCCATCACCCGAAACAAATCAGTGCCAGCATCAGGACTAGGCCTCAGGAGTCTGTGGCGTCTAGTCCCATGCCTGGTTCACTCACATTGCTTCATCAGTCTAAGTAAGCTAGGAATGAACTACTGGCATAACTCCATTTCACTGCCTGGACCCACTAAGGCAAGGGAGAGCTGCAGGGTCATTTCTGAGGAACAGTATATCTCTCCTGTTTGGGTCATTCTGTGAATGATCATTAAACCTACATTGTTTCTATCGATGCCTCTGCCGTGTGCAGTGAGAGCAGGATTGGGTGCTGGGACCCACCGGGCCCAGTTTATTATTTATAACTATATATTACTTTTATATACAACGAGGCGCCTCTTACCTGATGGGCTCTTAATAAATTACTGAACTAAATACATTTAAAATAGCTCTGGACATTGTCTTTTAGGCCATTACTGTAGCCTCCTGTGGCCCTTTTTCTATAAGAAAAGGGTTACTTTTGAATTTCAGTATCTTTCAGGCATCCTCGACTGGGCAATCCTAACATGTATTTCTATGTGGAGAAGACATTTATTCCTGTCTAATACTTCTCTTCCGGCAAAGCCCCAGATCCCAGTTACTGACACATTCTGCCAGAGTTCAGGCTTATTCCTTCAACTTGCTGAGCACCCTCCCTTCCCACTGAAGTCAGAGCAAGCTCATATCAATGGGAGTTGATGGTGCTTTGCATGCTGAAGGGTCAGCCCTTGAATCGGTTAGGGCACATAATGCAAAGATGTGTATGTGGAGTACGGACTCATCAATTCTCTCATATGAACTTCTCATTGAAGGTGGAATAGTCTCACGGGCAACAGCTCACCATCTGTTTGCAGACTGATAGTGATGTGACTGAGGTTTTGGACTGGAGTGTGTGGGATTGTTCCATAGTGTGACTCACTTTTTCTGCGGCTCCCCTGCCAGAATTTTGTTCAGTCACTAAAGCCACACATGATATTCTCTTTAATTCCATTGTATCTTACAGAATGGAGAAAATGCACAGTGACTGATCTGCAAATATCGGGTGGGAAAGGCTGTATTTGTCAGCGTCGTTTGCATAACCTGAAAAGGGATTTGCCAGTTTAAACAAAAAGAACTGCAGATGTGTAACTTGAGTCGGAAAGAATTTTTGCTTCTCTGACAGGAAAAAAAAAGGTGTGATTTATTTATTTATCTATCCATCTAGTAATATTTCTAAGTGCCAAGTAGAGGACTGAGAAAAGGTTTTAAAAGAATGTAGCGACAAGCCTGAGGCCTGAGCCACAAACTTCAAATTGTGATTAGTCTCTGAATTTCTCCTAAATCTGGTGCTTGAATACTATTGCACTATCATCCACTGACTGTTCCTTTGTGGACAAATACTTAAATAGTTATTGGATGAGAGAGAGAGAGAATGGCTCTGTAGTCTAGTGGTTAGGGCACCCATATGGAAGACCCAGTCCCTCTGTGCCCATGACAGTTTAATTATTTATAGATGGTGGAACAGCTTCACCAGGAGAGATTGAGGGAGCACGGCATCCGAATATCCCACAGCTCAGTGGTTAAAGCATTCTCCTGAGAGGCGGGAGATGGCCTGTTTAATCCTGGCAGAGTGGGGAATTGAACAGGGGTCTTCCACATCCCACAGGAGAGCGCTAACCACTGTGCTAAAGGTTATAAGGTGGGTACCACCACCAACTCCTCCAGTTGCTTTGTGTGGAGCGAGCGATGTGCCTAGCCCAGTCCTTGAAGAAACTCCTTCCTTGCCTGACTCCACGCAGCAGGTTCCTATTCAAGCCCCAAGCGGCTCAGGGGCATCTGCCACTGTCATTCCCACTCCCCGGGACACCACTGCACCCACCGTCCCTGCAGCAGGGGGGAGGCAGAGTGAGGGAGAGTGGGAAATGGGCCGCAGAATTCCCCGCTCCCCCTCAGGGTGCTGCTGCCAACGGGGAGGGGGCGGCCTTGTGGTGCTCGGCCTGGCATCTGCCTAGGCTGCCGCGCAACTACTGCGAGTCCCTGCTGGCCGGCCATGCACAGGATGTGCTGGCCCAGGTCTGCCTGGAGTCCTGGCAGCGCGGGGCAGGTGTAGATGGAACAGCTCTGCAGGGCAGTGCCAACCACAGCATTGGGGAACAAAAATGATAAGGGGGCTGGAGCACAAGACTTATGAGGAGAGGCTGAAAGAACTAGGCCTGTTTAGTCTGCAGAAGAGAAGAGTGAGGGGGGATTTGATAGCAGCCTTTAACTATCTGAAAGGGGGTTCCAGGGAGGATGGAGCTAGGCTGTTTTCAGTGGTGGCAGATGACAGAACAAGGAGCAATGGTCTCAAGTTGCAGTGGGGGAGGTCTAGGTTGGACATTAGGAAAAAGTTTTTCACTAGGAGGGTGGTGAAGCACTGGAATGGGTTACCTAGGAGGTGGTGGCATCTCCATCTTTAGAGGTTTTTAAGCTGTGGCTTGACAAAGCCCTGGCTGGGATGATTTAGCTGAGGTTAGTCCTGCTTTGAGCAGGGGGTTGGACTAGATACCTCCTGAGGTCCCTTCCAACCCTAATATTCTATGATTCTATGAAAGCCCCCAGGGATCCCCTGTGACCTGAGCAGGGGCAGGCACAAGGGTGCCTGTGGAGTGGGCAGCCCAGGGGTGTGGAGGAGGGAGGGCAGGGCAGGGGGACACTGAACTGTTCTGTGAATGGGGTGGTGCCTGGGAGGGGGCAGTGCGGAGCCCAGGGGAGCCTCTTGGGAATGAGGGGAGGGCAGCAGCTCATGGGGGAGGGTAGGATGATGGTGTTTTAAATCCCTGTTTCTCAAGTGTGGTGTGGGGACCCCACAACAACCAATAGCCCCAGATCCACAGGAGAGTTAATCCGGCCCTGCCTGGACTCCTTCTGTTCCACAGGGAAGTTTTACTGCACTGTCTGCCCTCCATCAGCCTCTGAAAGCTGTGCGCTTACATGCTCCTTTGGCTGTACTTGGTCTCCCTCTGCCGGCTGTAGACACTCAGTGTAGGCTGAGCCGTTCCTCTCTCTGGTCTGTCATCCTGTGCCTCTAGGGCAGCGGTTCTCAACCTGTGGGTCGCGACCCCGGCGGGGGTCGAACGACCAAAACACAGGGGTCGCCTAAAGCCATCGGAAAATACATATTTCCGATGGCTTTAGCCGCTGAGAAGCTATGCCATGGTGAAATGTTATTTATTGGAATTAGTAATAAATATTTCTCAACATATAATTAAATATTGTTTTTGTGATTAATCACTATGTTTAAATTATGTTTGATTTGTAGCAATGAGAATACATAATGCATATCAGGTATTTACATTCCGAATCATAACTGTAGCAAAATTACAGTTTTGAAGTAGCCACCAAAATTATTTTTTGGTTTGGGGTCACCGCAATATGAGGAACTGTATTGCGGGGTCACGGCATTAGAAAGGTTGAGAACCACTGCGGGGAATGTAACCCCCTTTTTATAGTATAATTTGCTTACTTTTTCTTTTTCTTGCAATGGGAGCACTGGACATGGCTGGGATAGAAATCCTTGTTGCCATTATTATAATTCTGGAGCCAGCAGAGGAGACAGACAGACAGATGCAGAGGGAGTTGATGGATGCACAGCTATCTGTGGTGGTAGCTTTATTGTTCTGACTGCAAAACTGAAACTAATATGACATGAGGGTATCATAGAGCCCCCTGAACATTTTAAGGGGTAGGACATCACAAGGACTCTGCAATTTTTTTTTCCTCTGGCACAGACGAAAGATGAAATTGGAGGCTTCATTTGGCTTTAATGCTACAACAAAGTGACTCAGGAGCTCTCTGTCTGAAGACACAGAAACTGGAGCATGTTCTGACTTGCTTCTGAGACAATGATATCCACATACTGGTTTCAGAGCAGTAGAGAGTGGAGTAAGTTACTCTCTAGGGCTGAAAAATAAGTTTGTTTGCTGAGGCTTTTTTATATACACTTTTTATTTTCTGTCAGACATGGTTAAAGGCTAGGTCAGCAGACAAAGGTGGTATCTGAACCAGTTGCCCTTTTGACAGCATATGCCGGCTTTTGGTTATGAACAGACTACAGGAGCTCCCCTCCCTCCCACGTCCTACTAGAGAAGAATATATAGCCGGCCCAATCCTTGATGTGACTCCACTGGCATTGCTCCAGGGATGAATGTAGCTCTACGTTCCTCTGTGTTAACTGTACCACCTTCTCCTAAATGCTGAAGAACAGAGAAGCCTCTCATTCTGTGAGAACTAATGACATTTATCTTCAGTCCTTGACTTATAAAAGGTCTGTCGTCTCTTCTGTATCCTTTCTTTCTGCTCTTGAACTCATTACACCTGGGAAAAGGCTTGATGTTAGTTTTGCTTCCTTGCCAGCTGTAGCTGCAAATTCCTCACACTGGATGTGTAAAGAAAGTTAATTGCAATGGAAGCATACAGAAAGATACCTCCAGATTCTGACAGCCTTCATTATGAGGAAGATGGGAATTATGGATTCAATCAGCTGGGAGTAATGAAGTATATTTTAAGCTACGAAGAATAAATCAACTGCATTATATTGGTAAGACTAGTTATTGAATATATCATACAAAAGGCCACCAGTGGCTTTGGTGAGGTGAAAAATCCTTTCTATTAATAAGAGACCTTTGTTAGACAGTGAGAAGGAAGGCCTCACTCCCAAAAGAGACGGGCTGTTTATTTCAGAAAGCCAAAGCTAATCCAGCCCATTGGGAGAAGATAAAGCAGTGGCCTAAAAAGGGTTAAGGGAGCCCTGCCTATAATATGGCTGGGTGGGGTATATGGGGAAAAGGAAGGTAGGTCACAGGAGAAGGGTGTGCCTGTTTTCCCCCCTTAGTTGGTTGAGGCAGGGAAAAGCCTCTGGGGATTATGACCATTGTTTTAGTTAAGGAGTTTTGTTTTCTGTTTGCCCTCTAAACAATACACCATGGCTTGAGGAAAGGGCCTTAAAAAGGACGTGGGCGTGGACTTTGTCTCCCCACAGCCTACAGTACTCTTTTTAGGCCGTGTCTACACTAGAAGTGTTGTCGACACAAGTTACAGTGATGATCAAAAAGCACTGTAATCACAACGCTTGTGCCTGTTCACACAACCCTCGTGTTGCCAAAGCGTGTCCACAGTTGGTGCTCGAGCAGCTATCCCACTGTGCAACTCACCATATTGTGCCACTAGGAGTTTTGGGAAGGCAGAGAGGATCACAGCGCATCATGGATGCAGGCTCAACGTCCCATGATGCAGTGATTTCTGTCCCATAATTCCATGGGTTTCCAACTGTGTTTTGTGGCATTTTTCAATGGCCCCAGTTTCCTGAACACCCGCCATCTCTGTCTGAAAAGATGGATCCTGAACTGCTCCCCATTGTTGCTGTCGTTCTGAACACATTGCATCTGGTAATGCAGTATATCGTGAACTCCTAATCAGAACTTGAATCCAAGGTGCCTGACCTGCTGTGTGCCATGCAAACAAACAACGCCGGATTACTGTTTGCATTCATGGAGCATCAGCACACGATGCACCGCTGCTTTTGGGTGCATGAAACAAGCACTGAGTGGTGGGATCGCATTGTTCTGCAGGTCTGGGATGACGAACAGTGGCTGTAGAACTCTGTGTGGAGCTCGACCCTGCCTTTTGGCACAAGGATACCAGAATGAGAGCTGCCTTCTTGGTGTAGAAGTGCAGTCGCCATGTGGAAGCTGGCAACTCCAGACTGCTGCCAGCTGGTTGCTAATCAGTTTGGAGTCAGGAAGTCCACTGGTGGAGCTGTGTTATCGCAAGTGTGCAGGACTATTAATCACATTCTGCTGTGAAGGACTGTGACTCTTGGAAATGTGCGTGAAATAGTGGATGGCTTTGCAGCGACTGGATTCCCTAACTGTGGCGCAGCGACAGATGGCACACATATCCCAATTTTGGCCCCAGACCATTTTGCAACGGAGTACATAAATAGAAAGTGATACTTCTCTATGGTACTGTAGGTGCTTGTGGATCACTGTGAGCGTTTCACTGACATCAACACAAATTTGTCAGGGAAGGTGCATAACCCATGCATCTTCAGGAACACTGGCCTGTACAGAAAGCTGCAAGCAGGAACTTTCTTTCCAGACCAAAAGATTCCAATGTGGGATGTTGAAATGCCCATAGTGATCCTGTGAGACCCAGCCTACCCCTTACCACCATGGCTCCATCTGCTGTGAGCGCCATAATATTTGTGAAGCTAAGGGTGAATCACCTTCAAGCTGAATATGAACAACCGGATGTCAGAACTACTAGAGGGGCACAACAGGGGCCATTCAAATCAGAGAGGACTTGAGGAACTAATTTGACAATGAGCACCACTAAAGTGTCTCTGTAAACAGAGCTGTGCTATGCTATGACTGCTATCCAGCTTACACTATGTATCAATGTGATGTGCAGCCGCCATGTGCAAGAGGCAAATAAAGATTGCTTGTTCTTCACAGAGGATGTCTTTATTAAATTATAATTATTCACAATACACACAAAAAACTGGGCTGGAGAAGAGAGAAAGCCGTGAAGGGTAGTGTGAGCTATGACAGCTGGGTGTAAGTCCAGCTATTGTTCTGGAAGCTGTCTGAAAGGGTGGAGTGAACAAGGTACCAAGACAGTCTGCGAGTTTGGTAGGAATATGTGGGTGGAGTTTGGGAAGGGCATGAAAAACAGTTCTGTATTGGCTGCAAGGGGTGGGGGAGGGCGAGCATGCATGAATTCAGTCTGCAGCATTATGAGTGACTTTAGCAGCTTACTTGCTCCTCCATAGCTTTTATCATGCACTTGTGACCTGCTATCACTTGCTTCTGGTTTTCCCTCCTCTCCTGCCTATCAATTTTCTGATTTTCAGACACAGTGTTTTTCCTTTTTTTCTGACTCAGAGGACTGGAAGAGTTCTTGTAACCTCTCCTTTTAGTTTTTCCTTCGTTGTTTTATCAGTGGATGACACTCAGCAGGTGTGGGAGGGTTTTCCCTCAAGGGCAAATCTGTAGAAGCACAATAAACATAGCAAATAGCATGATTGTGAGTGCACTAACAGCATTGATTCACTACTGTAAAATACACCTATTTCTCACTGTCCCCTGGCTAGCACACAGCTCAACAATCAACCAGGACATAGTGAGTTGTGCCCGGAAGGAGGGGGCACTCAAGCTGAGGAAAAAGTTCTGGGGGTTATTTGGGATATTGATTCAGATAGATAGGGACAAAATTTCAAATTGTGCCACCATTTTCCACAGGCAGGGGCCATAGAAGCCGATATCTCACTTCGGAGAGTAAGCAGGGATGCTAGATTGCATCTTTTCCATACGAACAGCTTCAAACCGGGTCTCTATGCTGCTCGCCTGTGTGCTGCTTTGGTCCCTGCACAAGTGATTGCCAATTGGCATGGAAAAGTTTCCTACAATGCGGGAAGAAACAAAGCAGTTCTGCTGAGGAATGTCCAGCAGAGGATGGGCGAGTACCTCCAGGAAAATTTCCTAGAGATCTCTGGAGGATTCCCACGAAATCTCGGTGTGCATTAACACACTTTTATGCTGCACTGCCTAGCTAAACAGGGGAATGGGAAGCACATGCAAACACAGCTACTCCTGTGCATTTCTATCCTTTCAACCAGCTGTACAATGCAACAAAGCAAAGGTCAGCTGTACCTCATGTAACTGAGCAGCATCAGCTCAAAAAAATCACTTACCTGAGATCCCCTCTCCTGCATCCTGCACGCCAGAGCTGGAGGACTGGGACTGGCTTGAACCCTCCAGGGTTGAGGAGAGGTCCTGGCTCCCCACGTCACCAAACAATCCAATCCCCTGCTCTACATAATCAACTCAATCTTCTCGTCCATGACTCCAGTGTCCGCTGCCTCCAGGCCCGCAGAGGTAGCCATGGATCTCTTGGTGGTAGAGGTGGGATCACCACTGCTGATGGCTCCCAGCTCCTTATAGAAGTGACAGGTCTTTGACTCTGCACCAGAGCGACGATTGGACTCCCTAGCCTTTTGGTACCACTGCCGCGGCTCCTTGATTTTTGCACAGCACGAAAGTGAGAACATCTCTTGTATGCTGAACTTCACTCTGTGTTTGCTTAAAATTAAGACCAGCTGCCTTCTGAACTTCAAAAATTAATCTCCCATGATGTAAGGCTCTTCTCTTTAAATTCCACTATCAGAAAATGAGTAAACTGTTGAGATTTACCAAATCCTCCTACTGAGATCCTTTATCCAGAAAATCCCAGTAAATTATCCTATAACCAGGTGTGCGAGACCCACCACCAGACTGCACAGCTTTATTTTTTAAACCCTTTTTGAAAAGAAGTATTTTTACATGAACAAGTAAAACAAATACACTAAGGCAAAGATAAACCACAAGTAAAACCAACCAAACCCGAATGTGTTTATATAGCACAGCTCAGGCTCATTATTTGCTGTAAGGCACTTCGTGTATAAAGCACCCTGATTCCGGAAAGCCTCCTCTCCGCATGATCTCATAGCAGGCTTCTGGGAAACCAAGAGAAAATCCGGGGGGTAGCAAATTCTGCTGGTGCTCTGCTCACTTCTCACATCATTGTGACTGGCAGAATCAATGCACCTTCCTCACAGTGCTTATCTGATATTTGCAAAATCTCTTAGTTCTGAAGAAGGGAGCTGAAAGATTGCCACCAACATCCCAAGGATTCTCAACTCCTAGTGAAGTCACTGGAACTCATCATATTGGTCCACTATTACTATACCGCAGTAGTGCTTAGAGGCCCTTACTGAGATGGGGTAGGCACTGTATGGACACAAAGTAAGAGACAGTCTCTCGGTGAGCTTACAACCCAAATGGACAAAGGGAGGGAAAAGGAAGTGTTATCCCAGTTTTACAGACGGGGGAACTGAGGGGCAGAGAGACCCAGATCCTCAAAGCTATTTAGGTGCCTAACTCCCACTGAGGATCTAAGCTTAAGTGAATGGACCAAGGCCGCACAGGGGGAAGCCTGTGGCAGAAGTGGGAATTTGTGATGCGGGATCCACCCTACGCAGCGCCTGAAGGGGTTAAGGTGACCAGGTGGGTCAATTAACTGCCCAGTCTATCACTGGAGGAGGAGCCAGGGAGCAGAGATTAATTAAAGGAAGCTCAGTGGGACAGGAACAGGTGGGGCCTGTCTAAAGCCCAGCAGCTGAGAGCAGCTTGGGGCTGCAGGGCAGGTGTTTGTAGTCAGTCTCTGGGCAAAGGGAGGTATGTTGGGCGCTCTAGAGGCAAGACGCCTTCAGTTACACCCTGGGAGGAGGGAGTTGTGTGGCTGGCACAATCGGCGTTGTGACAGAGTTAGCAAGGGAGGGAAGGCTCAAAAGAAAAGCAGCCAGGTCTGGGATAGGGTATTGCTGGGGTGCCGATGAGAAGGCCCCTGGGCTGGAACCTGGAGTAGAGGGCAGGCGTGGGTTCCCCTACCAGCCACTGGGGACGTGTCCCAGGCCAGCCAGTGGAGAGTGGACTGCCTGGTACAATTGGCCCTGAAAGACTTTGGTGCCCCAGAAGGGGAGGACCATAGCGACCTGGCCGGAGTCATGAAGAAGGAGCTTTAGTTCCTGGAGCGAGAGGAGCCGCAGGCTGAGAGAAGAAGACAGGTGGACAGACCCTCAGAGGAAGGCACGGCAGCCGGAAGGTGCTAATCCGCAGAGTGACCAGGAGGACTCGCCCCTAGTGGATCCTGTGATAGAATTGAATCCAGAACCATTTTCCTGCGTCTCAGCCCAGTGCTTTTAACATAGGACCAACCCTCCACCTCCTGTAACGTGTAGATATTTTCTCTTCCCCACTTCCCACCGACACAGGTGCCTTTTGCACTCTAAAATCAATAACAGCAGGGCTCATTAGTAAGCCTGAGCGCGGGCTGTGCTTGTTTTATAGAAGCTTTGGCGTCCCTTTGTGTTTGTTCAGGGGCTCCTATCCCTGGTATGCTGAGAAAAGCCTGTTGCCATGTACCCATCATCCATAATAGCCCATGCAATTAGTCAGCATGAAATAAAACCCTGGGGAGCGCATGCACCCTCTCTTCGGGCAGGCTAGCCCCCTACCACCTGAGCCCCATCCCCTGCTTTCAGTGGCCAGCCTGCCGCTGCAGCCCGGAACCCCAGCTGGCCAGGGGAGCTCTGAGTCCTGCCATGGCCCAACTCCCACAGCCTCCATTACCTGCTGCCCAGGAGGGACGGGTCACCACGGGCCAGGCATCTGGCGGCAGGTCAGCAGCAGCTGTGCCCGGAAAGGCCCAGCTTATTATACCCGCTGCCCATGAATAAAACTGATCGTTCCCATCACAAAGCTGCCACCCTTAGAACGTAATTAGAAAAATCATTCGAACGCCCACATGCTCACATTATCTACCATTCGGGAGCTTAGCAAATGAGCCTGCCCACTGTCCATCCCCTCTGTGGACAGCATTGGGCTGAGCAAATGGCTATGTCTACACTACCACTTATGTCAGCGTAACTTATGTCACTCGGGTGTGGAAAAAAAATCCCCTTCCCGTGCGATGTAAGTTTCACCAACAGAAGCGCCTGTGTGGACAGTGCTATGTCAGCGAGAGAGCATCTCCCGCCAGCATCGTTACCGCTGCTTGTTGGGTGTGGTTTAATTATGCCAGCAGGAGAGGCCTCTCCCATCAGCACAGAGCAGCTACGTGGGAGACTTTACAGCCGTGCAGCTGCAGCGGTACAGCTGTGCTGCTGTAAGGTCTGTAGTGTAAACGTAGCCTACGTTTGGGATAAATGAGTGTGCTTGGAACTCTAATATTATAAAAGAATGATTCTCCAAACATATCAAGAGATGATTCCACGGGTTCACGTTCTACATTGCCAGGGACTCACCTGTGTGTTGCTGTCCATGGGAGACCCCGCAGGAAGGATGGGGCTCTGTGGAAAAGGTCAGGCTCCGTTAACTCTTTGGCCCATTCCATGTGGGACTGCAAGGGGATGATATGCATGGCTCTAGTGCCAGCCCTGTCCCTTCCACTCTCCCTGTGGTCAGCAGGGCATATGGACAGTGCTGTGGAGGTGACTAATTCCCTTTTCCCCTAGAGCTCTAGCAGGCCTGATCTGACTTAGTTCTCTTCATCACCTACTACCACGGCCATTTCTCCTTCCTATTTGCTAAGTCTGTGTTCCTTTTGTGGAACAACAGTGATATCTAGTGGTTATATGTATTATTTCTGTGAAGTAATTTTGGACTTCAGTCCCACTTCATTTCAATAGCGTTGTACTGTGTTTGAGTTCACCATGGTCATAAAAGGGGCCACAGGCTCACAGTAGGAGTCCACTGTAAGTAGGCTCAAGCATACAGTCTTAAGGAATCTCTCCCATTTGCTGCTGGCTTCCACTAACGCTAAAAAGAGCTCACACTGAATTTCCAGCAAAGGACCTTTTAGGAAGTTAAAGGTACAGGCATCCTTTTCCCCTTCATCCATGAACATATTCTTTGCTCTGAAGGTGTCCGATAGTTAGCTGAAGATGGACAATCTATGATACTAGGAGGGCCCCATTACTGTACTATCTGAGCACCTCGCCATCTTTTACTGTATTTATCCCCACAACAACCATGTGAGTTAAGGAAGTGCTGCTCTTCCCATTGTACAGATAAGGACCTGGGTCAAAGAGAGACTAAAGCCCAGATCCACAAAGGGATTTTAGGTATCTAACTCACTTTGAAATCAATAGAAGTTAGGTTCCTGAGGATCTGGGCCTAAGACCACGTCTACTTTAGCACTTATGTCTGCAAAACTTGTTGCTCAGGGGTGTGAAAAAGCACACCTCTGAGTGACATAAATTTTGCTGGAATAAGCACTCATGTACAGTGCTATGTCGGCAACAGACACTCCCACCGACATAGCTACTGCAGCTCATTGAGCTGGTTTTATTATGTTGACAGGAGAGCTCTCTCCTGTCAGCATAGTGTGGCTACATGAGTGGTCTTACATTGGCACAGCTGTATCGGTACAGCTGGCCCACTGTATGCTTGCTAGACACGGCCTAGGTCACTCACCCATGATCACACTGGAAGTCAGTGGTGGAGCAGGGAATTGAACCTGGGTCTCCCAGGCTAATTCCCTAATCACTGAACCACCCAAAAATCATGGCACCAGCCATTCTTGTGACTCACAACTTGAAATAGACCTTCCAGGTTTGGGATCTGTTTAGGGAACCTGTGGGATTTGGTTTGGAAATGTGTTTGAAGAAAATATCTATTTACGTATGGACAGATAAATAACTGGCATGTCTGTCTCACACACGCCCCAATAACGAGCCAAGAAACTTGTGTTCAGAATCAGATTATGCAACTGATCTTTTTCTGAAAACCTTGTAAGGGGTATAGCTGTACAGTTCAGTAACTCCCTTATATCCCGTGTTTCCAGTGGTTGATATTCTACGTGCAGCTCTATAATGCCGTCATAGCTGTGGCAGTATTTCAGAGTTGCTGCTTATTCCATGCCTAAGGGGAAGCTGTCAGTAAAGCCAGGAGCTTTTACAAACAGGTCTGGAGCGGCTTGTTTATCAGAGTTTAAATTTCTGGTAGACTGTTAACCTTCAAGAGACTCATTCCTAATGTGGTAGTAATTCTGTCAACAGTCAGATACCATCTGGATCATTGGAAGGCTGTTAAATGTTCCATGAAAAATGTGTGGGTGGTCTCCGTCCGGTTCCTAAAGGATGGGTGTTTTTATCATAAAATGGCATCAAAAGTGGCACTCATTGGCATCCTTTGTGGCAACCTCATCCAAGAATTCATGTTTACACTAGAAAGCTTTGTCAGCAGTAGTTTTTTTTGTGATAAAAATGCACTATAATTACAGCGCTCGCACCTGTCCACACAGCACTCATTTTGTTGCAGAAAACACATCCACTTGGTCCACTTGGTGCTGTAATATTTACAGTGAGAACAGTGCATCATCGGTAGCTATCCCACCATGCAACTTGGCAGCTCCAGCCAGTAGGAATTCTGAGATGGGGGAGAAGACTGCGGAGCAGCATGGGTGCTGAATCAACATCCCATGGTTCATTGTGTTTCCATGACATCATTCATTGCATTGCTGGCAGCGACTCACTCCATTTTTTCAACAGCTCCCCGCTGTATACTGCACGCCCGCCATCTCTATCTGAAAAAGTGGATCCCACACTACTCTCCACTGTTGCTTTCAGCGTTCTGAATACACCACGGCTGTTCACGCAGTACAGCATGAACTCCAAATCGGAAAAGGAATCTAAGGAACGTGACCCCCTGAGTGACATGCAGACAAACAGTGCCACATTACTGTTGCCATTCACAGAGCATCTGTACAAGGTGAACTGCTACTTCTGGGTGCATGAGACAAGCACTGGGTGATGGGATGGCATCATTCTGCAGGTCTGAGATGATGAGCAGTGGCTACAGAATTTTTGAATGCACAAATCCACCTTCATGGAACTCTGTGCAGAGCTGGCACCTGCCCTGCGGTGCAAGGACACCAGAATGAGAGCTGCCCTCTCGGTGGAGAAGCGTGTGGCAATCGCTGTGTGGCAATCGCTGTGTGGAAGCTGGCAACTCCAGACTGCTATTGGTCAGTCGCTAATCAGTTTGGAGTTGGCAAGTCCACCGTTGGAGCTGCGTTATTGCAAGTATGCAGGGCCATTGATCACATTCTGCTGTGAAGGACGGTGACTCTGGGCAATGTGCGTGAAATAGCGGATAGCTTCGCAGCAATGGGATTCCCTAACTGTGGCAGGGCAATGGATGGCACATAACCCAATTTTGGCACCAGACCATCTTGCTACGGAGTACATCAATAGGAAGGGGTACTTCTCTATGGTAGTCCAGGTGCTTGTGGATCACTGTGGGTATTTCACTGACATCAACGCGGGTTGGTCAGGAAAGGTGCATGATGCTTGTATCTTCAGGAACACCGGCCTGTACCAGAAGTTACAAGCAGGAATTTTTTTCCAGTTGAAAAGATTCCAATGGGGGATGTTGAGATGCCCTCAGTGATCCTGGATGACCCAGCCTACCCACTAATGCCTTACACAGGCAACCTGGACAGCAGCAAGTATGAGCCCTCCCTAGGGAGCTGTGCAAACAAATCAGATGTAGACTCCTTGTTCTATTGTATAACTGAGATAGAGGTAGAGAGAAATGTTTATGATAATGGTATAGTACTGTTTAGTGTGGCATAAGTGGACTCCATCTTGTTAATTTCTTAAAGTGAGCTCTTTCCTGAAACTTGTACTATTGAACCTAAAAATATCTTGATAAATTCTCTTTGTGTGAGTGAGGAATGTATGTGCAGGGCATAAAAAGACACCAACTTAAACTGCTCTAACAACAGAAAGGGGAGCAAAGTCACCAACTGCCATCCTAACCCTGAAGGCCGAAGAATACCTATCAATGACCCTAAAGTGCAAATTAACGACCCTAAAGTACAGAAGGATCCACCCTGGGAACAAAGAAAGTATAGAAATAAGAGAAATAGTTATGCTTTCAATTAGCTGGTGATTAACAACTATACTGAACATAGAGGCAGCATGACACAGCAAGGCCTGTAGACTTACATGAGAGCCAGGAAGTATAAAAGATGGGTAAAAACATGGAAACTTTGGGTCTCATTCATTCTGCAATTGTCATCTTGGAGCATCGGATTCAGTTCTGACAGAGGCCTGGTTCCCTCCTCATGCCCAGCCTAGTTGGCCACTAGGCTGGCTCAAGCAATGCGTAAAAGGACTGGTAATTATATTACACCAGCTTGAAGAACTTTATGAATGTGTGTGTGAATGTGACTGCTTTTTGATTTTCTTACATGTACAATAAATGTGGCATATTCCCTTGTCCCCCTGAATAAGATCCTGCTAGTCTTTTCTAAGTATAACACAAGAAGCGCGTCAATAACAGGCTGAGCAGGTGCCAAATGACTGTTGAATGGACGTTTGGCAAGTTAAAGGCGTGCTGGAGAAGCCTTTCTGGCAGGCTGGATTTAAATGAATACAATATCCCTGTGGTTATAGCCACGTGCTGTGTGCTCCATAATTTATGTGAAGCTAAGGGCAAGACGTTTGCCCCGGGTGGACCGCAGATTGTCTTGCATCTGAATATGAGCAGCCAGATGCCAAGGATATTAAAAGGGCACAACCCATAAGGGAGGTATTTAGGGCCCATTTTGATAATGAAAATCCATCAGGTGTTTTTGAAACTGTGCTGTGACACTCTATGACCGCTGTACAACTGTACATGTATGTTGGTGGTAGGTGCACATATGTTCAACATACAAATAAAGAGTGCTTCTTGCTTTGAGAGCTTACTTTTATTATTAAACACAAATCAGCACACAACACTAACAAATCTTAGAGGGGAGAAAGTAGTGGGGGGCAGTGCCAGCTATGACTGCTGCGTGTAAGTCCAGCTGTTGTTCTCATAGCTGTCTGAGGGGTGTTGTAACATTGTTTCATTTTATAACTAAAGTGACCCAACTCCATTTTAAATTAATAGGAATATAAACTCATTGGACTGAAATGTAAAATGCTAACTGCTTTGTATCAACCCCTGGCCGGCCATGTATTGTAATAAAATCTCTGTGAAACTCACCAGCACCGGGAGGAGTCAGCAGGCGCTAAGTACTAAAGGCAATGTAATCAGAATGTAGCCTTTGGAAAACCTGTTACTTCAAACCCAGTAAACTTTATCTAAATAGTATCAATCTCTGAGAAACTTCCTTTGAACAGTATCCATTCCTGTATCACAGCAAAATCTCTGTGAAACTTACAAGCAGCGGGAAACACCCCGGCAGACATTAAGTGTTAAAGGCAATGCAATCAGAATGTAGCCCGTGGGTTTTGATAAACCTGTTACTTGAAACTCAGTAAATTTCAGTTAAATAGTACCCATTCATGTATTATAACAAAATCTCTGTGACTCGAAACTCAGTAAACTGCATTTGAATAGTGTTTAGATATGTATTGCAGTGGGTGATTCTTTGTCAGCAGCAAACAACAGCTGAACAATTAAGAAGAATAAAATCGGGTTTCACTCTGTCAGTTTCGCTGTTTTGGGGTGCAGTCCCCAATTACCTCATCGCTCTTGGAAACTTCTAATTGGCTAAGTGGGCATATTGCTGTGTGGAAGAAAAATATAAAAGGTAGTCACAAACAGGAAGTAAACTGGAGATGTCCCGTTTCTTTGGAAGAACAACAGAATAGTTCTACATGTAGGCGTGATCTACCTACTGTCTCTCCCCAGCTTGCCACTCAAATCTAAGTACAGAGTGTGGGGCTGTGTAACCTGAGTGTGATAGTATTTTCCACTCAGATGTGTAACCTGAGAGTGACAGTATTTTCCACTCAGATGTAAACCCGGGAATTGTATTAGTAGAATTGGAGTGCTGCTTTGCTGCTGACAAATCTCACTGGTGCAGTGTAAGTATAATAGTATAAGTATAACCCTATAGTGTAAGCTAGCTTTGTAAATATAATTGTATAGTTGTAATTGTAACTGTGTTTTTAAGTAGTTAAATTGTTGTATTAAATAAGAATCAATGGTGATTTTTAAATTGTAATTATTGATGTATAAATTGTTGTAAGTAAAACAAAGTTGTATGCAAAGCAATCTTTGTCACTCCTTATTTGAGGGATCCATATAAATCGAACCTGACAGCAAGCTGGTTCTTGTTGTCACCTCAAGGGGGTGGAAATGAAGAGGGTAGCCAGATGGTCCATGAGTTTGGTAGAAATGTATAGGGGGAGTTGTTGGAGTGCAGGGAAGGAGGTTTTATTGTGGCTGAAGGGGATGGGGGTTGATCTTGCATAAACTGTGTCTACAATGACACTATTGTCTTTAGAAGCTCTGTCTGCTCCTCCATGGCCTTGATCATTCATTCATGGCCAGCTAAAATTCTCTCCTGGTTTTCCTTCTGTTCCTGTCTGTCCATCTTCTGAGATTCTGACATCGATTGTCTCCATGCCCCTTTCTCTCTTTTGGATGCTTCAGAGAATAAGAGGAGTTCCTGGAACATCTCCTCTTTGTTTCTCTGGGGTCACTTCCTTATCAGTCGTAGGTGATCTGCCAGCATAAGGACCTTGGCTGCGAAGGTCACATCTGTGTAAGAACAAGAAACAATGAACAAAAAAACCATTATTGTGAATGCCCTAACAGCACACATGAATCACCGTGAAATACACCTCATTCTCACTGGCCCTTTGTGCAGAGTACAGCTCCTTGATCAGCCTGAGGATAGTGAGTTGTGGGGAGGGGGGCAGACCATCCAAGTAGGTCTAGCTTCTGGGTGGGTGCTCGCTTGGGGCATAAATGCAGGTACGTGGAGAAAACAAATTTCCACTTGTGCCAGCAATCTCCATAGGCAGGGGCCACGGAAGCAGATATCTCACACCTTCGAGTCAGCAAGGATGGTAGGATGCATCTCCTCCATGTGAGCAGCTTCAAACCAGGTCCCTGTGCTGCACAACTGCGCTGCTTTGGTCCCTGCTCAAGTGATTGCCACTTGGCGTGTGAAAGTGACCTACAACGGGGGCAGAAACACAGCTGCTCAGCCCAGGCATCTGAGGCAGAGAATCAGGGAGTGCCTCCAAGGATGTTTCCTAGAGGTCACACCAGAGAATACCCACGAAATCTCAGCGTGCAATAACGTGCTTCTCAGCCGTACTGCCTAGATGCACGAGGGAATGGGACAGCACACGCAAACACAGCTACACCCATGTATTTCTATCCCTTCAAGCTCCTGCATGTTTTAGCCAAGCTAAGGACCCCCATGTCTCCGGTACACAAGCTCTTACCAGAGCTCCCCTCTCCTGCTTCCTGAGTGCCTGAGCGGAAGGGCTGGGGCTGGCTGTAGCCTTCCTGGGTGAGAACAGCTTCTGATTCCCAGCCTCAGCAACCAGACTGTTCCCCAGCTCTGGGTCATCCTCCAGCTCCACTTCCTTGTTGATGACCTCTTCGTTGGGGTTCAGTCCAGTATCTGGTGCCCCTGGGGCTGTGGAGCTGTCTATGGGTGTCTTGGGGATGGATGAAGGGTTGCTTCTGAGGGTGGATTCCAGCTCTTTGCAGAAGTGGCAGCTCACTGGCGCCATACCAAAGCAATGGTTTGCCTCCCTGGCCTTTTGGTTGCTCTGCCACTGCTCCTTGATTTTAACTCGGCACTGCAGCGTGTCCCGCTCATACCCCTTCACAGCTCTTTGTCTTTTCAGATGCTTTTAAGGCCAAGATATAGGGCCAGGTTTTCCAAAACTATAGACCTACAATTCCACGTGCAAAACACAGCTAGGCATGGAATTATCATGGTTGCGTGAGTGTGGGGTAACTGCACATCTGTAGAGCTAATTAGGGCACATCTGCATGTGCCAGTCCCCAGCTTGCACTTGCATTTACCATGGTTACATGCTTAGAGCTTTCAAATATGGTCAATAATTGGCAGTACTCAGGATGATCATACAATTAAATGAAAATGTTCCTGAGAGCAAGAAAGATCTGAATAAAAAGTTACAAAATCTGGAAATACTAAAAAGGCGCAACATTGTGAGTGTATTAAAGACTGACTGGGGAAATACTGTCAGTGTTTCTGAAGAACTGGGTGAATCATTTACAAGCTGGGTATGTGATGGAGTGGGTGGGATGTGGGGAGACAAATTAGATATGGGGAGATGACTGATTACAGTTAATAGGTCACATACTTTGGTAAATATGTGTTAGACTCTAAGTTTAAGTAGTGAAACATTTACAAGGTCTGAGTAGGCGTAGGGATGGGTAAGGGAAAGTTGTAGAATGTAAGATTCAGAAGTCATGTGATGGTAGGTGACTGAGTAATTCCTAACTGAGACAGATCCCAAATGGCAAAGAAAACATTAAAGCCACAGGCCTACAATTTCAAAAGTGACTAATGATTTTGGAGGCTCAACTTCAGATGTTTTAAAGGGGCCTGATTTTTAGAGTGTGAGCGAGCAGCAATGTCTGAAAATCAAGTCCCTTTAAAGCATCTCAGGTTGGGTACCTGAAATTACTAGTCAATTAGGTCCAAAGCTTTAAAGAAAATCCTGCAAAAGAGCAGCAAGAAAATAAGACTGAAAAAGAATTTGTCTGAATCAAGAGCAAGTGTTAGGAAAACTGGTAAATGAAAGAAGTGTGAACTCAGTGTAATGGCAAAACAAACCTCTTTGCAAAACTACAAGCAGCTGTTTAGTTGCTTTCATGTGCAAAGAAATGAACTGTTCTTCAGCTGCAGAAATATTTCTGATGTTTGTCATGTTGCTGAACCAAAAAAGCCTTTTTTGATGAAGAATTGGAATTTTTGGGGATACGCTAAAATGGCCACATGGTTTATAGGGCAGATTCCTTACCAAAATTACCCCTGATAATCTGACTAAATGTAGCCAATAGTTACTGTGGATTTATGCTACTGTAACAGAACGCAAAGTGAGTAAATGTAATTATCTTTATTTTCCAGATGAGAAAACTGAGGGGTTAAGGCCTCTACTGGCAAAAACCCACTGAAGACTTAGATTGGCTAAAAGTTAAGCATGTGCTTAAGTGCTTTGCTGAATCAAAGCCCCAGTGACTTGCTCAAGCTCACACAGTTAGTCAGCGGCAGAGCTGAGACAAATTATGGAGTTCCAGGCGAGTCCTATGCTTCAACCACTAAAATATGTTGCCTCTATTAAAGAATCAAGGGCATGGGTGTGGTACCTATTCTCTTTGAAGTTTAATTTCTTTACCTGTCTCAAGGAGTATAAAAGGTTCCTTTACTCCTGAGAACTTCGGTGATTCCTTTAAAGGTTTCAGACAGCCCTTGAAAAATTTTTTGATGTGGATTCTCCTTTTGACTTTCATCTGCAGAAAGCTTTTGAAATCACATTTGCAATTTCGATGCACTGAAAGACAAACATGGTGAATGCAGCTGAGTAAAACAAAGCAGGGGGTGAGAGGAAACAAAAAGGCAAGTGGAGAAAGGCCTGGCTTTTCAGAGAAGTGGCTTCCCTTTTTGCAGATAAAGCTTCTTTTTGGAGTACGAAGTTGTAACAAAAAAGTTCATGTTCCTCCTGAAAGAAAAGAGGATGCTTCTCAAACTCTTTCTGATTTTCTGTCTTCTCCCACCTACCCATAGCCCATTAAGCTGAGGACCTACAATGATAATGCAAGTCCCAGAGTCAGTAGACTTAGAGATGGAATTCTCTGCTTTCTCTGTAGAGGAGAAGATGTAGATTTATATGTATTATAATGTTGCTTATACATAATTCCACCTGCTGCAGTTTTGTTTGTTTCTGAGGCTGGAGGTTTTGTTTTGATTCGGTCAGTGTTTATTATTAATGTGCTCATGAAAGGGCAGAGGAATTGTGTGGGCTGTTTCCTGGAGTGAGTGAGGGTCACACTGAGTTTATAGGTAGCAGCTTTTGGTTTGTGAACAAAATTCAGATTCCGATTCTGTTCCTGGAGTTAATCTGTGGGACTGGTCCAGGTGAAATGCCTTTGTCCTGAGGCCTGATTGGATTGGTTGTAGCGGTGCATAGCTGACCTTTCACTGCTCTGGCCTGCCAGGCCAACAGAAGCAGAGTTAGTATCACAGAAGCGGGCTGGGTGACTGTACATTAGAGTGGTTCTCTCTGGACTGCAGCAGACTGGAAGAGGAGAGCCTCCCCTCCGCCCCCTTTGATTACCACACTGTCTAAGTGGACAGGCGGGGTGGGGTTGGTGGGACTGAGAGCTTTTGCCTCAGCATGTCAGACTGTTACTGGTACCAGTTTCCTGAGGCACTCATTTGGGTTGCTCAGTTTCTTGTGTGTACACATAGACAGGAATTTCATGTTCCTTTTGACTGCTTTTCCCCCAAATAAAATGGTAGTCGTGGCTCTGTTTTCTCAGAGGACTCTGTGCTTGTGAATGCGGAAGAGCCACCTGCAAAGGCGACCTGGGAGAACTTGTTCATTTCACAGACTTAGAGCTGTTTTATTCTTTAGAAAAGAATCTCAAGACCCACCGAACCCAGCCCTTATTGTTGCTATTGGCACCTGGCAGAAGAGTTGCACTAAGCATCCGGAAGGGGATGTATTTTATTAATTTATATTGTAGTAACACCCAGAGGTCCCAGCTGATTAGCCTGTCACTGAGACTGAATGCTGATTAGCTGGAGTTTAGTGGGTGCTGGGCAGAGATCTAAGGGGCTATAAAGCTTCCCCCATCTTAGAGTGAGGCCAGATCCAGTTTTGAGAGACTGAATTTAGCCTGGGATAGGCCAGCACAGGCCAGCTTGGAACGTTTTTGGTTTTGTTTTTAGTTTAGACCAAAGCTTGTTCTGATTCTGGGAAGTTTTACTGCACAGGACTTCATGCTCTAAACAGGGGTAGGTTAGCCCCACGGGCAGAGTCCCCAAAATGAAGACACAGGCATAAGCTCAGCAAAAGACGTTTATTATCAGAAGAGGGTCCCTCCTGCCGCTGACAGAACCAGTTCCGCTTTCTCCTGGGGAAGCGCAAACTCCCACCCATGAACTTCTGCTCCGAGTCACTCCTGAGAACATCTCAGAGGAGCCATGCCCTCAAAGGATTGTGAGAGGGAGTGCCACGAAGCCCAGGAACATTACTTGAGCTAGAAGCTATATTGATTTGACATTGCTATGGAAATCTTTGTAGTTTATTTCAGTTCTTGTGGGACCTAAAATTAACAGTATATTTTTCTTGCATATTTTCAATGTTCTGGAGTCTGTCTCTGCCCTTTTCCCCTTCATGGTATCCCTCTGTGATTCACAGTTCACATCCACTAGAATACTGAGTGACAGGGATCCCCTGGGTTAGCCATTGTACACATAGTAAGAGAGAGTCAGTCTCTGCTCTGGAGACTTTCCAATCTATTCAGACAAGACAGGCAAAGGTTGGGAAGGGAAACCGCACAAAAAGAGGAAATGACTTGCCCAAGGTCACATACGAGGCCAGCAGTAAAGCCACAAATACAACCTAGGTCTCTTTACTCCCAGTGCAATGCCCTCTTCACTGCTACCTTAATGAGGAAACTAAAAATGGCCCCTTCATTTTTAATAGGTCCACTTCTTGTGAGGATTTAATATAGTTACTCACTTTAGGGAGAAAAGAACATCTGTTTCACTCTTCATTCTTGTCAACTCTGCAGAACCACCAGAGCTACACTGGATTATTTTATAGTTCATGCTTCATTAAAAGCAATTCTCTTGTCTTCAAATTCTGCCCTCTCCTACACCGTATGGACAGGCCTACTGACAGCAGGAGGGTTATATAGATGTGACTCTGCACATCTGGTTTGCGGAATCTCCGCAGCTGATGACCTATCTAACCCTAGAAGACACAGTTTGACTCTCGGATTCTAACCCAAGATTTTAGGCTGATAGTTAGAAAAATCAATTCTTGTTTGGAAACTGAGCAAATCTAGCAGTTCTTGAACTCAGTGAGACTATCAACTGGGTGAAGGTTTGCAGGCCCTTAGCCAGTACTTCATGGTGATGTAGCATCTCTATGTATTGGTACTGCAACGGAGTATAAAGATGTAAATGATGTGACTCAGCTTCAGTGTAGTGATGTAGTTATTTTTCCACACCATGCAAATACCACTCAGTAGGCCTCCTTAGTTCTAATATGTAGCACTCTTCTGAAGACATTATTGATGATTCCTTATAGGAGTACAGCTAGGAAAATGCTTATAACTTCATAAATAGACATTTAAGTATGAACAATTATATGAATAAACTTGGTAAATTTGCTTTATCACTCTCCAAGAGCCCTTTTATTGCCTTTCTCTGAAAATGTGCACAAGTAATTTTTGTTTTCAAGGATACTCAGAGAATGACAGTGTCTTGAATTCAAAATGCGTTGCACAAGCATTTGAACCAGAAGTTGCACAAATGCTCCTATGAATTTGTTTGAGTAAACTTTTGTGTCACAAGTGGTTTATTAAAGCCTTCTTCCTCTTCATAAGTTTGCCATCCAACGAGGAAGCAAAGAATTCTATGTGCCTTAAACATGCTCTGTGATTCATCACTTAGTAAATATTCAGGCAGCATAACTAGTTTCGGAGTAATCAATTAGATTAAATTTGTTCCCATAAGACATTTGATGAATAACTTGGAATAAGAATAAAATTCAATCTTTTGCAGATTATCCCCCCCTTTTTTTTTGTTCACAAATTAAAGTTATCCCATAAACTTGCTGAGATGACCTGGTCAATTTTAATCAGAATTTTAGGATTTAGCATAATTATTTTTTTAAGATTACACAGATTTTTTTTAATGGAATGATATCAGCAAGCATATACAATTGCATGCACTTTTCCCATTTAAAGGAAAAAGAAAAGCAGTCTCTCCAGTGACACAGCTTTAAGTGGAATACAAATTGAATTTTAGCCCTAGGGAGTGGAGAAAGCAAGGAACAAAAGAAGTAGAGAGTGAAAACCATGACTAAATCCCACAAGGGAGAGGAGGAGGAAAATAAAACTTTCATCACACTTCACATGGGTACATAACTCTTTAATCCTTGTTAGCTCCTGGTTTAGACATTTTGTTCTTTTACTAACAAAGTATTTGAAATTGGTATTTAAACAAAAGAATGTATAATATAGCTAAATGTTACCCTGTCTTTGGTATTCTTCCATCTTCTAGCCCATGTCACCCTTTGGTCAGCCTAACAGTGGGATAGAGGGTGAAATGGCTTTGGGTGTGACTGGCATTACTCTGAAATGGAATATTTGTAGGAGTAGCTATGTGACTAGGGAGTAAACAAAAAAGACAATATGCTGCTCTATGTAGCTAATCCCTGCAATAAATTGCTATTTTTTTAAGGACTAGTTAAGCTGGACCATGTAGCCTGACAAAATAAAGCCTCTTGAGAATTGGCATAAATTCTGCCCTATCGTCTCTAATTCTTGGATGGGTGCCCATGAGTTCAAGGTCCTGCAAGAGCTCTCATGCTGCAGAGGGATGAGTGAGACCTTTAGTGACACCATTCTGATCGGCATGGGGAGGAGACAACAGAAGATAAAGAGTGAGAAAAAGAGGAACAAATCCACCAAGGATTGGAATTGAGAGGTGACAGATTGGAAAGGGAATTTTGGGTAGCAAAAGGGACATAGCATAGGAAGGGCAGCATAAAGCTGAATACAGGGAACCCCCAAAGAATTTATGCTTGGGAAGGTGGGCCATCTAAATTCTGTTGTGTCCCACTCTGGAGCAAAGCAATGGATGGGAAGGATGTTATCAGTTTGTGTGATAGCAGCCTGGCTCTAGCAGAGATTATTTGTGGAATCCAATGCCCATTTGTGGCCTAAGCCAAGGATGGAATGAACTTTCAGCTTCAAACTCAGCCCTGAAGGGGGGCCCTTTCAAGGCACAGCAGGTCAGCATTGCTCTCTGCTCGTGGACCATCTGGCCTCCTGACACAAAATGTGAGTCCCAACTAATCCTTCCATGTGTCCTCTGAGACTGGAAAATGGAGACATGGATTGGGTCCACAGTCCAGTCCTACAGCCATAGCCCCTTCACCTCTGCAGAGTCCTCCTCAACCCAAGAGGCCAACCAGCCTGGCATCTCTCTGAGGTGGTTGACCATTTGTAACTCTCTGGATCTGCAGATAAATGGATGTATTGTACGCAGTGTCCCAAGAAACCACTGCCTGATACAGCCTAGGAGGAACCAGGCTTGGTAGCCACACTTGTATTCCTTCTTCCAGGGCCTCCCAGGTTAGGCCCCAGCACTCCCTCTGTAGGTGGGAGATTGGATGGCTGCTGGGTAGCATGGCTGAGCAGCATAGCATCATAGCTTGTGCAGAAGTCTTGTGTGGTAGTTCTATTGCATCATACAAAATAGACGGTTTGGGGTGGGGCTTTTGGAAGAGGTGTGGTTTGAGAGCTCTAGGGACCCCTGCATTCTAATCCTAGCTATGACAGTGACTTCTGTCACATTAGGCCAATTATTTAATCTCTTTGACAGTGTCTGACTAGGAAAAAGGCTTTGCACTGCTGCCACATAAATTGGGCTTTAATCTATGCAGAAACTTGGTTTCAAAAATAAAATACTATTAGTTATCCAGTGCAAGTTTGTATATAGACATGACTTGTGAGCTGTGGCTTTGTTTGTAGCAAGGGGCCCTACAGCATTTTTTTCTGGTTAAAGAAGATGTTTTTCCCCAAATGGAAGGATTACTTTTTTTCCCGTCTTTAAATTGTTGGAGATGAGCAAATTGCTACAGCAGGGAGCAGGATCAAAAGTGGTTTTGTTATAGTTCTTAAGGTTTTTCTTTAGTTTTGCTGAGAGCTCATTCAGATGGAGATTTTTCTCCTGATCTTCCAATCCATACATTTCTTTAGTCAACTGAACTTCAAATGTCTGGGACTTTCTTCTGTTGTTAAGAGGTTAATTGGAATCTTCTGTGAGTATAGAAAAAGGTTTTCATAGTTTAGCTGCTCCAACAAGGGAGTTTCAAAAGCTTGGGAAATAGAAGTAAGTGTTCTTATGACTCTTCTGTTTCAATTGCTTTGCCAAAGTGATACAAGGAGTGCTGAGATCCCACTAACCTGGGTATACCAGAGTTCACTTTACAGAACATCTCCATTCTAGTTCACTTGCAAATTTAATCAGGTCAGCAGTTGAATCCCTCTCACTGGGGTTTGTAATTAATTAGGCTAGAACACCGTACCATCAAAGATTGTCATGTGAGTAAGAGGCAGGGTTGCCGGGGGAGGCTTCCTAGTTTCGGTGGGCCATATCATCTGCTGGTGTAACTCCATTCACTTAAATAGCACCATACAGTAAACCAGTAGTAACCCTGGGATTAGAACCCAGCTCTCCTGACTCCCAATCTAGTGCCCCATCCACTAAGGTATCCTACTTGCACCTACAAGCAACAGTTAGGCTGGGTCTACACTGACGGCGGCAAATTTGCCGCCGTCAGATCGATTGCTCTGGATCAACTGAGCGGTCTGTGTAGACCCGCTCAGTCGATCCAGCAAGCAATGCAGGAAAACCACCCCGGTAAGTGGTGTAGCGCTGTATGGACAGCGCACAGAGGAGACGCCACGAAGTTGACGGGAGATACACAAGAGATTTACATCACTTGCGTATCTCCTGTTGACTGCCACCAAATCCAGCAGGTAAGTGTCGACTGGGCCTTAGACTCAGCTACTGTGTGCCACATCAGACCATGATGAGGGTTGAGTTTACGTCCATGTCTCCTCAGACATGCCCGTGCTCACATTTTATTTACACTTACATTCTGAAGAGCACAGAGAGTGGGACTTGAAACTCAGTCCCACTCATTGCGGAGGACCACACCTAACTGGTGTACACATAGCATCCTCTTCCATATGGACGGGGAGACACAATGTTGTGTGGTGTTTAGCTATGCACTCAAGAACATGCAGAATCAAGGCCCATATATATCCTCATGTGTCACACTGTAGGACATGAGTGCTGAAGGAAGAAATTATTGGTGCTCGAGAATGTGTTCTGCCTCTTTCCATTCTTCAGTTATAAAACCATCCTCTGAGGAAGGAGAAGAGATGGGCTCTTACCTCCTTTTGGCTCTGGTCAGGCTACAGCTGTAGAAATGTAATTGTTTTGAAGATAATGGAGTTTGTTATGCTTTCATACACAGGGGCCTCTGGCAATGTCTTTCAACATTCTTAGATTTCTTCTTGCTCTGGACTCTCCATTCCCTGCTCCCAGTCCACATATCCTGGCTGTCTTTCAAAGAGATATAAGGATTTTGTTCTGGTTCTCTTGCTCTCAATTCAAGTGAATATGCAAATACTACTTGGTAAGGCACTGTTGGCTGTTCTCCATCATTGGCAAATGGTACCAAGAAGGAGTTAAGAGGGAAGGCCTCTTGGCAAAGATTATCTGTGCCTGCTGATAGTGGGGGCAGGGGAGGGAGCAGAGTGAGGGTGGCTGGCCACAACAGTGTTACTGAGCATGCTTGGTACAAGCCAAGCAGCAAATCTGGAGGGGCATCTCCCCACACATTGCCTCTGCCTCCCGGCCAAGTTATCCTGCTAAGTATCCTTCTCCTTTTAAGGACTGCCTGGGATGCCAGGCTTGGGTGGCGCCAGACTCAGGGGGCTGCTTTTAATGTTAGTGACAAAAGGGAAAATAGAATGTTTGAAGTAAAATGTTTTGGGTATTTTGTATGTAGATTTTTCACTGACTTCCTAGAATGTTCTGGATGGTTGTAGAATCTTGTGGAACTTTCCAGACTTTCTGAGAACTACATTTTCCTCAAACCTCCTAGAACGTTGTCAGCCATGCCCTTGCGAGTATACAAGTGGCAGGGCGTCGCCAATCAGTGAGGTATAAGAACGAACTGAAGTGAAGTGAGAGCCCAGCTGTAATAGTGCATGTGTATTTGAAGAGTGCAAGTAGTGACTAATAAAGGACATATTTAATGAGACGCCAGAAATGTATCAAACCCCTATCTATGCAAAAATATAAGAGAAATACTGTTACTACTTTTAGCCATGCTTAACATGTAATGTTTGACTTTAAGACTGCAGAACATAGACTTTCGCTCTCCCTAATATTGTCTGTTTTCTCCCATAGAAAATAAAACATGCCCCGAAGGAGCTCAGTATAGGTAGTGAAAAGCTCAGTTGTAATCTAGTTTGCAGCAAAGGGAAAAATTTGATGGGAAAATATCTGAAACAGAGCTACATAGACTGGGATTTCTTTCACTGACATCGACAATGCTAAGTGACCTTTTGAACTATAGGACGACGGTTCAGAATCTAGAGCTGCCACCTACTGTAATGCTATTTCATACTGGTTCACCCGATGCTGGTGCACAGTTCAGTTTCTTGATGTTGGTACATTTCAGTTATTCTTAATATTAAAAAGTTTCTACAAGGTTAGGGGAAACAATTTTTGTTATTTGCTTATACAGCATGAATAAATACACATTTACAGATCCTAGAGTGCAAATTTATCATCATATGACAGGGATAAATCATGCATGCCAATTGTGCATCGAACTCGTGAAATGGGCTACCAATGCAATTAAAAGGAAGGTATTCAAAAATTTAACAGATGGGGGGAGAGGCACCCAAGACACTCCTCGCCTAGGTGCCATTTGATCCAGGGCCAGCCCTGGTCTCTAAGCCATGTAAAAGTAAGTGTTCTCCAGAGGCCACTTTTCTAGGTGCCTCATACATGCCTGGCCTATTGATTCTCCTGCTTTCTGTACCAGACAAAAGATGCAGGTAGAAATGCAGCACTATGATTCCAAGTCAATTTCTCTACAAATAGCCCATCCTTAGTTGCAAATTTGTATAGATGCACCAGTGTTGATCCCGGAGTATAGATAAGAACATGGAAGGGTTAGCACTGACTGACTAACCCCTACTTCAAGAAAGGCTAAACCCTGATTAGTGCATTAGGTACAAACCCTACCTTACTCCTGCCTATATTTAGGGGTAAGTACCTATGCAGCTTCACTGATTTTTTTTTTTTTTTTTGCCATCAATGGCTAAATTACGGATATTCCTGGGTATCTATTATGCTTCACTCCAGGCACTGCAACATGTAGGCTTTGGATCTCCAGGGAAGAGGCAGCAAATAGGAGCGTCTCCTGTTGTCACTACTTGAACAAAGAAGTAATGGGTGTCTTTCCACATAGTGGTACATATGTCCTCAAACCAGTATCCTGCTTTGCTTGTATGAAAAGCTAGGAATGGAATCTCCGGTTTTACTTTCCAGTATGGTTCCACATACACTGTAATAACTTTTCCCTTTTTCCAAAAGGATCTGCTACATACTGTCCTTGAAATTTCTGTACACTTCCCCCATGAACAGGGTCATGTATGTGGATTGAACGTAGTATGGAATGAAAAATAGTCTACCTATTGCTACCACTAGATGGCATTCAGCCCTTGTTTTAGAGCAAAAAGTTATGGAGAATGCAAAAAGTCTTTTGAAAAGAATTAAATTCTTCTAGTGTGTGGATGTTGATTTGTAATCATTTTAAAGTACTTGTGTAAAAATAGCTCTGACAAATGTCTGTTACTTGGATCACTTCAGAATATGCTTTACAACATTTACCTTTACCCTCAGTCTATAACATTTAATTTTGGCTGCTTCCATGTGTAGCCTGCAATAAGCATCTTACATGTCTTATTTATCACACCTTAGTAGTAGTTTAGGGAGGCAGATTTTCCAATTATTTGCCTTTACTTTTCCAGCCGGATGTTTTTCTTTCCTCAGAGTAAGTTCAGGAAATAGGAGAAGCAGT
>ML675690.1:3481897-3521952 GCA_007922155.1 Mesoclemmys tuberculata | reverse complement strand
AATTAGATCCAGCGCTACAACCTCTATGTACATTATTTTGATGTCTTGTATAAACCTGTTTGTCGAACAGAACCCTGACAAGCAGGGTGCATGGGAATGCTCTAGGGCCAGCTGCTGTGGCTTTCATCTCTAGGTCACTGGTTCAAAGCTAGCCTAGTGGCAGCTCAAAGTCACTGAACGCTGTGTAGTGAGCTGTTTGAAATGAACACGTAGCCTTGTTCTTACTAGTAAGAACATCCAGCTCAGAGCATCCATCACCATAATTACCACTAGCTTGCTGTCTCAGCAGAGGACGTGGATTATAGGTTCGTGCAGGCTGAACTAGTCTCTCCTGAATTCTTGTATCCCTCCAGGTTGGGACTGAGGCATGCTAGGGTGAGGTAGCTCACATTGTCAGTACCTGAGCTGTCTGTGTTCTGGGGCCAGAGAACTTTAGGCTCCTCTGCTGTTAATGTATCACCATTAAAAAAAAATCTAGCAAGAACAAGTAGGAAGCCTACTATGTGTTCTGTATGAAGTAAGTAGTCTCATATCCAATTATGACTGATCTTCAGGAAAAGCTAAACTGATTTGTCATATGAGATCAACTCTTGAAAATGGTCTCTACCTTTGGGCGCATAGGCATTTAGCCTCCTAACTTCCATTTATTCCAGTGGAAGTTAGGAACCTACGCGTAAATGCTTTTGAGGATCTGGACCTTACTATTTCAAGTATTCAACATTGGGTCCACAAGTACGTAGCATTCAAATGCACCTAAACTGAGCAGTTATACATTGGGTGACTTGGATGCAGCACTCCCAAATGTGTGAGTAAATCATTTTTTGAGTACCTAGATTTCAGTGCCTTTTTGAAAACTTGAGTTGTTATGAATCTCTGAAGACTAGTACACAACTCCTATTGTCTTTTATAATAGGTGACTACCATCAGCTGTGTCTTGTGATTTAGTTAAGTATTAAAGTAAGATTATGCTAATCTAAGTAATCCAGTGTACTAAACTCCTACTGATGCAAACAATTTGAGAGTTGTAAAATAATTATACCATAAACTGTCAAATTAGTTGGTGAAACAAATAACACACACAAGTTGGGTAGTAGAAAACTACAATTCTTAACTAATGAACATATATGGAGTAAAAAAAGACTTTCAGTTGCACTGGAATAACTCACAAAAGCCACTAGCTGAGTGACCTGCCCTTAGGAGACAATGATTTTGCTGAAATTATGTACTTGATTCTAGGTTCTGAAGGCATTCCACATTTTAAGACCAATCCTTCCATAGTTAAAGCAGAGGGGAGCCTTACTTGAGCAAAAATAGCAGGACCAGGCCTTGCATTTCTTGTTTTCCCCCTAAAGTCACTAATATAGCAGTAATAGGTTGCTTTATGATCATTTTAGATCTGTAGCACACTCATCTGCAAGTGAAGAGGTTTGATGCTGCCTATCTATTCAGGCAAGCCTGGATGCACTGCAGAAAAGCCACAGCCCACTCCCTGCTTCCTTACCAGTAGGACCCGAGCACCATCTTTGGAAATGTTCCTTCTTCCTCAGACAAAGGGCTTCCTGGAGTGCTGCCCAAGAAACTGAAGCATGGCTGAGTTTTATCTGTTGGATACTAATGATAGCTGAGAGCACTCTTTCCATTTGCCAAACCTTGTAGCTTGGACCCTAAGCTAGGCGGAGTGGTAGATACCCTGGAAGGGAGGGATAGAATACAGAAGGACCTAAACAAATTGGAGGATTGGGCCAAAAGGAATCTGATGAGATTCAACAAGGACAAGTGCAGAGTCCTGTACTTAGGACAGAAGAATCCCATGCACAGCTACAGACTGGGGACCGACGAGCTAGGCAGCAGTTCTGCAGAAAAGGAGCTGGGGGTTACAGTGGATAAGAAGCTGGATATGAGTCAGCAGTGTGCCCTGGTTGCCAAGAAGGCTAATGGCATATTGGGCTGCATTAGAAAGCGCATTGCCAGCAGATCGCAGGAAGTGATTATTCCCCTCTATTCGGCATTGGTGAGGCCTATTTGGAGGATTGTGTCCAGTTTTGGGCCCCTCACTACAAAAAGGATGTGGACAAGTTGGAGAGTGTCCAGCAGAGAACGACAACAAGGAGGCTGGAGCACAAGACTTATGAGGAGAGGCTGAAAGAACTAGGCCTGTTTAGTCTGCAGAAGAGAAGAATGAGGGGAGATTTGCTAGCAGCCTTTAACTACCTGAAAGGGGGATCCAGGGAGGATGGAGCTAGGCTGTTTTCAGTAGTGGCAGATGACAGAACAAGGAGCAACAATCTCAAGTTGCAGTGGGGGAGGTCTAGGTTGGATATTAGGAAAAAGTTTTTCACTAGGAGGGTAGTGAAACATTGGAATGGGTTACCTAGGGAGGTGGTGGTATCTCCGTCTTTAGAGGTTTTTAAGCTGTGGCTTGACAAAACCCTCACCAGTATGATTTAGCTGAGGTTAGTCCTGCTTTGAGCAGGGGGTTGGACTAGATGACCTCCCGAGGTCCCTTCCAACTCTAATATTCTATGATTCTATGACCCAACTGTAAGTCCTCAGTCAACATTCTAACTCATTTAAGCTAAGCATTTCAGTCCTCTGTGTGATGCTGGCAAACCCCTGCCAGTTCTTGCCAAGGCTTTAGGCCTCAGCTGAGCCCTAACAAATTCATTGCTGGAAACCAGTCTGTTGCACCCGTGTGTCAGCATGGTTAAGATGGGTATTGACCTAGTAAGAATGAGAAAGGCTTGTAGATTACTGCATGCATTAACTTCCCCTATCTTTACTACATGCTGTAAGGTAATATTTAAGTTTTTGCTTTATAACTGTAAAAGAAGTTTGCTCTGAAACTGTCAACCTGGCAGGAGAGATCATCTCCTGCTCATCAAGAAGGCTATGAAAACTAAACAGGCCACTGTGGGACATCACCATACAAAGACTTTGTTAAGTGACCCTTCACAGCCACAAAGAGGTTACATATAAAAGGGCTCTTCCCATCAGCCTGAATTCTGGAAGAAGGAAATAAAGACAGGGAACAATAAAATTTTTATCTCTTTGGCTGTTTGGATTCTCTTACAGGGCTGGAGCTACAAAACAGAAGCAAAGAAACCCAGGGTCAGCCTACATTAGCCCTAAAAGACATTCAGTACTGACAGATTACTACAAAAGTCACCTTTTAAAATCATAGACTGTAACTCAGTGTATAATATTGCTTGCTTTAACTTTGTAATAAGTCATTAATTTTCTTAGTTTCTAACATCCTTGGTTAGTTTATTACAGAATTGGCTACAAGAATTGTCTTTGTTAAGAGGTCTGAGATACAAATTGATCTGGGGTAAGTGACTCGTCTTTTGGGACTGGAAGCGACTCCTGCATCTTTTGTCATCTTTGGGATACAGAAACTATCACAAAGTGCAGTTTGCCTGGGTGGCAGGATTGACTGGAGTGCCCAAGAGGATTGTAAAATCTAATTATAGAACATACCACCATTTGGGGGTGTCTGCCCTGCTTTTTGACAGTGTGCCCTGGGGTTGGTACTCACGGTTATGAACTACTGCAACCAGTGTGACACTCTGCATTCAGAAAGGAAGAAAGAAAAAAAACAATGCTTTGTGTTTCCAACAGCAGGATAAAGACAGTTTATGAAAGAAAACTTACCAAAAAACACCAAGACTCAGTAAGAAGCCCTTACTTATTCACAGAGGTTAACAATTTTATTTTGATACAAAAATTAAATAGCAAAGTTTTTTGTACAATGATAAATTAGAAATTTACAGTACATACATCAATGCCGATATTCTTTCTGTACATCCAAAAAAAAAATCAGTGTCCATTTCCTTAGACAAGTTAGTTTCTCTTTCTGAAACTCTGTCGTAAGTAGTTTAGCTTGTACCTTTCTGTCAGACATTTCAGAAGCCTGTATGTCAGCACAAAACACCATGTGGGGGTGGGACTGGCTTGGGAGAAAAAAAGAGGAGAAGGTAACCAGGAAAGGTAACTGCCGTAAAGTTTTGAGATCTATAGCCACAGCAACGGCACTTCCAAGGCAGGATTAGTCACACATTTTTTGGCTTCAACTTCATAACTTTGTTGAAATGAGAGAACCTATGCTTTGCTGATATTCAGCCTTCATCATTGCTATGCTGCAGCCATGATCTAAAGTGGCTTTTCCAATCACAAATGCCCGAACCATTTGAATAGCAAGGTAAATGAACATACCTACATTTTGCCTTTCCAAAGGTGCTTTTGTGGCAGGGGGTTAGATTCTCTGTCTCATTACCTTGAGGAAAGTCAGGAATAAAGCCACTGGACTCTGGTACATAATTGAATTTAGGCTGTGTCTCAAGCAGGCACAATGCCTCCAAAAGTGCAGAGGGAGAGCTGTCGCTATGTGCACTTATGTGGCCACTGTCCTCATAACATCTGAGTGCCTCACAATCTTTACTGGATTCATCTTCCCATCACCCTGCAACATAAGCCAGAGGTGCAGGAAGTGGGTGCATGCACCCCCTGGCTTGAAGTGGTTTCCATCATGTACAGAGTTTACAGTTTGGTTCAATGGCTCTCAGCACCCCCCACTACACCAATTGTTCCAGCACCCTGACGTAAGAAAATATTATCCTCATTTGACTCATTTTCAGATGTCACTACTCAGTGTATCATTCTAGCAAGATCTAAGGAGGCATGCTCTGAAATTCAAGGAAAATAGGAAAGGGCACCCCTTAATAAATTCTGGTAGGATGACAAAGGATAAAAATGCACAGGCCAATCACATCAAATAGCATGAAGTTCAGTGTATATGGATCATCTGGGGTCATTGATCCGTGACTTCACGGGCGGGACACCTGGATGACTTTGGCCCATTCACTTAACCCAATGCCAGGGCTCACCCCTGGTGACGTCCAGTCATCCGCCGCTTTCGTACTTGCGGAACTCTGGGTTTCCAGAACAGAATACGTAGCTCCAACACAGCATTACTGAAAAGACTTGATAGAGAACTGGATTTGGAAGGCTTTTCTCGCACACAGAGCTGGTATTAAAAAACAAACAGACAAACAAAAAAAAACACAACAACAAAAAGATGTGTTGTGGGTAGGTCAAGTTGTCACTTGCTTTGATAGTGACTGATCCCAACTGTGCAGAGTGAGCTGAGGTTGTGTTTTGTTTTCAAGCACATATTTCAGCACAGACACAATATATGCCTTTAACACAGTTTGAGAGATAAAGGGAGTACCCCTTTCAGACCTGCCTCAAGGCTACATACCCTTAGTTACCACTTAAGTCCCTGGGAGTTGAAGGCACTCAGCACCTCACCAGATCAGCCCTCATGCACAGAAGATGAAGCAAGATTTTAGGGCAGACAGGTGAAACCAAGGGTGGGTCCTTCAAGGGGAGCACAAATTCTGCTCATTATTTGTTTACATCATACTCCCTGTTAATGAAGCTGGAGACTTATAAATGCCAGAGTCAAGCACGCTTTGAACACCATAGGCCAATGCCCCTTCGTGGAACAGGATAAGGAACCTTACCACTAACAATGAAACGTAATTACTCATCAAGAAGAAGTTGGATTTCTTCTCCATGGATCCCTTTCCAAAAAGGAAAATGTCCCCATTATTGCTGAAGTCTTAGAATATTCTTACTTTTTTTTTTTTTAAAGTAACTCTCAGTGAGCAAAGGGACCGTCGGTTTGAGCCAGTCAGCTGTACTGCTATGTCATGGTTGGAGAATGTTCTTTTATTTTTAATTGACACACACAATTATACAACTGATCTGTGTGAACATGAGGTTGCCAAGGAACTTAACATTTCACTTCTCCCAGACTGGCGTCTGCATAGATGCAATCACACAGAGTGAAATATATTAAGTCTTAATTGCTTAATGCAATAGGTCTCTGGGGATACCAGATAAGTTTACTAGGAGAAAAACTGCATGTTCTGCTGAATAAAGAGTTTGTCCAAATGCCCTCCATCCACTTTCCCTCAGCTGTATATTGCAGTAGAAAGGAGAACTGTTAAAAAAACAAAACAAAAAACCCTAAGTTATTAATGCAGAGGAATAAAGTAGTCAGAGTTTGGAAATAGCCAGGTTATCCAAAAAGGACAAATGGGGGCAAGGAAAGGAATCGGGGTGTAGATAAATGGAAACTATATATGCTGTTATGCTTCAATCTCCAAATTAATCTGCTTTGTCTGATAAGGGTACTGAGTGAAGTTTTTGAACACATCAAGTAAAGTACTGATGTTTTAGACAGCAAAGAGTGAGCCAGCTTAGGGGTTAATATTAGGTTGTCAACTGAGCTATAAAGCCATCCATTCTAACACCTAGCTGAATCCTACCAATTCAGTTTACGAGTTGCTTACATACCTGGAAAGCTCAGCTGGTATTTGCATGAGGACCTACTCCTTCTTCTAAAAGGCGCTGACCACTTCCCTTAAGATGCTGAATTCAAAGGGAGTGATGTCAGTCCATTGAAGCTGAGAGCACACAGCAGCTCACAGGATTGGACCCTAGATCAGCACAGAATTTGGCCCTCTTCTCCTCCACGCACTATAACATGATTCAAGGAAATCGGCATCCCAAGTAATTAGATGCAAGACCCCATGGCTTCTAGTGACATTAGTACATTTTACAAATATGTGACATGTTCAGATTGTTCACAGCTTGCAAAACCTCCCTGGGCTTTCCTATTCTGGGGCACATGGTTTATGGCTATTCTGTTTTTGAAATTGTTGCTTAGTTTTTAAGGCTTCTTTTCAGAGACAGATTTTTTATTTTATCTCCCCACACCACTCCAGCAACATTTCTACTCCAGGTGTTTATACATAACAAGTCCTTCTTGGGCGAGAAGTCGGCACGTGGGTTTTGTTTATACCACAGTCTCATTCCCTTTCCCTGGTTTCACCCAACCATCCGCTCTCTTCTCTCGTTTCACTTTCCCTGAGTTCACCAGTCTGTTAGAACACTTCTGCCATGTGTGCAGAGTCTTGGCCGACCAAATCCACATGCCAGACGTGATACCCACCAGCAGAGACATGAAGATTTTGAGCATCTCCACTGCCATACTGGAATCATCCGCTGAATAGCGGAAGACAGTCCAGTTGGAGATTTCATAGAAGTAACATGCGATTACACATGTAGCGGGGACAGTGTATAGCACTGAAAACACACCAATTTTGACCATCAGTCTTTCCAGCTTGTCAGTTTTAGTCCCATCTTTTTGAAGATTAGACCTGATTTTAAATAAGGCCACTAAACCTGCTGCTATGAATAGAGTTCCAATAACCAAGTAGGTAAAAAGTGGAGCAATGACAAAGCCAGTGAGCGCATCTAGGTTCTGGTTGCCAACATAACACAGACCAGTGAGCTCATCTGCATCTACTAGTCTCATAATTAAGATGACTATGGTCTTCACTGCAGGGATAGCCCAGGCTGCAATATGGAAATAGGAGCTGTGCATTTCTATAGCCTCATGGCCCCATTTGAGTCCAGCTGCCAGAAACCATGTTAATGTCAGAATAACCCACCAGATGGAGCTAGCCATCCCAAAAAAATACATCAGTAAGAAAATTATAGCACATCCTGTGTTCTTAAGACCTTCTTGGATGAGAACAGGTTCTGCTGCCTCTTCAAAATCACAGGATATCCTTTCCCGGCCTACAGTCAGCCTCACAATATAAGCAATGCTATAAATATTGTAGCACATGCTCAGAAATATGATGGGACGCTCCGGGTAGGAAAATCGGGATGAATCAATCAGGAAGGTCAGGACTGTGAAGGCAGTTGATATGAAGCACAGACTAGACCACACGGCCATCCAGATATCAGTGAATTCCTTAGCTGATCTGCTATAGAGACCAGCATCGTAACCACACTTAAGGACACAGCTTAGGCTTCTTTTTACCCAGATATACTGCTCTGAATTAGATCCCATGGTGTGACACTCTTCTCCTGGCTGCAAGGATGTCTTGCTGTGAAGAGGAATCTCTTCATCCCCTGGTCCCTCCATGCACATGTGGTTGTGGTCATTCTGGGGTGGGAATTTACTGCAGTTTAGGCTGTCTGGCCAGGCAAATCCAAATTCTTTCAGAACAGGTTCACATCTTCTTTTGACGGAAAGGCACATGCCACCACAGGGACCTATTGGGATATTAATCTTCTCTGTGCACATTGGAACATAGACTGAACAAAGGAAGAACTGGAAGAGAAAAACAACAGTCAAACGTGTGTTTAAAAGAAGACAAAAATTGGTTGATTATATAGCAAGTTCCCTCTCTATCCTCTTTAACAGCACAGTTCTATACTTTGCCTAAGTAAACAAGGAGCAGCATGTAGCAAAGAAACCAAGTGAAAAAATTCTAAAAACCTCATCTCTTGTTTTCAGTTCAAAAAGTGTTCTGAGGCCAAATCCTGATTATCTTACTTCCTAGATCAGCTTCATTGAAATCAATGAGCCAAATTCACACAAGGCGAGCAGAACTTAATCCTAGATTTGAGCCTCCAAGCACAAACGGAATAAATCATTTAAACTTCAACACAAATATATAGATCTTAGTTTTAGAGACTGCACAGAGATTTTTAAAACAAAACAAAAACAGATAAAACATTAATAGCTCCTTGAATTCACAACATTCATGTTCGAATTTGGTCTTTATAAGAGCAAATATGTATTTATGATAAAGTTGGATACTGTAATTTGCTCAGTATTTGAATAGTTGTAATTCTGGTGTACAACAAAGCAAATGGATTTGTAGTGATATGTAAAACTCAGCATTTTAAAAAGTCAGGCAATTATTAGCTTGGATACAACTAACTGAAGAAGCAAGTTTGTTGTTCAGTAATGTCTAAGCAATGGGTAGGATAGGGATCTTGTCATTAATATGGGAGACCAACACCTGCAGTGAAGTTATTGGAGGGGGTCTTCTCGGCATGATTGTATGCAGTGTCCCTTTGTTTTGTTCACAATGACAAGAAAAGTCTCTCTCGCTCACATTCACATAGAGGAATAGTGGTTCATCTTCTCTGACCATCAAACCTGGATGCTTATCGGTTTACCAGCTCCTTACACATAATAACTGTGTTATCTAAGGCAGGGGTTTTCAAACTTTTAAAAAAACCATACCCCTACGGTCTCAAGGTTTCACCTGAAATACCCCTGCATGGCTTTCCCACCCAGCTACAGTGGCATACCTGGATCTGTGGTACCCAGGGCCCAAGCCTGCCGTACACGACACGCAGCAGGGACCGGAGGCGCAGGAGGCTTCCAGCTGCACATTGTGAAAGCTGGCCCGGCACCCTCCTGCAGACCAGTGCCTGGCCCCCTCAGTACGCTTCTGCCCCGCATAGCCGAGAGGCAGGCTGCCAGCTCTAGAGCGGAGCCCCCCAAAGCATGGGGCCCAGGGCAGTCACCCCGATCCTCTTGCCTACCCCCTACAATACTCTGAAGTAACCCCAGAGGTACCTGGACCCCTGGTTGAAAGACTCTGATGTAAGGTGACAAGGGAAGGGATTTATGTGCCAGCATCTGAATTGGAAAGTCATGTCCTTGAAGCTGCTGTCTCTTTAGTATATGCTGTACTTTCCTGGTGTTCAAGGATAAATAGTTTTCTTTAAGAAGTCAGTGAGAAAGTTCACGCTCCCTGAGCTGTAAAAGTCACCTTTTTAACATTAGGCTAAGTGACATTTTCAAACCCATAACGAGAGATCAGCCAATGTATTAATCCTGATTTAGGGTGTTCTCTTTAGTTTCCACGCTAGTCCAAATTCCTGGGCTACCGAAGGGAACACAGACTTGGGAGAGAGCACAGCAGTGCCAACCAACAGAAATGTTTGGCTTCTTCTCCTAGCTCTTGACTTTATGTGGAGGTTACTCCAGAAAGAGGAGGGGGAATGGGGCTCCTTGTGTATTTCACCCCAGTCTCTCAGCAGCTGCAACCCGGGTGGGATTAAATGCTATTGTAACCTTGTTTCTTATCTGTCCCTTCACACCCCAAAGCAAAAGCTAATCTTGAGCCGTTTTGCGGCTGGAAGTTTTCAAGTGGATCTTTGCTTAACCCTTTTAACAGCTTCTTTTAAAACCTTTCTTTCCAGCCAGCAGATATTTCCACACTCTTCTACCCGAGAAACTGGAGCGGGGAAATAATTCAGACCCTCCCACGGGTGCTCCCAACTCGGCAGCAGACGGCAGAGGAAACCAGGAGGCTGAAGCAGGTTTCCAAAACAAAGGCAAGAAACGCAAGAGATTGAAACTTGGAGCCCGCGAGCAAGAACAAACGCAAGAAGAGGGAAGGCGGCGGGGGCAGGCGGTCCTTACTGCGGGACAGCGGCGTTACCAGCCTCTCCGACCCAGACTAGGCTGGGAAATACATGGGGGGGGAATCACCGCGGGGAATCGGGGGGCAGCTTCTCCCGAGCTCTGCCCCTCTCCCCGCCGGGGTCCGCTCCGCGCGATCCCCCGGCGGCTGCGGAGAACCCGGGCGGCGGCAGCTCGGCGGAGCGGGTTCCTGGCGCTCCGGGGCCAGGCGGAGCCCCGCTCCCGGCTGCGGCGGGGGCGCTCCCGAGGGCGCGGGGCACGCACCTGGAGCTGGCTGGAGCAGCCGTACTGGATGAGCGGCGTGAAGGTGGTGAGCTGCAGCTCCGCGTCCGCCTGCAGCTCGTGCCCCACCAGGTTGGGCATCTTGGTGACGTTGTAGCCCAGGTTCTGGCACATGGCGATGCGGATGGCATCGCAGCGCCGCTCCTCCTCCTCCCCGATGCCGCGCGCCGCGCCGAGCAGCAGCAGCGGCAGCAGCAGCAGCAGCCGCCGCCGCCCCATCGCCCCCGCCGCGCCTGCCCGGAGCGGGCGCTGCCCCCCGGCCGCACGGGCTCGGCGCGGCCGCTCTGCGGACACGGCCCGGCCCGGACAGCGCGGGGGCGGGGCGGGGCGGCCCGCGGGTAAAGGGCCCGGCCGAGACACTGCCCAGGGGAGGGACCGCCCCGCCCCGCCCCCGCCGCCACCCGCGGGCGGAGCGCAGGCCCCGGCCCCGGGAGTCCGCCTCCTCCCGCGGCTGCCTCTCCCCTGGGGCGACGGCCTGCCCGCGGCTCCTCTCAGCGCCCCGGCCGCAGGGCCTCCCCGAAACCCGCTCCCCGCACTGCCGGAACGCCCCGCCTCCTCGCCCCACACCTCGGGAAATGCCCCCACACGGGGACCCCCCCCCGCACCTCTGAGAAAAGCGCCTCTCCCCGCCTCCTCTCCCCCACTCACCCAGCACCGCCCCCTTGGGAACTCTCCTGCCCCAGCTGGTGCGGAGCCCCTAGGGAAAACTTCACCTCGCCCCCCCGTGACTCACCCAGCGCACCTCCCATGGGGAGCCCTCCCTCACTTCGCTCAGCATCCCTGGAAAAGCCCTCCTCCCCCACTGGGCACCTCCCCCCACACCATACCAACCTTTTTGGCTTGAGGGCCATACAGTTCATTTTTACAGTCGCTGCCAGCAGCCCCCCTGCGGCCATACAGAAGTAGTTCTCTGAGGAGGCAGCCTCCTTGCAGATCGCGTGGGCCCTCGGCTGCAGCAGAGAAACAGCACCTGTCCTGTAGCCCTGTGCGCGCCATCAGGGTCCCTAGGCAGTAGCTCCCTTCTGCAGCTAAGGGGACGGGAGATCAGTGCTCCCTTCCCTCTGGCTCCCGCAGGGACCTCAGCATCTATGGACCCAGGTGGAGCCCTCTGTCATGCTCTCTGTTGGCACAGGGGAAGGGGAACACTGATCTCCAGTCCCCTTGCAAGGAGTCTGCACCAGTTTTGTAGTCCCACAGCAACATGCTCGGCCTGGGTCCTTAGGGAACAGTTCACTTCTGCAGGAGCGGTGGGCCACTTTGAAAGAGAACCACTGCCATAAGCTAATTCACCCAGCAACCCCGCACTGGGAAGCCTCCAGCACCCTCTGTGCAATGCCCCAAATTCCTTTCCTAAGGAGCACCTTCCTGCACCTCTTGTGGCTCTTGGCCCACATGCATCTACTGGGAAAAGCCTCATTGTGGCATCTGGGGAACCCTCCCTCGCCCCTTTCCAGTCCCCAAGCCTCCCATGTCTTCTATCCTACCCCCTCTCTATAAAGTACCACTTCCAAGATAAGCCAGTCTACTGCCTAGGTAGCAAGTGGCTCCTGCTAATCACAGTGGAATGAATGACTGATAAGATATGGGGCAGCACAAAGTGGTCATATGAAGTCAAATGTCAAAGTCAACCCAATAGAAAATAACCATGTGACTTTAGTTTTTTGTTTCCTTCCCTCTCTAAGAATGGTAACATCAGAATGATGCCTGCAACCTGGGTGAGAAACTCCCCTTTCTCTCTCTTGCCCAAACCAGTCGGATGCAAGTAGAGCTTACGTATGCAAGCAAAGACACATGTTGGCATGGTAGTTGGGCAGAATCTATGTAAAAGATGAAAGGAAGGAGCTTAGCTAGACTTACCTAACTCTAGTAGTGTATCTACGCTAGAAATGCTACATTGGCACAGCTGGAGCTCTTGAAGTGCAGATGATTACTACAGAGAGGGAAGGGTTCTTCTGTTGCTGTAATAAATCCACCTCTCCAAGAGGCAGTAGTTAGTTCGCTGAAAGAATTCTATCAACCTAACTCTGTTGACACTGGGGTTTTGGTTGTCTTAATTATGTTGGATAGCGCATGAAATTTTTCCCAGCCTTGAGCGATGCAGTGAACGTGACCTAACTTTCAAGTGTAGACCAGCCCCCAAATTGTAAACTCTTTGAGGCCGGGACTGTCTTTGTGTTTGTATAGTGCCAAGCACAGTGGGGCCCTGGTCCATGCCTGGGGCTCCTAGGCACTATGGCAATACAGATAATAATAATTAATAATTTCAAGCCAAAGGCATTATTCACAAGAAATTTTATCAAAAACTTTGAAAACATTTTCAAAATGGTTATTGAAATTTGTTTACTGAAAAATGGATTTTTGGGGAACCCTCCCCACACCAACAATACCACAACATAAAAAAGTTAAAAATGGACTCATTTTGAATGCTGAAATGAAAACCCACTTTGGAATTTTGAAATTTTTCAGGAGAACAGGTTTAAATTTTTCAAACACCTCTTGTTTTAAGAACACACCTGATTTGAAGAAAAAGTGGAGGACATGTGGTAGCTTTTTTACTGGCACAAATTTTTAGCCATCTCTTCATCAATCCTACATAGTAATAAACAAAGCTTTGTATGTAGACTGTGACAGCCCATTTTGTTAATGGAGTTTCTTGCCACACACATATTCAACAAGTTCTGTGATTTGCACTGGTTGCCTCTTGGTTTGTGGGTGACATTTAAGGTGTTTCATTTGATCTGTAAATCTCACATTTCTCCCTGTGCCAAACCACCACAGAGGAGCTCAGGTTGAATCCCTGCTGGTCTACACTTTAGCAAGTTATTGGCATAGCCGCTTTCTGTGAGGGCTTCATAGCTTAGGAATTCGCTCTCTCCCAGTTCCAAAATAGATCAAGTTTGATGACCTTCAGGACACGCAGCACAGCTCCTCCTTTTTCCCCAGGTATGTGAAAATGGTGGGGAATAGGGGTTTTGAGCTTTTAAATTATCTTGGGTTGCTGGTAGTGAGTTAAATTGTACTGCTGTGCTTCAGTTATGTTTGGGTATTAATTTTTGTTGTACTGTTAAGTAATGTCAAGGGCAGCTAGAGTGTATGGGTAGGTACCCTTTTTGGTATTTGTATAAACATACAAAAATAAATAAATAAAATCCTGACTTTTGAGAGGAATGGACTGGATAATCTAGTATGTCTTTTCTATCTCTGACTTCTGTGATTATGTATAAGGGATCATGTCAGAAATAAAGATAAGAGTAAAGAAATGGGCTCAGACTTGACACCTCCCAGCATGGTTTTGCACCTCTCATCAGTGCTGAGTAAGCTGGTTTTCCTTTTAGCAAAAATGTGTCATCAATTAATTAACGTTTGTAGCTTTTTTGAAATATTTGTAAAGCCCTATTTAAGCGTCCTCTTAGTGTGTGTATCTTTGTGTGTATATATATCTATGTGAGCGTGGGTATGCACTTCTAAGGCTGGGTCTACACTGACGGCAGCAAATTTGCTGCCGTCAGATTGATTGCTCTGGATTGACTGAGCGGTCTGCGTAGACCTGCTCAGTCGATCCAGCAAGCGACGCAGGAAAACCATGCCGGTAAGTGGCGTAGCGCTGCGTCGAAGGGAGCGCTATTCCCTTCGACGCAGCGCAGTGTGGACGGCACACAGAGGAGATGCTGCAAAGTCAACGGGAGATACGCAAGTGATTTACGTCACTTGCGTATCTCCCGTCAACTGCCACCGAATCGCAAAGGTAAGTGTAGACTGGGCCTAAATATATACTTTGCTCCCAAAGATGTTCCACTCTCTCTTAAGTCTCCTAGTCACACAAGTCAGTGAAGTCCAGTTAATTTACTGAAGGGATTATTAGTTGTCCCTTCTCCTCCTCTGATGGGTGATGAATAAGAATGTCAGGCACAGCGAAGGTCACACTTTGACTTGCTTCAGGTATGGCCACTGCCATGTCTCCTGCAGCAACTTAGTTGGATCCAGGCTGTTATTACTGCTGCCTTCCTGGTCTACAAAGTCCAATAAACATGACTGTTAGTGAGAATGTTTGAGTACTGAATGGTTGTTAAAAGTGCTCACATCTAATGAGATAAATCGTTTCCTAACTAGACTTTCATCAGCGTAGGTTCTTTGCTGGCCCACACCACTGTAATAACTTGGCCTACCCACAAACAATTGTAGCCTCACAACATCCCTGGGAGGAAGTGTTATCATCTCCTTGTCACAGACGGGGAGTTGAGGCACAGGGTGACTAAGCCAGAGCCAGGAATTGAACTCAGCTCTTTTAAGTCTGATCTTTAACCCCGAGTTTTCTGCTGTAACTAGATTTGTTTGACTATTCTGAATAATTTCTATAGTGCTCTGAATGCACAGGGTGTTTTACAAATATAGAGAAGATAAACTCCTTGACCCAAAAAGTGCTTCCAGTCTAAATCAGACACCCAGAAGCAACTGGACATGTATTTCGAAATGCCATGAAATGAAGCAGTCAAAAGACTGATACAGGTGAAATACCATCACATGGGGTGAGATTATTTTGGCTTGTCTTATGCAGGAAATCAAACTGAAGGATCATGGTTCTCCTTTCTGGCCTTAAAATGTATGAATTTTTGCCCCAGTAAAGCAAATCCTTTGTAACGTGCAGTCTCTGCCACAGATAACTGCTGAAATTGTAGGCCACATGCCTAATTCCTCTGAAATAATTCAGCTATTAGATCTTCAGTAGGTTTCACAGCAAAACTTATTGCCCATCATGGAACTGGTTCTTTGACTTAGGTAAGAAGCAGGTGTTTAAAGTCACATGCACAAGAATATTTTTTCAGAAAAGCAGTTACCATATAAAAAAAATTATTTTTACACAAAATAAATATTAGAAAGTGCTTCATTGCTGTATTTGCTTTGAGAAACCTTTTGGATGATGGGAGTTAGTTTTCAAAACAAAAGCAATGGGAAAGGCAAGAGTAGATCATGCTAGTGATCTTAGTTGGAAAAGAAGGTAATTATCCTACTTTGAACCTCAAATATATGCTAAGTGCTTAAATAACACAATGATAAGCACATGCATAATAGCTCCTTTAAATAGATCAAAGTCGGAAAAGGCAAAAATGGTTAAGCTGCCTAGCATTAAACACAAAATATATTACATGCTTATCTGCCTCTGGCACATCTCATGAATTTGGGCTTCTGCTATGACTTTCGGAAGATCAATGATATAGATATATTGAACTGTTTGAATAATTTGGACAGGAATGCAGGACCTGGGGTGAAATCCTGGCCCCACTGAAGTCAATACCAAAACTCCCATTGACTTTAATGAGACAGGATTCACCCCATTTTTGAGCGGCTTTTGTCTATAAATATTTTTAAATTATATATGTGCAAAAGTATACACATACACACACATACAGTGATTGCAATGTATTTGTTTCTTTGTCTGTGCATAACTAGATAGACTGAGAACAGGTCAGCTGCATGTCATAGGCCATTAATATCAGAAAGCATTGTTTCTCCTTTAGCTCAAGTGGGAAGGGCCCTGTAAAATCCCATTTGTTATTCAAGGAAGCAATTTCCAGAAATTTCCTAGGGCCAGATCCCTTTACTCATGTTGAACAGTACATTATTCCAGGAAGGTTACCACTGAAATCCATGGGCCTGCTCGATGTGAACAAGGCTATGAGAATGGAGCTCCTAGTAATTTGATCTTTGAGTGTACTTTTAAAAATATTATGAGGCAATGCTAAGTTTGACTGCTTCCCTCTCCCCTCATCCTATTCACATCATTTGTCTTCTTACATTGTAAATTCCTTGTGGCAAGTATTGCCTTTGATTATATGCTTTGACAGTGTCTCGTTCTGTAGTGCCTCAATTCTGATTGGGGTCCTCTGGGTTCCACTGCAATATAAATGTGCTTTCTCTAAGTCCCTATGCTCCAACACGCTCCTACTCCTTAATGTGACCCATCCTACCATTCAAGAGTAGGAAGTATGGCTCTGTGGTTCCCCCTAGTCTCCTAATCCCATTCCTGCCATCTTTGGTACAGTTCGGTAGTTGGACTGAGAAGGTCAGTTTGCATTTGCTCCTGTACCCTTAAAAGCAACTTTTATTCTCCTTTCAAACTCCTGATCAATTCCCCATCTCCAGATATAAAAAAGCCCATATCCTCATCAAAACCAGCAAAAAACATATGGACTTTCTAGGCCAAGCCATTATTGAGATCTGTTCAGCCAAAAAGCATTAGGACAACTTAAAAAACCCCCAACAAAACCAGCTACATTGCCAAAACATTATAATTTTAAAACTTGCTGTCAGATTTTTACCATATTTGCCAAGAAACCACTACCCTGTAAAGAAATGCAATATGTCAAATTTAAGGATGATCTGTTTCTGCTCGGGAAAATTAGTGGATTCAATTTGAAAACCAGACTCAATGGGGAGCAAATTTCAGCCTGAGCTATGGAATGAATGCTGATCTTCCATAATATCACTTTCATTCTAAACTACTACTTTATTTGGTTATAACTTTCTCACCAATTAACCTTTTGGATTGAAATTTCCCATGCCTGATCTTAGCTCAAGGGATTATTATTTTTTGGAAAAGATAAATATTTTTAATCTAAGAAAATTGTTCAGGGGCTTTTTCACACCCAGATAACTCAGAAACAGCTTGGTTTTATAACTTCAAATTTGGCATGTGCAATATGCAGTCTTGGAGGAATGTACATTTTTGTCTTGGTTGAAGAACTTCTGTTTTGCAATCCCAAATCAGTCTGGAAGTTTGGAAATAATAGACAGAGCATGCACGGGATGTTATTTAACTTTGACATTGGAAAGAAATTGAGTTACATTTCTCTTATAGGGCATGTGTCATTTTGCAAATTTGCACTGATTTCCTTTTTCCAAAGCCCTTTTTACAACTGGATCTTCCTGTTTCCCATTTTTGTTTGATTACATAGGAGTTTCACTGGTTACTTCCAGTGCACTTGCCCCTTTTTGCACAAGCTGTACTTGCAAGTTCCTCTGTGGCACTTCAATGCAGCCTTCTTCTAACTCATGACCGGAAATCCAGCTGTCACTCAGCTCATCTTTATCTGCATAGGGCACAAAGAGAGAAGTAATACTTTCTTTGAAAGCATTAGACACTGCTTCGCCCCTAAATATATTACTAAATATATATATATATTATATATATATATTATATATATATTGATCTTTTAAACAAATTACTAGACTTTGGCCTTGTCTATTTTACAGACTTCTGCTGGCATAATTGTGTCAGTCAGGGGTGTGAGGACCTGTAAGCCCTGTGAGCCAGCAGAAGCTTGTAATGTAGACAGAGTTATATTGGCAAAACACTGATTTGACTGGTATAGCTTGTTTTGCTTGGGGGTGAGGTGGGGCGGTTGTTGGAAGGATAAGCTATACTGGTAAAAATGCAGCTTTCCTTGTACGAGCTGCAGGCTCACTAGGAACATGTTCCTGGTACAGAATACCAGAACAGTTATCCAGCAAAGCACCTCTAGTGTAGACATGGCCCCGACTGACACAGTTATGTCAGCAGAAGGCTATAAAATAGACATGGCCAAATAATTTGTTTAAAATATCAAGATAGGCTACATATAAACTCCACAGTAAATGGTAGGTTAAAGGCCAGATTCACTGATATGCTCCAGTTGCTTTGCACTGCCCCGGTGATGCAAAGCAGACGTAAACTGGTTTAACTGGACAGTTACTCAAGGTTTATGGTTGCTTTGTGTCACTGGAGCAGTGCAAAGCACTCAGAACATGCCACTGAAATCGTTAAATGGACTACTTTCTCCCCACAAAAAAATCATGTGAACTACATGTCCTGCGTAGTTACATTACAGTCTATAGTAACATGCCAAGCATGGCTGAAAGCAACCTTTTTTATATCACAGACAGGGATAGAATGTCCTACTTCTGCCTAGAACTTGGGTTAGCTATACCCACAGTCCCTTTGTAGATTTTGTGAATACACAAAAAGGCAACGTGATGTAGCGTTAAATGGTATCCCTTGCTGATGGAAACTAAAGGCCTGATTCTCATTTACAGTAAAACCTATTTTCACTGTCCTGGAACTGCAAAATAGTCCTAAAGCAAGTATATATTATGAAAGCCCCTTTAAAGTTCCAGAGTGGTGTAAATAAGCCTTAGCGTAAATGAGAATCAGGCCCAGAATAATTACATAGGCAATAGGATGGTCCAGTTTACAAAGATATTGTTCATTCGCACATAGTCTGTTTCAAACATGGTCTTTGAGTGCCAGACATTTCCAAACTGTATTCTTCCCCTCTGTTCTTGGATTCTTTATCTTTTTTTAATGACCCTTCTGTCCATGGATGGCCAGTGGTACAACCATTTCAGTTAGGGGTGTGGTCTTTTACTAATATAGTTTTACTGGCACAGCCTCTAGTGTGGATGCCGTTAAACTGGTACAAAGATGCCTTATACCAGTTTCACTCAGCCCTTGCTAGGGGCGTTGTACCACTTTAATTGTTCTGGTTTAATTAAAGTGGCACAACTTTTGTGTGAAGGCCAGGTTTTGAATAGGACTGGTCTGACCAGTTTTGGGCCAACATTTATTTCGCATTAAAGTTGGTAAATTAATCTTACAGGTCACTGTTACACCCGCTGAAAGGCCTTTCTATGCTAGAGACTTTTGGCCTTTACAAAACTGGTTCAAGCATTTGAAATGGTGCTGAGAACACTCTGTAGCCAAAATATTGCCATTTACCCTTTTATGTGTTCACAAAGGTGCTCAGAATGTTCCACAGGCATTCCACATGCCTTGTAATTGCACTAGCTCCAAATAAGTCTGGTAAAAGAGTCTGGCTACAACAGTTAGTTTTGAACTGTATCGGTGCTAGGACAGAAAGGAAGTACAGGTGCTGCAGCTATGCTAATTCTGTTGGCTCTTCAGGTACGCCCATCTACCTCTGACAGTTCAGAATACTGGCCTTGACTTGCTGCCAAGAGCACTTCTTCCTAGTGCCTCCACTTCCATTTGAGACTAGACTCCAGAGCAGTTGAGGAGGTGTTCAGCCAGTCTCATCTTTGCCTAGTACCCTAATCACCCATTCTGGACAGGCACAAGAGCAGCCAAACAGGTAAATGACTCTTCTTGGCTTTGCCCAGCACCAGCCTGGGGACTAAAGCAGGGCACAAAAATTAATAACCCCCCACCCACTGACCCCAAAATTAAAAAAATATTTATAACCAATAAACATTTTTCCATCACAACCCTTCCTCTCTTTAAAACAACAACAACAAAAACAGTCTAGCACAGAGGGTCTGATGTTCCACACTCCACCCGGGGGAGTTATTTCACAACAACTTTGTACTCAGCTAATTACACAAGGTACATGTCTGTAGAGAATCAGGCCCACCATCTGTCTATATTTTAGCTTTTGTTATAGCGCTGATCACGATGGCATCCTAGCAATGTAAAGTATTTTGGCAGGAAAGGCACAATTGTAAGATTACGTTATTATTATTGCATCACACACAATTGAGTGTGGAATAATCTCTCATTTTGAAAAAATATTTATAGTTGTAGCCTGACAATTCCTTTAATAACCTTTAGACCTATACAGGAGGGTAGAAAATAATTAGACTTTATGTGAACTCAGGTGCTCAGGTTGGTATTTTTCACAGGCATTTTTAACTCCTCAGAGGACGTTCATAGGGCCAAAATAACACGAGAATTGGCATTATCATTGTACTTTAGTTCTTGGGTGGCAGAAATAATGCAAGGAGTTCAGAACATTCATTATTCGGGCCCCAGATTTTTTTTAAGGTAGTGAAAAATGTGAATACAAATACAGAGAAATCTGGGTTTCAACCAAAATGTACAGCCCAGGGAACAAGGCCTCTTATTAGCCAAAGGTGGAAGTTGTAGGCTACAACTGGAAATAATACTGTATCAGAGGGTGAAATCATTGCACCCTTGAAGATGGGGGCACATGCAATAATTCCACATATGGAGGAATCACCTATGGAATAGCTTAGTGTGCAAAAGTGTCTCTTCTTATAAAGCTCACGGTGCAAAACAAGGCAGGTTCAGTCTCTAATCACATACAGGAAACACTTCCTGTATCACTTAAATAAACCCAGTCTCTGACACTGAGCGCAGCATGCAATTGGGGGGTAGGGAAAATTTTTACCATAAAAACAGGGCAACCCGCTACACTTAAGAATTCCTTCTGTGCAAATCAGAGAGGACTTCAGTTTTAAAGTCTTTTCTGAAAGGCTCACATGCAGCATAGAACTCAGGGTATGACTATACTGACTTTCTGGATTGATTGAACTGTCATTGTAGACCCGCTCAATCGATCAGGAAGCTGATGCAGTAAATCCACCCCCTCAAGTGGCGTAGTGCTGCATCGATGGGAACACAGTTCCCGTCGGCGCAGTGAAGATGGTGTGCAGAAGGGAAGCACAGACGTCGATGGGAGTTACCCAAGCTACTCTGCGTAGCTTGTGTAACTCCTGTCGACCGCTGCCGAATTTCCAGGTAAGTGTAGACCAGGGCTCAGAATGAGGAAGAGATGAGTCAGCCTTGCCAGGACACAAACTCATGATTCCTGCAAGTACCCCTTTATCATTCAAGTAGAGGATATGAGAAGAGGTTTGCAGGAGTACTGCTGGAAGTGGTATTGGTGATTCAATAAGAGATAGCCCTTCCTCTGAAAACTCACTTTCTCTGGCTTGGTCTACACTTACCTTGGCGATTCGGCGGCAGTCGATGGAAGTCACGCAAAGGCTTGCGTAACTCCTGTTGACGTCTGTGCTTCTCTTCTGTGCGCCATCTTCACTGCACTGCGCTGACAGGAACCGCGTTCCCGTTGACACAGTGCTATGCCACTTGAGGACGTGGTTTTAGTACGTCGACTTCTGGATTGACTGAGTAGGTCTTCACTGACTGCTCAGTCGATCCAGATAAGTCGATCTGATGGCGGTGACTTTGCCACCATCAGTGTAGACATAGCCTCTGACTCAGAAGTGAATCAATGCCCTTGAACGTCCACTGAATCATCCCATTGGGGGAATGCTACTTCATTATACAGGACACGTCAATCCCTGACCCATGGATATCAGGACCTTGTTCTGAGGACGGCACTGATTCCTGGGTCAGAAGTGCCCTTCGTGGGATTTTGACAGAGCAGAGCAACACTGTACATAAAACAATTTCACCACTACTCTTCCTCAAATAAAACAGAGCCCCCAAATGCGCAGAATATGCATGGAGGGACTCTGTGCTATCTTGTCCACTCCAACCCCCTTCCACACACCCCCTCATCCCAGAATGATGGCCAAAGCAGCACATTTTCTGCTCATTTTATTCTCTACTCTGTGAAGTTTATAGAATGCTTTGGGTTCTTTGGATGAAAAATGCCATGAATGTCAGGAAAATTTAAACCAAATATCAGGAAAAACCAACTGACAGTGAGCTCTCTCACTCAGAGAGTGATGGAAGCCCAATCACTTAAGTTATTTAATAATAATTCATAGCACTTGCCATACACAAAGAGCTGGACAAACATTAACTAACTAATCTGTGGAACATGCCTGTGAGGATAAACACTGTTATTCCTGTTTTGTACAAAGGTGGGCTAAGGGGCTTGCTAAAAGCCACTCAGCAAGTCTATGGCAGACCAAGAATTAGAACCCACAAGGAGCGGCTTCATTTGGATAGCCCTGGTCCACAATGCATTTCAGTTTTATTTAAAACATAGGCAAAGCACTAGAAAATATACATCAGGGGACAAGTCTGTTTCAGCAAGGGGACTGGTAAGATAACCTAATACTTCAGGGATGGGATTTTCAAAACAAGAGAATTAAGGTGACCAAATCAGAATGAACGGGATTTAGGCACTTAACTCTCCTAAGGCTTCAAAATCCCAACCTTAAAGTATTAGATTTTGATCTCAGCTACATCAGGTATATGTACTCCAGCAGTCAGTTGTGTAAATAAGATCAGAACCCAGCTTTTAAATGCTCACAATTATTTGAAAATGTAAAGTGCTGTATCAACACTAAGCATAGAGTTTGGTTATTTTTACTTTTATTACATTGTTTCCATTTGTTGCTTTTATGTTTCATTTTTTAAATTTTAATCTGTATTTTATTACAATATTTTGTTTTCACTTGATAGTTCATAGTCTAGTTACAGAAGAAGAAAGAATGCACAATGAGGACCTGTGGAATACAAGTGTTTAGTTCACAAGTTTGAAAAGATAACATAACTCACAAGTCACAAAGTAGAGTCATGCCTATGTGGATTAGATCATCACAAATACATGGAAAAACAGAAATACTCCATTCTTAACTATTTATTATATTTATGCCACATGGGAGTCGTAACAATACCATATATATAAAACATTCTTTCTTGCTCTCTGTGCTGTGCAGTTTCCCCAAGAATCTTTTCTTCATTGCAAGGCAGTTAGTGATTTTCTAAACCGCTTTACAGAAATGAAAGAAGAAATATCTCACATGGAGTAGCTATGGGTGTTGAAAAAAGACTTTTTGTTCATTGAAGATGGATATGTTTAGAAACAGTTCTAGAGACAGTTTTTGTCAGGCTGTTTCCACTTCTTTCCTTAATTTTTCCTTCATTTACATTCAAAGGATAGGAGCTTGGAACTTTCTTAAGATCAAGCATTTTTATGGTGTCCCAAATTGGACATGCTAAAGTTAAGGCACTGAAAATCACTAAGTCCTTTTGAAAATTTAACCCTAAATCAACAGCCTTATTTTCTAAGATGCTGAGCTAATACACTTCAAAGGGAGCTGTTGGGCCCTTAGCTCTTTTAAAAAATCAGGATACCTGAATACAGACTTAGACTTAGAAGCCTAACTTTAGGCACCTATTTAAAAAAAAATCTTACCTTTATTTCCAGTGGTGTGAATACTTTATCTACCTTCTCCTGATGACTTTGTGACTTTATTTGATTGCTTGTCTTTATTCCTCAGCTGGCCTTCTCCTGGTCCAGCTTTTTGATCCTGCATTCTGAAAATTATTATTTTATAGCTGCTACAAGTATGCTAGGCACTTCACAGGTAACATATAAAAGACAGGTTCCAGTGCAACAAGATTACAATTTAAGGGCTCAATCACAGCGTTGCCATGAACCTTAAGTTTGGGGCACCATGTTGTCCTGGGAAAAACATTCACCAGGATATTGCAGAGGAGAATGAACAGGTACATGGAAGCGGTGCCTGCAGAGGAACAGACTGGATTTAGATCAGGATGAAATACAATAGATCAGTTATTTGTGATAAGACATATTGTTGAAGTACATAGAACACAACTGAACCTGCTACAACAGCGTTGTAGATTTCACCCTGGCTTGTGATAGCATTTGGCATAAAGGGCTGTTGCATGTCTTGATAATGTATGGCATCCCCAAGCGAATGATTGAGCTGAAAGAAAGCAGTGACAGCAAGCCGATGAGTGTGGTGAGCATAGACAAGAAGCAGATGGAATGGTTCAGCATGACCGTAGAAGCGAGACAAGGATGCAGGCTATCGCCAGATTTGTTCAACTTGGTACTGGAAACAGTAATGATGGTAGCACTGAGAGATGAAATAAAGGGAGTAACGTCCTGTGAGAGGACAGTGAATAATCTTAGATACAGATGATACTGACCTTAGAGCATTGCCCAAGGAGGACGTACAGAGAATAACCGACAAGACTGGGAAAGCAGAAAATTTGGACTGAAGATCAGTATATAGCAGACAAAAATTATGTCAGACAAGAGGAAGAGATAAAGATCAAAGCTGGAGACAAAGAACTAGAACAAGTGGAAAATTGTGTGTATATGGAGGACTAATATCAAAGAATGGGAACTGTGAAGAAATCACATAAGAAGAAGAATCGGACAAGCTGCAACTGCATTTGGAGAAACCCTGCAATATTTGGAAGGCTAATGACATTTCTATAAAAACAAAAATCAGCATATAGGAGACAAGTGCAGTGCCAACACTGCTGTAGGGGTCAGAGTGTTGAAGTCTGAGGAAAGCCAATGACCTACAGAAACGAACTGGCTCAGGGGAATTCTGAGCATGTCAAGATTGCAGAAAATAAAAAAATGAAGTGATAAGAAAATGGCTCGGGCAAGAAGTTACACTGTTACAGAAGATTAAAAACAAAACAAAACAAAACAAAAACTGCTGTGTTTTGGATTTGTGTCAGAAATGGACCCGAAAAGGATACCATACATGGTGATACATCCTGGAGTATAAGGAACTAGAAACAGAGAAAGACTGAGGAAGCATTGTGTAGACATGGTGAAAAATGACATAGAATAAAAAGGCTTAAGGATGAACGAAGCTGTGAAGCTTGAACAAGACAGAAAGTGGTCCAAAGATTTCAGTTGGCCCTCTTGTCTGCTGAGCTGGTGGATGGGAATCAAAGAAAGAAACTGTGGCACTCTTCTCAAAGCAGACTGGGAAACAAATCGAGACTCAAAGATTTCCTCTACTGGTTCTCTGTCCCCTGCTTTAGGGAATATATGGAGGGTAAGAGGATGAAAGTTGTGGCCTCGTGAAGTCTACTGTCGCCACCTGGGCTACTACCTGCTGATGCAGGGGAATCAAAGGGTGTTGAAGGCATGCACTACTGGCCACAGTCTGGCTCTAAATGATGAACTTGATAAAACAAATACAGGAAGGGGGAGTGTGGAGGAAGGACATGGCTCCAAGATATGATTATGAGATTATTCAGATTTGGCAGATTAGACATGCTTCTTGGTGATCTACAATGAAAAATAAGTGTATCGAGTTCATTTTTAGTAAATGATACTGTAGAAGTGGGTTTTTAGGAGGGATGTGAATAAGGCAGAGGCAAAGTATCAGCCAGTGGGAGGTAGTATCTCATATGGCAGCGATCTCCCCCACCAAGCAGGTGGGTGGGGAGCAGTGTCCAACAGAGTTGAATGAGTGCAAGGGAGGAAGTAACCTGAAGCCTTTTCATGGCTGCACAAAATTACTTCCTTGGAAAGAGAAGAGGGTAAGGGAAAAAGTTGTGACTCTCTGGGTCACAATTCCTGCCCTGGGCTACTTTTGTGATGGTACACATACCCACTGTCCTTTACTATCTGTCCAGGGTTGAACTTTGTAGTGCAATCTAGCCTTTAATTAATGATTAATTCAAGTGATTAAGAGAAAGTATTAATAGCTACTGAACCAACAGCACATCATCTTAATAGGTCAGATCCAGTTTTGGTGCAACTCCATTGAAGCCAATAGATTTACAGCAGGTGTAAATTTGACTGAGTATCATGTTTTGGTTTGTGCTGCAGTATCAATGTGGCTAGCACTCAGACTGTTTTCTTGTTCTTAAATACAGTATCTCTGTAAGAAAGACTGCACATTTATTTTTGGAAAAAATCCAGATTTCTACAAACTGCAGGATATTACTGTGTGACTCAAAATGTTCACATGATATTATCCCACAGTTCACCCCATATTTATTTTGGAAAATATTACATCTGGAAAATTGGAAACATTCCAGTTAATTCCCTTACCTTTTAAATACAAGCAGACATGGAAGGGTATTTTGAGATCATTCCCTACTAAAAAATGAACAAGTAACATGCACAATTGAAAGCAACCAAGAAAACATGATCAAATAATGTGAAATGGCTTACATGTAGTCTAGAAGAATTTTAGGGTGAAGGCTGAAATTCCTTCCTTAAGGAATCCTTGTTTCCCTGGAAGACAATCTGTAAAAATACAGTTCAGTTAACTTCCACTGACTTCCCAAGCATTGGGGACTATCAGGATAGGTACAAATAGAAATAGTTTCCTCTATTATCAGCTTGCAGTTTGTTTCAATATGCAGGGGACAGGACTACATGACATCTCGAGGTCCGTTCCAGTCCTATGATTCCACATAGCTGCTACAATATTGTACCTTGGTCCTCACAAGAAACAGAGGTATGTGAGGTTGACTGTTCCTAGTTATAGACAGGATGGAATAGTTATAGATAGGATGGAATTCCAGTCCTTCTCTACTGAGGGCCTGCAGCTCTCCTCTGGAATGCTCTTCCCCTCACCATTCTCCAGGTTATGTCTCTACCATCTTTCAGGACAAGACAAAATCATAATTTTTTCTTATTAGTTTGTTGTTTACTGAAGAAGAGAGTGCGCATGTATATCCCACCCCACTAATTACTTCACTGGAGTAACATCAGGGATGAATTTGGCCCATAGCAATGTACTTAGCATTTATACAATGCTTCATGTTAGGAACTCAAAGCATTTTAGAGATAAGGGTAAGTGGAGACACTGGAGTTTGCCACAGAACAAACATAAAAGGAGAAAGAAACAGAGATGATAGCAGAAGAACTGGAGAAGAGGAAACAGAAAAACAGGAAAATGGGGTTGATAAGACTGAGCAACCATTCTGCTAGAAAGAGCATCTCTTATCAGTTAAGGGCAAGAGTAGCTACCTCCAGAAGAGCCAATTCAGGCACTGAGGCGTGCATGCGTAATAGGGAAGAGTTGAGTCACCTAACCCAAGGTAGAAAAACAAACACAAAACCAAAAAGGCCCGAAGTTGGAAAACATCATGAGAGAAAAGAAGAAATGGTATCACATTCCTTCTTACTTAAAATACTTCCAGATTGATTCAACATTTCAAAAGGTTCCCCGGAAGGATTCCCAGGCCCCCATGCATCTGGAATTCAAAACCTCTTGCTATGTTCAGTTCTTCCTTTGGCTTATATCTCCTTCCTCTCTTTCCGTATCTTATTTTGATCCAATTAGCTAGAGTACTGTTGCTTCACAGCCTCAGCACCATGCACCAAAGAAGCATGCAGGATCCTTCACACCCCCGGCTAGCCCCAATGTTATACGCTGAAGAGAGCCTTAACTTCCCTACTGTCACCTGCCCTGTCATGGAAAGGACACTGGCAAAGAGTATCTTTAAACTGCCAGCCCAACTGGAAGAGACCTGTGCAACGCAACTGTATTTTTTTAGTCTCTGTCATACTAACTGTATGGCCAAGAGAGAATATGATATAAACAGGACCAAATGCACTTCACGAATGTATAGCTGATCAATTTGCTAGACACCCACTCTTAGCCTCAGAATTGTGCTTGACCATTTCACTTAAAAAACGCACCCAAATGTGAAGTTCCTAGCCCTTTGTTTGTGAATAAAATGGGAACAGAGCATAAATCAGTGCAGTGCTCTTTCTGGGGGCTTGTCTACACAGGAAAATTTGACCAGTTATACCATTATAGTTAAACCAATATGGCTGTACCAGTATAAACTACTGTACAAACAGTCTTAATGCAGTATGTGTGGCTTAACTCTTTCAGTTTAGCTTAATTTTCCCCTCTTCCCCAAGTGACATAAGAAAAACTGAAAAAAGGTCCTTGCTTTGATAGGAGTATTGAACTTTTACTTGGGTTATTATTTTATTGAAAGGGAGGTTTTCTTCCTGTCTCAACTTGGGGCATGTTTTCTGTCCAGTTCCTGCTGTGGTCTTCTCCTGACTTGAGTGTCACGCAAGGGGCAAAGTAAAGAATGCTGTTCTCCACTGCAGCAAGGGGGAGTGGCTGCCCTCTGATGCAGACAGAAAGGAACCACTTCCCTTCCCTGGTGGGCAGTGCCAGGCCAGTCCCTTGTGCCCAAAGTGGGACAGGACGCATGGTGGGGCCTCCAGATCAGCTGGGGGGAGAGACAGGGAAGAAATTGGACACTTCTGCCTTGCTCCTTGCCCCTGGATCAAAGACTGAGCTGTACCAACCCCTGCCTCTCAAAGAGCTGCTGCCAGGCGAATACCCCGAGGCACTGCTAGAACTGCGAGCTGCTGAGTACCCTGAGGGCCTGTGAGTGATGAAGCCATATAAATAGCTAAGGGTAGGAAGTAGCCCAGGGAAACCAGACATTAGTCCAGTTGTGTTTGCTGAAACCATGATCAGTGTGTTTCGGCAGGATCCCTGCCACTGTTAGAGCCCTGAGCTGGGACCCAGTGGAGTAGGGTGGGCCCATGTCCCCCTACCCACCTGCTGCCAAGCCCACTCCTGTGGTGGCAGCCTACCTACCTTAGGCTGAATGGCTATAGACTGGTTGCTGTCTGCCCCAGCCAGGAGGGCGGAGCCATAGACTGTTACTGGTGCTAACCGCCGGTCGATCAACTCTCAGCCACTAGGTGACATAGTGAGGTGAAGTGGCCTCCCTACGATGCACACAGGGAAGAACCACTCCAAGGCACTACACCTACATTCTCACATGCTGCATGCCAGGGAGATGAGACTTCAAGGAAAGATATAAGGGAGCTGCAATAATTACAGGAGAAGATGAAGACTCTGATGGGGATTTGAATGACATCACAGCAGGGTAGGACATGGGGAAAATAGTTTAAGGGGTGAGAGGAGATTTGCAGAGGGAAGATACGAAGGAGGACAGAGTTCAGAATCATGGATGAGCTGAGGAAATTAGGATAGCTGATTTAAAGAGGGATATTGGGGAAGGAGCTCTTTAAGAATACACCTCTTTCCCAAGAGAAGCATTTATATCCTTCAAATGCTACCAAATTTAAACTTATTTCAGATTGGTGGACAGGAGTCATTAATATAGCATATGTGAGCTATGAGATTTATATGCAGAGGAGACTTAGGTACAGTCCACGCTGAAGCCAAGGTTGGGATCAGCCAAAGAGTTTGTTCCGATGATGTAATGCCTCTTAATGTTTCATTGGCTGAGTGCTGACATTTGATATCTTGCTGGTCTCTGGAGGTAGGCAGATCTCTGGCTTGTTAGGTTCTTATTGCACTGAGTTATTTTCTAACTTGCCTCTGGATTCTTAATTACTCTAAATACAGGATTTGGCTGATAAAATCCTAAACTTGAAAGGTACTGCTGTTGTCTCTACTAATAATATCTTTAAAAAGAGGGTGAGATATATGGAAAATATATAACAGCAGCATAAGCAAAATTATTGTTAAACAGAATGTCCTTCGGCTGACACCTCAGAGAAAACTTTGATCTCCAAAGGTGGAGAGCGCTTAATTAGCTGATGTTTGCACAGCACTTTGGTAATGTGCAGCCCTATTAGTGTTAAGTGTTTTTATAACTTGATCTCCCACTCTATGAGTAAAAAAACATTGATAATGCAGGGATATTGCTGGTGGCAAGGACGGAAGAAAGACTCCCTTTTCACCACAGCCCTGTTACCGACCAAGGAGATAGGATTTTTCTGTCAGCCTGTTACCACTCCTGCTGCAAGACACCTCTCAGCCTTGTTATAGGTGGATGAGGGGATCCTGAAACAAGCAACTATACAAACAAATTAGAATAATCAGTTATGATGAGAAAATAATTAAATACTTAGAGTACAGCACTGGAACCAGTACATCCTGGTGGAAAATCTGGAGTAATAACAGAGAGGGAGTGACAATGAGCATAAAATGGAAGAATGCCTTCAGGACTTAAAACTGACAGCAAGTAGTGGGGTAGAATAGATACCTGACGGCAAAATGTTATGTTTAAAATGGGAAATACAGATCAATGAGGCATTGCCAGTCACTTCACTTATAGGGACACTGCTCCACATGACAGATTTGGGTAGCAATCCCATGGAGCCTGAAGGCTAGAAAATTGGCTCCTCTGAGCTCAATAGAGAGCTTCCATCACTTTGCATATTGTGTACCCTTTCTTAAAGGGAAGATCCCCTTGTGGGTACCACCCAAACCCACACCTTCCTTATGGTAGCTGTAATACATCCATCTGGCTGGATGGTGGCCCCTGGAACTAAAACAGACCTACTGCTTACTCTCAGTTGATGAAGCTCTTTTAGCTCATGGTTGCGGCTTATGTTTTGGTTGCTCAAAGTTATTGTTTCTATCCTCTATGACGATCATGGTGTTTGTGCACATTCGGCCACATTTCATTAAAAAGAGGCACTCTAGACATGATTTGAACTCCTCTGAGCCTTAAATACTTGAGACTAGTTTGTCTAACATTGTCAGCATGCAATCTGCTGATTTATTGCATTTTGTTGTGTTCTCTCCTAGTGGGTAGTCCCGACAAGGTTAAGAGCCTAATACTTATTGACAGTTAATGGAATTTCTCTTTTCCTCCTAGGTGCATTAGCTTCTAGTGAAGGTCAGTCTCTGTCCTTGGTTATGACTATATTTGACAGTGGTAGTGAGACTGTTAAAGAGAGTAGATGAAAATAAACTCCCTTTAATACGATGGGGCTGGCTGCTGGGTGACAGCTCCCATTTTCTATCTGTGCTATTCATGTCAACTCTTCAAGTGAAGGGCTTTATATTTCTGAGGACTGGCTCTCTCCCTTTGTTGCCTGAAACTCACATTATTCTAAACTCTCTAGGTCTCTTTGCACTTTGGTTCTTTCAAGTTGTATTTCCAAAGGACACCTGACACTGAAAAACATGAAATAGACATGTGGGGTATAGGGAAGTGATTGCCTTTTTTTTTTTTTTTAAATAAAGTAGTTGGTTTAAAAAAAAAATTCCAACCCTCCCAAAAATGCTGAAAAGTCCAGATGTCCAACTACTAAAATTGGAAGGAATCTTCACTGCTTGAAGACTGTGGAAAAAAATGGCAATACTTATTCAAACCCTGTGCACAATCTAAGAGAAGCAGGATGTTTCTGCTATAATGATGAGCACTGAAATAGTTAACACTGGTGACATTTTAATCACCAACACTAGGTTTCAGAATTAACTATGGTTTACAGGTTTACACTGCAAACGTAGGGCTTGTTTACACTTACAGGCCTGGTCTACACTTACCTTTGCAATTCGGCGGCAGTCGATGGGAGATACACAAGTGATGTAAATCATTTGCGTATCTCCTCTGCGCGCCGTCCACACTGTGCTGCATCGAAGGGTACCGCGTTCCTTTCAACGCAGCGCTACGCCACTAACCGGGGTGGTTTTCCTGCGTCGCTTCCTGGATCGACTGAGCGTGTCTATACAGACTGCTCAGTCGATCGAGAGCAATCAGTCTGATGGCAGCGAATTTGCCACTGTCAGTGTAGACCCAGCCACAGTGTTGCAGTTGCATTGCTTTAGCATTTCAGTGAAGATGCTACCTACGCCAACAGGAGAGCTTCTCCTTTCAGCATAGATAATTACCTGTCTGAGAGACAGTAGCTATGTGGACAACAGAAGCCCTCCTGTCGACATAGCGCTGTCTACACCAGAAGTTCAGTTGGTATAACTATGCCACTTAGAGGCGTGGAAAATCCACACCTCTGAGCAACACAGTTGTACCGACCTAACCCCCAGTGCCGATAGTCCTATGTTGATGGGAGAGCTTTTCCTGTCATCATAGATACCGCTTCCTGCAGAGATGGATTAACTATGCTAATGAAAGAAGCTCTCCCATTGGCTTAGTAGCATCTTCACAGAAGTTGCACAGCAGCAGTGCAGTTAAGGTTAGACCTGATCACAGACAACTGGAGGAAAGTCAGCATTATGGGAATATTAAAAAAAAGAAAAAGACTTAGGGCTGTTCCTGGGAATTACAGAATCAGGTAATTCAGAGAAAAGAATAATTAAAGACAGTTATAGAACAACCAATTGAGAGCAGTACAGCAGCGAAACCAGCTCAGCTTTTGTAAAGAACAAACACCCCTGATATTCTTCATGCATTGTATTAAAAAGAGACCATCAAACAATGTAATTTCTCTGCCCACCGACCCCAATCACACAGAGCTAAAACTTAATTTAAAACTATTTCACTGGCATGACAAGGTGTGAAAGTGAAAAGGGAACTATGACATCACTGCTCTGCTGCAGGTAGATGCCACCCCTCAGACATGGGCCCGGCTGGGAAGTCACAGGGAGTTTGAGAATTAATCCCCATGTCCATTTGCTGCTAGTGAGTACATTCTCGTCCCCCTTCCACAGAGCACCTGTGATTTTATTGCACTTTTAAAGTACCTCTGTGGGCACCCATGTAGAGCTCCAGGCGCCTGCCCCGTTCCTTAAAAATTACAAGACAGACGAAGGGCTGCGCGTGAATATGTCCACCTCAAGCCAGATGCTTAACCAGGGAAGAGATTTACAAACCAGGGCTCTGACAGGCGGGTGCGATAACGGTCCGGCTTGGGTTCCCTAACCAAGGGCTGCACAGACCTCCCCAAGTCCCCGTGCAGCCCTCTCCGCCCGCATGCACAGAACCCTCCCATGCACCGAGCTCCCCGATCCCATCCTCACCTCCGCCCCCCTGCACGGAGCGCTCCATCCACCCACCCCGCACGGATCAGCCGCCTCTCCCCCCGCAGCGCCTGCACCCGCCCCCGGTCTCTGCACACAGCGCCCGCGCAGAGCCCGCTCCCGGCCCGCGGGGCTCTCCGCAGCGCGCGAGCTACGGCGCCGCCGGCCCCTCCTCCCGCCGGGTCAAGCCGGGTGGCCCAGGCAGGCCCGCGGGACGCACGTGCTGAGGGCCGCGTTCCGCTCGCGCCGCCCGCTGCCCGGGCCAGCGGAGGCGCTGATTGGCTGTCTGCCGGGCTCACGCGAGCCGCGCTGGGAGGGGAGGCGGGCTTGCCCGCGAGTAACCCCGGCGGCGCGAGCGGCCCGCGCGACCTTTCTCCCGCATCGGCGGCGCCGCGGCGCCCCGAGAGCGGCAAGATGGCGGCGCTGAGCAAGTCCATCCCCCACAACTGCTACGAGATCGGGCACACCTGGCACCCGCGCTGCGGCCGGGCCTTCGCGGACATCACGCGCGGGGCGCTGGCCGAGTCGCTGCGCATCTACGGCACCCTCTACCTGGTGAGACCCCCCCTCCCCCTCACCGACCCGACCCGGGGGCGCCCAGGCCGGGACTGGGGGGCGAAGGGGAGCCCTGAATGGGACCGGCGCTGGGGCAGGGGCAGGAGGAGGTCACCAGGGCAACAGGGAGCCAGGCCCTGGGGTGTCAGTGTCTACCTGGCCGGGGTGGGGGTCAGGAGAGGTCCCATCGGGTGCGGGCGGAGAGCGGCGGTGGTGGCGCTGCCTCAGGAGGGGACACCTGGGTGGGGGTCCCCGGGCCCTGTTCCTAGAAGGGAGGAACATGGGAGGAAGCTGTGCCTGTGTGGAGGGGCCTCTGTAGGGAGGGAGGCGACTGGGATGAGTTCCCCTGCAAGGTCAAGTTAGGTTGGTCCTTATTTTGGAAGGCACCTGGGATGAGCCTCACCTCTCCCTTTCTCCTCATGGTACCTCTTTGGGGCATCCGGGATATGTCTTCCCTGTGCTGAACGGTAGATATTCACCCGTCCCCTGGGTCCTTCTTCCCCCTTGGGAGGTGTCAGCTGTTCCTCTCTAAGTGCATTTGTTTCTCAGATGGTTACATGCTGCCTCCTGCTTGCCTCTCCTTTGCTTCCATTAAACCTTGGTGTTCCTCATTTTAAAGATACCTATTCCTTCGTTTATGTAATATACGAGCCTCGGTATCTTGGGGAACATGTACAGAAAATACAGTGTGTGTGTCTGTGTGTGTTTGTTTTATGGGAGCTGCATCGTCACCTTTCCAGCAGTAGCTTGTGAGGCCCGATGAGAGATTTTCCTGATTTGACTAGGAGAACAATGATATTTCATTTGAGAGAAGGGAGGTTGAAATTTACGAGATTTAATGCTGTTTCAAGTCATGACAGGTCAAAAGGGAAACTTTAGGTTTTTGATCATTCTGTCAATAGCATCTGTGTAGCTTTCGTTGGAATCAGTGGAAACTGCGTTGGTAAAATTGATAGGGCAGTCAGGCTGACAATATTTAAGGCTTGCATTGCCAAAGTGACTTAAGTAGATTAGGTACCCGTTTAATGGCTGTTGGGCATCTAACCCACATAGGTTCCTTTGGAAATACCATTTTAAAGAGATGGAAACTTGAAGATCTTAAAGTAAATAAAAAATGCTTAAGACTCATGGCAGGTCTGAACCCTGAATTGTAACAGCTGTCACTCACTGAATGAAAACTGTAGCAGGCTTACTTCTGAGATAAAACTTGTTGTTTCATACACAGAAATTCAACACCAGTCTTTGCACAGCTTCTATTTTTGTTCACTATGTTTAGCTTTACCCACGTGAATGGTCTTGTTAGCTTCTGTGCGGTGTACCACTTCTGAGTAAAGTGAAGCACATGTTTACGGTGTTTGCAGGACCTGGACCTGTGTTTGAACATCTCAAAGCAATGAGTAAAAAGTCCAAATTGTGTGAAGAAAAAATCCAATTCTGCATTTGGAATTTGGGGGAATTTGGGGAGCACTTGAGGTGTATTCAGGATCTCCGATTACTCCCTTCTACACCAGTCTCGTGTTAAGGGTGTCATGCTGACTGGATGGGGGGGGGAAATTTGTATTATTTGACATCAGTATGTCAAAATCATAATGATCCATGTGAGACATGCCATGTCAGGTACTGTTAGAAAGGTTATAATGTGCTGAGTAAGAAAATAATATTTATGTTCATGTGTTATATGTGTGAGGGAAGTTATGGACATCTTTGATATACCTGTATTTCAAACTATGCTGTATAAGACACACCCCAGACAGGGAGGAGGCAGGACAATAGCTTGCTTAATGGCCCATCAAGACCTTTACAGAAGAAAAAGGCCCAGGAAGGAACTAAGGGCATACCTGAAGAGTTACCAGGCTCGGCCCATGTGACTCTGGACTCCATTTTGGTTCCTGTAAAACTCCACAAGCAGCATGACCAGAGGCAGAGGGTATATAAGATCAAACCACAGAAACCATTTTGTCTTTGTTCCTGTCCAGCTGTGAACACACACCTACCCACCTCTGGATCAATTCATTTTGCAAATGAAGCAAAGGACTTAGACCTATCCAGGTACTGGATGTATACCAGAGGGACTGTACAAGCCCTCAACTCCACATTTCCTCTAGAAACCTGATGTATATGGACTTTCAAATTATTTGTATGTATCTGATTGCTTTAATCCTTTAACATTTCTCTTATTGTTTGTTTCTTTCTTTTTATAATAAACCTTTAGTTTTAGTTACTAAAGGATTGGCTGGCAGTGTGATATTTTGGGTAAGATCCAAACTTATTTTGATCTGGTGCTGTGGCTGGTCTTTTGGGATCAAAGGGAACCTTTTAGTAAAGATCATAGAGTTTAAATAACTGGTCTCTTACTGGACCTAGTGTCAGTTTGGGAGCCAGAGACTGAAATGCAGTAAAGAGGGCTGTGTGTATTTGCTCAGTGGCTTCTTGATAACCAGTGTGGGGGAATCAGAAGCACTGTTTGTGGCTGATTGGGAAGTCTAACTTCGTGTCCCCCACAAGTGCTTGGAGAATCTGCTCTCCTTTTACTGCCTGCCCTGACCTTGGCATTATCAGTGCGCTACCCTGGGCACGGACAGGTCACAGGTATATTCTAACTTTAAGTTCCTCCTGTTGTTCTATATGCTTTCCAGCTTCCATTTCAGTGGATGGTCAAGTGCTATTTCCAGTACTACTTTAGGTTCTGTCCTCTTCACAGCAGTAGAAATTTACATATCTGGCCGTATTCTCTGCCAGCATGTAATTGTCTCTGTCTGTTGTTCTGGTGCCTCAAGTTAATAAGTTATGTAAGTGGAGGTAACTAAGTGTTTCATCTTCCAAAAGTTTGTGTGGGAGTGAATTAGAATGAACAGACAAGGAGAGACTGAATGGCCAGAGGCTGTTTTGGGACAGAAATGAACACATTTGGGGAGAACTGTGAGCTATAGTTCCAATTTGTAACATCTACAGCCACACTTCTGAAATATTTGTCTTCCCTCTCTGGCATTTATGGAGACTGACTGAGCCAAATAAATGCTACCAGCATTTGATGAAAATTATTTGTAAGTGAAATGTTGGCTGAAAACAGTCTTTTTGTTTAAGCAGCAATGATATTTTTGCATACCCATGTAATGTGTTTAAATGTACTTCAGGTAAAAATAAGCCTGCAAGCTTAGTGTTCCAGCTACCTTTAGCTTTGCTTCAGTTTAGTTTTGGAAAATCTACGCTATCGACCTAAAGTGAATTGACAGTGTCCCTTTAAGTAGTATATTGGACAATCACATAGCTAATTTTAGATATATTAAGTAAGGCTGTCAATATTCATATATGGGATGCAAATATCGGTTAGAAAAGGTACCTGTTTAAACTATTAAAATTATATCGGTTAACAGTTTAACCAGTATAATTTTGTGTGTCCCTCACACCCCACTCTGAGCCCCTGGGTAGCACCCCCGTCTGGCTCCATGGGGGTATGTCCTGGACCCGTAGTTCCTAGTGTTCTGCAGTGGGGCGCTCCGCAGCGCCTGCACCAGAGCCTTGACCTCCCCAGGCAGCAGCAGCATAGCTGCCACCGCTACAGCCTGAGCCTCTCACCATGGAGACTGAGAACCTCCAGTTAACCAATAAATATTAGTCTTAATGGTAAGACTAATACTTATCAATTAACCATTTAGTATTTTACGTCCCTAACCCATGTAACTATTTTGTTCGGATGAGCTTTGTTGCTGTTTGTTGTTTGTATTACTATAGTGCCCAGGAGTTCTAGTTGTGGAACAGGACCCTATTGCATGAGGCATTGGATAAACACAGAACAAAAAGAGGATCCCTGCCGTACCTTTTTGGCTGGATAAAAATGGAGAAATATTAGAAGTAACTGACTCTAAACTGCGGTTTGTCAACATAAAGAGTACTATTAATTGTAGTGCCTTTACTTCTTTTGTTCACTTGGTAATTCTCAGAGGGTTTTCCAAACAAAAATATTTAGAAGCTCAGGTAGGCACAAATAGCTTCTGGGATGCTTATCCATGGGCTCAAGTGGGAGTTGAGTTCTGGGGAGATTTTCAAAAGTGGTGTTTTATCTGCTTGAAGTTGCCTGAAAGCCCAGTTGGTTGAGCCCTATATGGATGCTGCATGGGGGTGTGATCTATAGGCTGTGTGTCCAAACAGTATTTTCAGAAGGGCCCGGAGATGTTCAAGACCTATTTTTCCAATGTGAAAATAGTTTTCTTGGCAGTGGTGGTTAAAAATCCATGCTATGACTCCTATGGCCTGCCTACAGTATTTACCCAACTTAAATCCAGAGTACAGAGCATCTGCTCTGTATTGGTAGGAAAGGTTTTTGAATGTTCGTTCAGTAGCTCATCACTGAGGGACATCATTTCTGTAATTATAGTGTTGATTTTGAATCTGACTAGTTGGCTTCCTCTTGTTCCCCCTCATTTTCTGTGCCATCTTCCCCAACACTTCCTTGTTCTCAGTCCTGTGGATCTGTCCACTCTGCAACGAGATTTGAAAATAAACTGCTTTTATACTGCATGCCCAATCCTCTAACATATATAAAGAGATCACATATGTATGTTAATTTACATCTAAAGAGTTTTTTTGCTCAGCCCTGAGCACCCATTATGTTTACATTGCTGTCTTTGAAAATTCCACCAAACAGTGGCTTCCATGCAACTTGTGCATGGCCAAATACGAACTTACAAAATCCCTGGGGTGCCCAATTACCACTTGAAGCTCTAGGTTGTATCCCGAATAGCTATCTGTATCTGCCCAAGCTTTTGAAACTGTTAGCAGACGTGTGTGTAGACTCACACCCCTCACCTGTTTCACTTTCCACTTCTGCAGCATTCAAAGACAGGAAGTGAAAAACGGATTTAATAGCATTTTTAAAAAACCTAGTGACTAAGTGTTCTCCATCTATTTCTGAGACTTTTCTATCAAATTGAAGACAGTTATCTGATTGTATTGTCTCACTAGGCCATCTTTAATGATTTTCAGCTGGAGGGAAAGAATAGCAATATTTGGAGAGTCTAGAATCACATAGCAGTTAGTTTTTAGATATCCCAGCATCTGGGAGTGCAGTTGAGCCTGAGCGTTCAAGCTTGGGTGCCTGTCCTAAATCATATTTTCAAAGACCAAGCATCATCCGACATCCTGCTTTCACAGTTTCCCGTGTTTTGGCGGTATCTCAAGCTAACTGCTCAAACCTTCTGCAGAGTACCCAAAGGAAGCCATCTGCAAATACACTTGCTAGTCATGAGTGTGAATTTGATGACTGTGATCTAATGCATCACAATTCCTAGTGAAGTCAATAGGAATTCTGAATCAGCTTCTTTCAAGCTCAGCCCTTTGGTAGTCATGGTGTGACTCTACCGACAAGCCCAGAGAAGCCCTCCATTCACTGGTATTTTTACACACTTCCAATCAGCTTGAGTGAGGAAGAATTTTTCTCTTCAGTTACTCCTACAATCCTAAGGCCACGCAAATCATTATTTTAGTTATGTGGTTTCAAAACATTAGCTAAGAAAAAAAGTTAAATATGAAAAGTTACATTTTTTGTTAAATGAAAGGCCAGTTTCAAAAACAGAATATCATTTTTTACCCATTTCAAGAAACCTATAAAACTTGGGGCTTGTTTACATTAGGTGTTTTGGACCACATACATGAGTGCAAAAAAAAAAAAATCATCCCTAGTGTAGACAAGCCCTAATCAGAAGTACAGTATTAAGAAGCATGCACCTCTTGGATCAGACTCCACATAACTGCAAGCTGAAGATCTCATTGAACTTTTTTGAAGAATAGTGAATAATGCTGATATACTGAGTCACATGCTAAATCTTTTCTTTGTCACTGCAACAGATCCAAATATCCAAGCGTATGTGTGAATTGCTGAATAGCAGCTCTGTTTGCATAAACCTTCAGTGCACTGCATGATTTAACTTACTACTTTGTAAACTGTTTCTAGGTAACTTCAACATGAAAGGTGATGTGCAAAACTATATAGTCTCCTTTTTCTCCACCATGGTTTTTATTACGTTCTTGACCTGCCAAGTCTAGTGGAAATATATTGTGCTAGACACTTTCCAAACACTGAACAAAAAGACAGACCCTGCCCCAATGAGTTTACAATCTAAGTGTAAGGCAAAAGCAGATAGACTGGCAGGGAATACAAGGAAACAGTAAGACAATTTTGGTCAGCATGATAGGCTCTGGTCTCTGCACAGCAGCAGCCTAAACTGTTGTCAAGTTTTTAGTGACCTAAACTGTTCAGCACCCAGAAATTTTCCTGTTGCTGACAGTGTGTTAGCAAGGGAGTGCTGCTGAACCAGTGCAGAAGTGTAGACAGGACCAAGCCGTGTCTAGTGTGATTTCATGAACTGTGTCTGAGGTTTGGGCAAGTTTGCATAATTTTCAGCATTAATTCGGGTGCACCCACTACTGAGGTACATTGCTGGCAACAGCTTAACTTTATAGTGTAGACAAGGCGCTAGTGGGCAAAGTTGAAACATTTTTGAGAATCATCTCATTAAGGACTAAGGAAGGGAAGGAAAAGGGATATATGGGGAAGGAGATGTGGTATCTGGAGGTAGTTTGGAACCAGAGGAGGGGGAAGGTCTCATAGACTCATAGGTCAGAAAGGACCAATATGATCATCTAGTCTGACCTCCTGCACAAGGCAGGGCACAAAACCCTACCCATACAC
>ML675690.1:3467209-3481497 GCA_007922155.1 Mesoclemmys tuberculata | reverse complement strand
AAACTCCTCACTAGACTTATTAAAGACTGAGGCAAAGTACCTATTTATATATTGAGCCATGCCCAGGTTATCCTTAACCTCCGTTCCATCCTCAGCGTATAGCGGCCCCACTTCTTCTTTCTTTGTTTTCTTCTTATTTATGTGGCTGTAGAACCTTTTACTATTGTTTTTGATTCCCTTTGCAAGGTCCAGTTCTACGCGGCTTTTAGCCTTCCTCACTTTATCCCTACAAACAGGAAGGTCCCCATATTAACTGCTTTATAATCTTGACTTCCTTTCCACATGAAAAAAAATAGAACCTAGACATTTTAACACCAGTATTAACAGCTATCAGTTATACGAATCATTTTTTCATGATTGGGGAAAAAAACAATCACTTAATGAAACTGATATATATGAAGATGTACATTCTGATGCCTTCAATGCATTGGAAGTCACTTCGCAGTATCCGATGTGCATCATACAGCAATTTATGCACCATGCCTACTGTAATTTTGAGAAGTTCCATTTTATGAAACCTTTAATGGAATAAACCCTTCAATCATAATTAGTTGGTAAATGGGGTTGTACTGTAGTAAGAAATGTGTCCATATTCCTTTAAAAAAAAAATCCTATCACGTTATGGCTGGTGCTGGTTTAATAGTAAGATTACTGTATGCTTAAACACTACCTTTCCTCCAAGGATTTTAAAGTACTTTTCAAAGATAAATATTGTCCCTACCCTCAAATAGGGAAAAGAGAGAGAAGTGCCTTGCTCATGGTTACACAAGAAGTTGTTGGTAGAGCCGAGAATAGAGGCTGCTCCTTTATTTTAGTTCTGTCCCTCTGAGTGCATATACCAGGGGTCGGCAACCCGCGGCTCCGTAGCCGCATGCAGCTCTTCAGCTGCGGTAAGCTGCGGCTCCGAAGCCGTATGCGGCTCTTCAGCCGCGGTAAGCTAAGGGGCAAAATGGCTCTTTTGATAGTAAAGGTTGCCGACCCCTGGCATATACCCTGTGCACCTTTGATCAGAGATTTCAGGTAGCAGTGCCCATTCATCCTATTCACATGACCTGTCCAGCCTCATGCTTTGCTCCAGGGCTACATAGAGCTGCATGTGTGAACTACCCTCAGTTCTTTATGAAGTGCCTCCTCCTGAGGCGGCACCTCAGCAGTGTCTGAGTTAAGCTTACCTTAATTGTGATTTATTTTCTCAGTTTTACTTGGTGGTTAGTTACAGTATTAGTGGTTAGTACTAATTAAAAAAAATTGTTCTAAGGACCATTGTCCTTTCAGTTTGTTTTTCCCTCCGGGGAGCTTTAGATTGCTGGGAGGGCATGCCTGGCTCTTTCTGTTTTAAATGTTGCCTTTCATACCAGGAGGCTATCCCAGTGAGTGAAGAGCACAAATCTGTTGTCTTGGGGAATCACACGTCTCCCAGAAGTGTAACTTTTGCCTGGTTTTAAGACTGAGAGCCAGGAAAAAACCCAGAGATTAATTTACATCTCCTCCTGATGGAGAGCTCCCTACACCTGACATGTGACCCAAAGCAGGCACCCTCACCCATGCACTGGTCTCCGAACAAGTCTGCTGCCTCGACCGTTTCGGCACTTCATTCCCATAACAGCATCTTAGAGGAAGACTCAAGAATTCTCTAAAAAAGACTCCAGGAAATAGACCTTGAGCCTTCTGGGTGGGGAATCTACCTCAAAGGAACCACAGTCGCTGATTGCTAAAACCACTTTGGCAGCCACCAGTCTCCAGCTTGGTACCCAGGAGGCTGTAAGTTCCTCAGATACCATGAGTATCAGTAAACTCAAGGATTCTAGGATTCTGGCTCTGGAAGATCTTTGATGCTATTAGGGGATTGAGGCAGCAAGAAGACAATGACAACCTCTTCTCATTTGGTACCGCAGAAGACTGGACTAGTTAGCAGACGCTCCTCGGAGCGCGTAAGGTCTGTGGTGTACCATCAGCTCCCTCTACCACAATCACCTCATCCCTAGCTGCTGCATCTGTACTGACAACTAGATTGGTATTGCAGGAATTTAGGTTTCCTCGGGACCTTGGGGTAACAGATGCCTGATTTCTCTTTGTTCAGTACTGATCTGTTCATGGTAGTGAGGACCTTTAGGTCTCCAGACATTCACCTGATACCGATGGAGTCCCCACTTATTTCTACTAGTGCTCCAGCTCTACAAAGTGACATTGAAGATGATGATGGGGACTTCTCATCAGTTGCTCAAATTTCAGTTTGGGGCTTTCCCCCTCATTATTAAAGGAATATTTTCCTGAAGACTTTGAGAGAGACCAAATGTGCTCATGAAAGGAACCTTCAGGCTCTGTCCCTTTGCTATGAGTACCCTTCGGTGCCCCCACCTATATCATATGGGCCTCCTTCGTGGCTGTACTGAGATTTATGGGTGGCTTACTGCCAGCAATTTTCTAGGACCCCTAGTACCACTTGCCACCACGATAAGGATAGACAGTCCCCACCATCCTTTCTCTCTAGAAGGCCTGATTCTCAAGAATAGACCTGTCAGGAGCAGGAGGTGAGAGTGGCAAAGAGGTCACCCCTCCCATCATCATCTCTTCATCTCCAAATTAAGCTGTGTTGCCTAACACCCATCCTGGGATGATGAATTCAAGAAGTTCCAGAATCTCATTAAAAGGATAGTGGGCTCCTTATAGATTCCACCTGAGGAGGTTAAGGAGTCATAACATAAACTGCTCAATGTTTTGCATACAGTGTCATCTACTGGGATTGTGTTATCTATTTATGAGGCTCTACTGGATCCTACACAAGTAATCTAGCATACCCCAGCGAGAATACCGCCCACCTGTAAGAGGGCTGAAAAAAAAATCATGTTTCATTTAAGGATTTGGAATTTTTATTTTCCCATTCCTCTCCCAACTCACTAGTTGTTGAGGGTGTCCATGAACATGGAAGACAGCACTATGTTAAATCAACACTGTATGATAAAGATCAGAATCACCTTGATTTATTTGGTTGTAAATTATATTCGTTGGCTATTCTCTAATTTATAATCATCAACTACCAGGTGTTGATGGTGAAGTATAATCACACCAACTACTCAAAGTTTAATTAATTTATTGAGCATCTTGCCATGGGAGGAAGGGGTTCACAGCCTCAGCTCAGCCACGGGGGTGGGGGTGGGGGTGGGGAGCAGGAAAGGGGGTACACAGTCCCGGCTTTGGTGTCAGCAAAACCTGTGGAAGGGGGCCGAGAGAAAGGGGGCACATGGCCCTGGCTCCTAGTACAGCTGCGAGGGGTGTGTGCAGCCTTGGCTTTGGACGGAGCTGCAGGTCGAGGATGCGCAGCCCCAGCTCTGCCCCCATGCATGACTGCTGAAGTCGAAGTCACAAATGTCTGGTAAAGTCACGAAATCCATGACTTCTGTGACCTCCGTAACTAAATTGTATCCTTCATTATTATTATTCCCACAAAAAATAAATGTTTCCATTATGGCCCTTGATCTGGATTTATGCAATCTGACATGTTATGCTTGCACTATTTATTTACATCAACATTTTGGAGTGTTTGTATTTTCTTGATGCCATGTTTGCTATGCCTACTACTTCTGTCTCTCCAAAATGTTGCAGGTAAAATAGTTTCCCACTCTGGCTAAACCCCACACAGGAACCTGAATGCCGCCTTCATTTTTTCCATATCAAATTCAGCCTCATTCTTGCCTTCAGGTCTCCACTCAGCTTTGTTCTGTTTCTATCACAGTTCTGGTTTCCACATGCACTTGATGCTGTTGTTTTTATTACAGCACTGCCTAAGTGCTCCAACTGAGCTTTGGGCCCCAACGTACTAGGTGCTTTACATACACATAGTAAGAGACCGATCCCTTCCTGAAGCACTTACAATCTAATTAGGCCTTGTCTACATTAGAAAATGGTACTGTTTTAACTATATGGGGTATTCCTGTAAGGCAAGGGGAATAACTTTACTGGTATAAGTCGCCTGTATCTCTCTATAACGGTGTCCATACTAGGGCTTTTACCTGTATAACTATTTTGGTTAAAAGAAATCACACCCTGTCTGAAACTGTTACTTCAGTAAATCTTTTAGACTAGTCCTTAGACCAGGGGTGTCAAACTCATTTGCTATGGCAGGCCAGATTTGAATTAAATGTACTTCAAGTGGGCCATACACACCATAAATCAAAATGCTAGGCACAACCATTTTTATGTAGTATTATATTTTATTTGCTAGATATCAGTGATATAAAAACCGCAGTAAATTCACTTCTACAACTACTACTATTTTACGATTAAAAGAATCGATCAATGATTAAGAATTATAATACTGTGCGATGCCCCAAGACCACACTGTCCCTCTCCTGCCTTTTGGAGCATGGTGTCTCATGCACACAGTGCTCCACACGCTGCTGCCAGAGTACACAGATCTCGTGACAGCGCGTGATGCCCCGAGATCTCGTGGTGTTGCACTCTCTGGTGGCAGCTCACGCTGCTGTGAGATCTTGCGGTGTTGTAGTCTTTGGTGGCATCGTGTGCTGCCACGAGTCTTACCGCGTTGTACTCTCTGGTGGCAGCATGTGATGCTGCGAGATCTTGCGGCAGCGCGCAACGTCGCCAGAGAATACAACGCCGCAAGATGTTGCGGCAGCACGCGCTGCCGCCAATGGCCAAACAAAAAAGTTTGGTGTGCTGTATCTGGACCACAGGCCAGATGTTTGACACCTCTGCCTTAGATGATATTGCCAAAGAAGGGAGAAAAGTAGTATTACCTCCATTTTACATATGGGGATCCAAGGCACAGAGATTGAGAGTTGCCAAGGTTACACAGGGAGTCTGTGACGGAACCAGGATTTGAATCCATGCTTCTGAGTCTCAGTCCAGCTCTTTTTAATTTTCTCTGTTGTGCCCTATGCCATAACATAGTGATCCTTTTGTCTTTTTCTTGACATTCTTGACTTCATGTCATTTCATACTGCGGCCTATGCTTGTAACAGCCCCATTCATCTGGTGCAGCAAACACCTTCCCTTTCAAATCCTTCTTTAGAGTTTACCATTTCTACTTAACACTCCAGTGCTCATCTCTTCTTTTAGTACTGTTTGCTCCTTAATTGTTTCTGTTGTATCTGTGTGATTTCTTTTGTAAAGTCCCCAGGGCAAGGATCTTGTACACCTACATGTTGGTAAAGGCTGTGTATGTTGTATAATCTAAAATAAATCATGTACACATGTGGTAACCTGTCTTGTTTATAATCCGTAACATTTAATTTAGTGGCTAATTGCCAAATTACAAGATGGTTTTTGTTCAGTTGCGAAACATGAGAATAAATCCTCTATTGCTACTTTTGGATGAATTTTGTGATATTTTTGTTATTAGGGTTAATCTGATAAAATGTGAAAAAAATGCATTAACTGTACACTAATGGTAGCAAAATTTGTAAATATTTTGTGGGTTGCATAGGGATCCTGCAGGCCCTAAAGGTCTTCTCTACTTGCTGTGGTGTTTCTGAGGATTGTAGGGAAATTCTTAATAAAAATCAAAGCAAAAATTTATAAACATCAATTTAAATATGGTTTTTATACTTAATAAATTTTAACCCTGTGAACCCTAATTACACAGTAAGAGGCATGCCTACTGTAATTTAAGCCATATTTTAACTTGTGTGTCGTATCTTGAAAAATTAACTTGCAGATGTACGCCCAGTGGCACATTTTTGTAGGATGTTGTAGAGCGTGCTGTGCAGTGGAGATTAGGGTTTGGCTCTAGCCGTATATTTTTGCAGCCTAGTTTAATGTCAATTAAATCTAGATCATTTACGTTTACTTGCTTCTGTTGAAGTACAATTCTAAAACATGTGATTCATTCCAAGATTTTCAGCATGATACATTTATATGTTCTTTCCCTTCTTAATGTAACCAGAGGTACCCTCACGGGGCTGAATTTTACCCTCCAGTAGATGTATGTGCAACACCCATTGACTTCCAGTAACATTTAGTCAGTCAAAAATTTTACTTTGAGAATATAGTGAAAAAGCCTTTGATAGTATAGCCAAATACTTGCCCCCGTCTGCAATGGGATCAGAACCATGGTAGCTACAAGTATATGTCAAACACATTTGTTTTAGCAAAATTTCCCTGATCAGTATTTGTTCAAATCTTACTGCCTCTACCCATGACATTGTAATAATGAAAAAAATTCCATGGTCTCGGGAATCAGGTATTGTGCTAGCATCTGGGCAGGAATTATTACTGTTGTCATAATAATAAATATATTTGTAGTCATGATTGCTGATTTTACTGTGTCCAGGAAAATAGGTCTGTGTGCACATGCATGCACATGCTTTTATCAGGGTGTCGAATTTAACTGTGATTTATATAAGGTTTTTTATAAATATTTGCTAGCAGTCGCAAGAAATAAATGTTTTTTCTATACCTAGTAAGTGTTGTTGTAATTATGCTAGATTATTCATAGGGCAAATGTTTCCTTTACTTTCACAGTTCAGTGATTATAAACTCTTTGTTAGTATGATAATTTATTCCTAATTGTTGTTGTTTTTTTCCTTTTCATGGGTTATTAAATTGTCTAATGGGATTACTTTGATTTTTCTTACATATCTGCAGTCAGCTTTCTAAAAGGACCCCATCAATTTGAAAATCACAGTTCAGTCTGAAAATGTTACCTATAAGTGTTACAAGATACATTGGTGACTAAAGGAGGAAAATGTCCTCTAATTTTCACTTCATTTTGTGATTTTAATGGTACTCAGCTTTGCTGTTCCCCTGCGTAGTTCAGTTATTCTCTTTTTTATTTCATGCATTAACAAAGAGAACTTTTTCTTAACAAGAAAGAAAATGTCAGTATCCTCATAATAATTGGCAAGAGAATTTGGGGGTAGCTGTAATATCTGAGGCTTCTAAATCATCATTTGAGATTGACTAGCTTTCAATTTGACAGTCTTTTAATTTAGCCTTTTCGCCAAAATTGGAAAAGATCTTCCTTCAGTAACTTAAAAGGAAGCAGCAAGTACACTTATAAAATTCATCAGCATGAAGATTTGTTGACCTCTTTAGGAGGAGAGGTGGGAGAAGATGCAAAATTATCAATAACTATGTTATAACCCAGAAGATGTGATTTAATGAAGAAATCATCTGTGACTATTTCACAGATGAATGAGACAAGAAATCTCACTGAGCTCAAGTACACTCTATTCAACACAGTCTTCGCAGGAGCTCAATTTAGACCCTGACATGGAAGTTGCACTCATTGAAAGTCAGTGAGTCTCTTGTTCTCTGATCCATAATACCGTGTATTTGAAACAAGTAGGAATATAGATTATCGATTGGCTGAAAAGGCCTCTAACATTATCATCAAGCTGTCGTGACCTCTGAATTACTTTTTCTGCCTCAAATAGTCTGCACATGCTGAGGATATATGAATTGTTGATACAGATTCCTGCACACTATGAGGCCTTCAAATGCAGTCAGTGTTAAGGCTTGCCTGAGTGGTACTGACATACTTACATGCATCAGTAACATCAAAACATTCAAGTCAATCTGGCCTGCTTCACAAAACTTCAGTTTTTTCAAAGTTTTGTGAAGAAATTTGAAAGCTGAAGGATGAAGGAACAGTCCCAGTTGAAGTATCAAATAAAAGACTGGAAAAGTCTGAGGTTCTTTACCTCTTAGTTTTTTATACTCCAGTTGGCCTTGGGTTTTATTTTTCTGAAGCTAAACGTGTGTTAGATGCATCAGAAATTAGCTGAGTTTGAATGACAGGTGTGATACACATAGCTAATTCATTAAGGCTAATTCTACATTTAAAAATCAGCTGTTTCTAGTAGGTGCAAATGCAGCTTTCTTTCCTCAGTATTTAACACTGTTGTCCTGTTAGTGTAGATAGAGCAACCCAAGTTCAACAACTGTTGTACGAAAGAAAGCATGGATGGCCAGTGTTTAGAACTGTTGTTGGACCATGCTGTCTTAAATGGATGCTGAACCCTCGTGACCCTGTCTACATCATTGGGGGATGTATTTTCAACTCTGTTCATAGGAATATAGCCACGCTGGATACTTGAAGTTAAATGTCAGTTTCCTTTTTTATTTTCTTATTGCATTTTCCAAATTAAACAGATATACCAAAATATCAGATTCACCATAATACAGACGGTAAATAAAGAGGGTTAGGATAAAAGGAGAGGAGAGGAAGCGACATATCTATCTTTAAGGTCTACGTTAATCATAGACCTCTACAAAGTCAGCTCAGATTGCTTTGAATTTTTCAGGTGTTCCTCTTGTGTGGAATGCCAGTTGTTTGTTAGCTGTGAGGTCAGCTGTATCACTGAGCCAGGCATCAATGTTTGATGGGGATTGACTTTTCCATTTTTGCAGAATTAACGTTTTAGTGACCAAAGCTGAACATTGGAACTATGCTGCTTTATTACCAGGTAACCTCTGGGTAAAAATGTCAGTTTCTTAATGTTGATAGGGCTTAACATGTTTGACCTGGCTGGTAAAACTCATTGCCTATGATCAAAGCTAGTTCCCTACCAAATTCACAGTCCATTTTGGTCAATTTCATGGTCATAGGTTTTTTAAAGTCCATTTGACAAGTTTCAGATGTTTCATCTGAAATTTCATGGCATTGTAACCTGACCAAAAGAGAGTCATGGTGCTGGGTGGTGGTGGTTGGAAGGCTATTGTAGTGGGGCTATGGGATTGCTGCCCTTACTCCCGTGTTGCTGTTGGCAGGGGCGCTGCCTTCAGAGCTGGGCAACCAGAGAGCAGCAACTGCCGTCTGGGTGTCAATCTCTAAAGCCAGTGCTGCCGCCAGTGGCAGCACGGAAGTGAGGGTCGCAGGGTATGGGCGGTTGAGTTACTATAATACATCTGGGATTTCCTGGCAGCCTCTCTGCCTGGATTGGGGACTGGCAACTGGAGCCCAGTGCCCTCAGCCCTGCCACTCCCTGACAATAGCCAGATTTCACGGGAGAAATCAGATTTCATCGTCCGTGACATGTTTTTCACGGCCATGAATTTGGTAGGGCTCTAGTCATAGCCTGTGATTTTAAAGAAATCTTCAGAAAACATCACTATAAGCATTCAGTCATCTCTGTGCATTTGCACCTAAGGAAAGAAGTGAACTTTGCATTGCTGTGGTAAGTTTCTAAGTTATAGATTGAATTGATGGTTTATTATTTGGATAGCTTCTTATTATAGTGCTGCTGTAGTTAACTTCCATTCAAAGCCCATTCAGTGTAAATGATTTTTAATAAACATTTAATACATTTCATTATGGCTTTCTTATTAGTCACATGGCCATGGATGATAAAATCTGTTTTGTATTTCTTGCTTTACCTTTAAGAGTTATTTTCTCTTAGGAAATCTTCGTACTTATTTTAACTTGTGTAGTGTTCTGTAAGATATATGATTAGCTAATTTTGGAGAAACTGGTTGAAAAATAGCTTATAATTTTTTGAAACTTCTGTGCAACTATATATATATATATCTATCTAAATATCCATTCACTGAAACAAAGCTTTACAAATGCACTGAGTGCATTAATTGTATAGTATGACTAATTGTGACTGATCCGTTAAAAAGAATATTGCATCTAGTAACACGCTCCTACCTAAAGCGCTGCATGTATGAATGCAGCTACATGTTTGTCCAGTGCCTCCCACAATGGGCCCTGACCTGGTTGATGCCTGTGGATGCTGCCAAAGTATGAATGTTCAATAACTTGCTGAATTTAGAACACAGTTTTAAACTGCAGGGAAATTCAGACAAACAGCATAAGTTTTAATTGCAAATTTAAATGCTCAATTTCTAGGAAATACAGTAATTTGGCCACATTCTCTATTTGTATAGAAATAAATATAATAGCATACCTACTGCAGGTGTGCAAGGGGAAGGGATGAGCAAAAATTACTGTGGAAACAATAACTGTATGTACTGACTATGGGGCAGACTTATAAAGGTGCCTAGCTTAGGCAGTTTTGCAAATCTCACTAGGCAGCTGTCTGCATCTTTAGGTGCCTAATGATCTTTATAATTTTGGCCCCATGCCTTTAAATGCTCATTCATAGCAATGCATAGTTTTTGTATTGAAAACATTTTCTAATCATGTTTATTTCGCTTCAAAGTGTATTGATTGAGGTAGTCTGTCTTGCAAAAATATGCTTTCTCGGAGCAAATAATTCTGTTTTGAAGGGTGAGTAAAATACTTTGTGTTTGAATTACTCTCATTCTCCATAATAGAGAGTGAATGAATAGATTTCAGTTCCTGGGGTAGTACATTTTTATGACAACTCTGCATGACTTGAGATATTTAAAAAAAAAAGTCTGTGAGCATTTCTGAAAGAAAGGTGGCAGCATACTCTTCTACAAAATGTCTGTGTACTGAACATAATGGACTATATTGCTGTTTAATTTTTCATGTGTGTGGGTCAAAATGTAATACTGCAAAATCTAGAATTAAGATTGCAAAATAGTTTCCATTAATAATCCCTTGTTTTCACTTGATGTCTCTAGCTGTTTTAAAACTTCAAAGTTAGTACTCTGGGAATCCTTAAAGAGCAATGCATGATTAGCAAGTTCAAAAAAAAAGAATAATTAAAGTTAATAGTTTAAACATTTTTACCAAATATGAATTTTGAAAATATTATATTGTGCATAAAGAGGCTAAACACTTAAGCCTTCTCCTCCCCTATATTTCAGGTGTGTGAGGAGAGGCCTAACATATTTAGTGGCTTGTCTCCTGGCCCTTCTACCAATCAGTGTCAAAACTCATGCACCGTGGAAACAAAAATGCATTCTGGAGTAGTGGGCAAGGGAATGAGGTAGAAAGCTCTAGTAAGCAGGGCCCAACATGATTTGCAGAGACAGTGGGGCAGATTACTTTGGTAAAGAATATGAAAGTTTCATATTAGGTCAGACTTTCAGAATGGAGTTGATTAACAAGGGGGAGATAAAGTTTTCAAAGTGTGTTAGGTCTACAGAAGGGTGCATGCTATGTTTCATTAAAAAAGGGAAAAAAGAGTAATTTTATCTCCATGATTGGTTTCTCCATTTCTTTTCCCTATTCTTTCCACACTTGGACTGCCCTGCATCTTTCTTTCCCACTCCACGTCTACCTGCCACTAGTCCTTTATTCTACAGTTGGCTCTCCCTTGTTTTTCTCTCTTTCTCAGTTTCCATGGTTTTCACCTTTCTATCCTTTAGACTAATCTGTGCAGTCCTCATGTCTGTTGTTTATCCTAATCTTTTCACATCTACCATTCTAAGCTGTACAGTTGCTCCACCTGTCTGACATGTATGTACAATTGCTTCCCAGTGCTTGCACACACCAGTATTTCCAGTGTTCATAAATAATGTTCAGGAAGAAATTCTTGCTTGCCTCCCCTACACACATGAATGGTCGAGAAAATGCTGCAAGTTCAACTGTACAGTCTTCTGTACGCTCTTTTGGGCTCAGGAAGATCAAGAATTAGGAGCTTGCAGCTGTGGGTAGAATGGAGCTGGGGAGCACAAGAGGATGAGTGAAGGCCTAGTTGGGAGGGCAGTGGTTGGATTCAATTCTCAGCTCAGGCCTGCCGTGTGACCTTTGGCAATTTCCTTCAATTACTCTGTGCCTCCTTTCCCCATCTGTAAAATGGAGAGAGTACTTCTCTACCTAAAGGAGTGTTGAGGACAAAATCCTTTAATAATTGTGAGCTGCTTAGATATTAAGGTGATGAGGGCCATTCATGTAATAGATAGGAGAGGTGGAAGTGTCAGCATAGATATGGATGTCTTGTGGCTGGAGAAGAGGTTTCGGTGTGTTGTGGGCAATATTGAGAGGAGCTGCAGAGCCTGTTAGAGCTGAGTTTGCTGACTTTGTTACTTAAATTTTAAGTCCTGTGCAGTGCAGAAAGCTCCACAGTGCAGGAAAATTTAAATTGTGAGGGCAGCAGAATCCCAGGCTTTTCCCTCTTTCCCCTGAAGCTTGGGTTTTTTTTTCATTAGCTTCCAGGAAAGCTGCCTAGATATCCTGGAGCTCTGTCAAATTAAGTTATAAGATGCTATCTTTTTCTTTATGCATAGATACGAATCCTTAATTCTGGGCTGGGCTGGATTTTGCCAACAGTGATGAAATAAATCTTTCATATGTAACTGTAAACATATCAGATCTGAATATCCTTCACCCACAGGGAACAGATCTTTTGCCTAAGAAGGTGTCATTTCTTATTTGGTCATTTTTAAAATTGTAAGTGTACTTTCATTTCAGCATTGCAAATAAATGGGTATTGAAAAGTGGGTGTTGAATGGTTGGTTTGTCCAAGTGAATAATTAATATTGTTTTCTGATCAAGCAGATCTAACTTGAAGAGGTTAGAAACCATCTTGACATGTTTGTAGACCAAACCTAAACAAGTCTCTTCTATAGGGCTCTGCTGTGAAATACTCTCGTAGTATGAGATAGAATTCTTTATATCCAGCTTCTGAAAATTCTGTCCGAGGTAGCTTCTTATACAGCTCTCATCACCAAAGTTTCTGCGTGAATTCCAGTAGGGCACTGGATGGTAAGAAGACAATTTCTGCATCTAGTGTGTGATCTGATCCCTCTTCCATCTTCTCCCAACCTTGCTGCTGAGAATGGAAGTACCGTGATTCCTACAAGGTCACTGGCTTGGAGCCTTTTAAGACCTTGCTACAGTATAAACAAGGAGGTGTCTGATGAAATTTAAAAGCCAAGTACCTTATTAGGCTGCTGGAAAGGAGATTTTTCTTACCCTCCTTTCCCCAAATCTTCTGAGCTCGTGACTGTTAATGTTGAGAGAGTGAGGATTTTGCTCCTCCCCCGTTAGTCTCTGATTTTTGGTTGTTTCTCCCGTTGAATAAGCTCAGTTGCCATCTCTGCTCATAACTTTCCGGAGGAGTACCAATATGAAAGTTGCCCACATGGTTTGCATTGCAGCAGTAAAATTGCTTAGCCCAGTCAATTTTAGCCTGTTGGTGTTTGGGAGAACAGCACCAGTGGCGTTGCAGTGTTCTTTCTTCATACTCAGAAAGACAACAGTAAACTGCATCACATTTAGAAACGTTTCTTTACAAACATAAGTACTAAACTTTAAAAAAATTCTTATCTTTGGAAGAAATTAGTCAGTTAGAGCTCCTGTTCCCTCAAACTCATTTGCTAGGGGAAACTTCCAACTTCCAAGTGGGGAATTGATTTTTCATGCTCAAACTCTAGGCCACGCATAGGTTTGGGAGCCAGTGACTTCGGAGACTCTGTTTGTGGCTATGAACAAGTCACACATCTCTGCCTCAGTTTCCACATTTGTGAAGTGGGAATATCATCTTACTCAGGAAGAATCTGTAAAGGGGGGAAAACACACTAATTTTCAGTTCAGAGAGCTCTTTTAATATTTTTTTTAGAGAATGGTTTGCTAAAAACATACTGCTTGGGGTTTCAGCCTTTAACCCTAGGTCTGTACTCTAGGAAACAAGGAGCATCCACATGGAAGCTTGCTTCCATTGTCTTCTGCTGACCTTTGGACAACATAACTGTGTATGCAGGAGCTTCCCTCAGCTGCAGCTGCCTCCAGATCACCTTGAAAAGGGTTTTCCCCAGTGGTGATAGGAAACAACCACAAGTAGACAGACTCTGATACCCTCCTTCTTTTCTGCAGTATCCACTTTAATGGTGCTTTTTCCCTGGGGAAAGTTTGGGGGATGGAGAGGGAGACTAAGGAGGAGCCCAGATGGCTCACTGGCCTAGTTCCCTGAAATCCAGAGGCGTTCTCATTGACAAGTTCTGCAGAAACAGGAAAAGAAGAGTAGTGCATGCTGCCTAGGATATACACCCCTCTATAGGTGGTCGTTGAGAGTAATATGGGCCCTAGTTAATTTAGTTAGTTGGTTAAAGGAGAGGCTACAACATGTCATATTGAAAAGTGCACTGTGTGGCAAATGGCCGGCTTCTCCCTAGTGGGTCTCGCACTTTTGCCTCTTGCAGTGGGCCAGGGTGTCGCTGGTAACCCCGTCTTCCCTGGGAGGGGGGTAGGGACCCGGGCCGGCCCGCTCCTCTGGGTCCCAGCCCAGAGGCCCTCTGAGTAGCAGCTATGTGCTGCTGGCACCTCACTTGCAGCTGCAGGCTTTTCCCCTGGGCCACTCTCCCCCCTCTGTCTTTTTGGCTTCTTGAGCCCAGTACCTTCTTCAGGACTCCACCTCCCTCCCACACACCACTGTACTCCGTTCTGTTCTCCACTACGACTCCACACACCACTGTACTCCGTTCTGTTCTCCACTACGACTCCACACACC
>ML675690.1:3374949-3458642 GCA_007922155.1 Mesoclemmys tuberculata | reverse complement strand
GCTGTTCAAGTTTGGCCTCTACCTCAGATACGGTAATATCCACCACACTCCTCTGGTGTCCGGCCGGCCCTGTTCTCGGATCATCGCATGGTGACCGTGATGGCTTCTCTCAACGCAGAGATGCCTGGGCCGGCCTACTGGCATTTTAACAACAGCCTGCTGGAGGATGTGGGCTTTGTGGCGTCCTTCCGGGAGTTCTGGCGGGGGCAGAGAGGTGCCTTTCCCTCGGTGTGGCGCTGGTGGGATGTGGGGAAGGTGCGTGCCCAGCTCTTCTGCCGTGACTACACTCGGGGGGCCAGCTGGCGGCGGGATGCGGGGATAGAGCAGCTGGAGTGGGAGGTTTTAGAGCTGGAGAGGCATCTGGCCACCAGCCCTGAAGATCTGTCCCTCTGCGGAGCGTGCTGGGAGAAGCAGGGGGAGCTCCGGGCCCTCGAAGACCTCCAGGCTTGGGGTGCCTTCGTCCGATCCCGCATCCATCTCCTTCGGGAGATGGATCATGGCTCCCGCTTCTTCCACGCCCTGCAGAAAAGGAGGGAGGCCCGGAAGCATGTCATCTGCCTCCTGGCTGCCAACGGCACCCCCTTCACCGATCCGGTGGAGATGCGTGGAAGGGCCAGGGACTTCTACGCGGATCTTTTCTTCCCGGATCCGACCGTTGTCGCCACCTGCAGGGTGCTCTGGAATGAACTTCCCACAGTCAGCGTGGGCGACCGAGGCCGGCTGGAGCTATCTCTCACTCTGGCCGAGTTCTCGGAAGCTCTCTGCCTCATGCCCACTAATATATCCCCGGGCATGGACGAGCTGACTGTGGAGTTCTACCATGTTTTGGGACGTCCTCGGTCCAGACCTTGCCACCATCTGGGCCGAGTCTGAGGCCAGTGGAGCGCTTCCCCTGTCCTGCAGGCGCGCAGTGCTTGCTCTGCTACCGAAAAAGGGGGACCTCCGCGACCTTTGGAACTGGTGTCCCGTCTCGTTCCTCAGCATGGACTATAAAATTGTGGCCAAGGCTGTCTCACTGCGGCTAGGGTCCATGCTGCAGGATGTGGTCCATCCTGACCAGACCTACACCATCCCAGGCCGTAGCATCTTTAACAACTTGTATCTGGTCCGGGACCTCTTGGAACTTGGGTGTAGGGATGGTCTGTCGTTCGCCCTCCTGTCCCTGGACCAGGATGGACCACGGGTATCTCCTGGGCACCCTGCAGGCGTTCGGCTTCAGACCCCGTTTTGTGGGTTTTTTCTGGGTGCTGTATGCTTCCGCAGAGTGCTTGGTCAAGCTCAACTGGACCCTGACCGAACCGGTCAGCTTCGGGCGAGGAGTACGTCAGGGCTGTCCGCTATCAGGCCAGCTGTACACTCTGGCCATGGAGCTCTTCCTCTGTCTCCTCCGCTGGAGGTTCACGGGGTTGGTGCTCCGTGAGCCGGAGCTGAGGCTGGTCTTGTCAGCGTACGCCGATGATGTGCTCCTCGTGGTCCAGGACCCGGGCGACCTGGTGTGGCTGGAGGCCTGCCTGACCGTCTACTCAGCAGCCTCCTCCGCCCGGGTCAACTGGGCCAAGAGCTCTGGCCTGACAGTAGGGGCCAGGTGGCAGGCGAGCTCTCTCCCACCCGCGCTTCAAGCCATCCGGTGGAGTGCGGGTCCACTGCTCTATCTGGGCGTTTACTTCTCCACCACCCATCCCTCACTGGCAGAGAACTGGCAGGATTTGGAGGGCAGGGTGTTTGAGCGGCTGCAGAGATGGACAGGACTGCTCCGGTGCTTCTCCTTCCGGGGGAGGGCACTGGTGATCAACCATCTTGTCCTGTCCATGCTCTGGCACCGGCTCAACACCCTGGTCCCGACCCTGAGTTTCCTGGCCTACCTCGAGAAGACAGGTCTGGAGTTCTTTTGGCCAGGACTGCACTGGGTTTCTGCAGGGATTCTGAGTCTACCCCTGGAGGAGGGTGGGCAGGGCCTGTGCTGCATCCTCAGCCAGGTCCACACCTTCCGCCTCCAGGCCCTGCAGAGACTCCTCTATGGTGCAGGTAGTCCGGTGTGGAGCCATTTGGCGCACGTCTTCCTCCGCCGCTTCCGAGGGCTCCGATACAACCGGCATCTCTTTTTTCTCCACCCGAGAGGTCTTCCACGAGACCTCTCCGCGCTGCCGGTCTTCTACCAGGACCTCCTCCAGGCCTGGAGGCTCGTCTCGGCCTCCAGGCCCCTTGCGGTCACCAAGGGGGAGGATCTCCTTGTGGAGCCCCTGCTACACAACCCCCAGCTGCGTGTGCAGGCGGCAGAGACCCCCTCGGTGTGACGGTGGTTGGTCCTGGCAGGAGTCACCAGGGTCGGAGACCTGGACTACGCCCGGGGGGACTGGATGGACCCCCATGTGCTGGCTCGGCGCATGGGGGTTCCCACACTCCGAATCGCCCGACGCATACTCCAGGAGGTGAAGGCAGCCTTGCCCCCTACTGCTTTGATGTACCTCGGGTGGGTCTTGCAAGAGGGTGCTCCCCGCCCCCCCCCCCCTCAGCCCCAGCTCTCTGGTGCTTACTATCGGGCCTCGGCTCCGCGAACCCCCTCGGCCCCCCCATCCTCACACCCCAAGCCGGCTGCTTGATCTGCAGCCGGTCCCCTTCCAGACTGCGCTGAGGAACCATCTGTACGCGCTCGTGCGCCACACCCTTCACTTCCTTGCTCTCCTGTCCCGCCCGGACACCAAGTGGCGGAATCTGTTACCACCCTTGGAGGGCGAGGATCCCTGGTGGGCCAGTCTGTATTCCACCTTGACCCCACGGCCCGCTGGGGACATCAGTTGGCAGCTCCTTCACGGAGCCGTGAGCACGGGCGCGTACCTGGCGCGGTTCACCTCCCACCCTGACACCTGCCCCTTCTGCGGCGTGAGGGAGACCCTGGCACACGTGTACCTGGAATGTGCCAGGCTGCAGCCCCTCTTCCGGCTCCTCCAGAACCTCTTGCTGAGTTTCTGGCTGCACTTTTCCCCTCACTTGTTCATCTATTCACACCCCATCCATGGCCCCACGAAGTCACAGGACCTCTTCGTCAACCTCCTCTTAGCCCTGGCCAAACTAGCCATCTACAAGACCAGGGAGAGGAGGTTGGCAGGGGGGACTCTCTGCGACAGTGGGGTCTATTTCCGTTCCCTTGTCAGTTCACGTCTCCGGGCAGAGTTCCTCTGGGCAGCGTCCGCTGGCTCCCTGGATACCTTCGAGGAGCAGTGGGCGCTGTCTGGGTTCTCTGCTCGGTGTCCCCTTCTGGTTTCCTACGTTTGACCCTGTGACCCCCACGCCCCTTCCTGTTTTTTCATTTGTTGTCCCCCGTAATATGGGCCTGGGTCCAGTGGCTCCGCCCCTAGGCTGGGGGGGGGGAGCCTTTAGCGGTGGGTGGGCTTGCACCCACCCAGCTACCCTCAGATTCAAATAGGAGAACTTTCCTACTGCCCTCTGCCCTTGCTATACCACAACTGTCAGGCAGGTGGAGGTTATTAGTGTAGTTCCTCAGGGATTGGTCTTGGGACCGTTCTTATTTAACATTTTCATTAATGACCTTGGCAGAAAAAAGGGGAATGTGCTAATAAAATTTGCAGATACAAAGGTATTGCCAGTACAGAGGAGGACTTGAATATCATACGAGAAGATTTAGATGGCCTTGAAAACTGGAGTAATAGAAATGAGATGAAATGTAGCAGTGCAAAGTCATGCACCTAGGGGTTAACAATAAGAATTTTTACTATGAGATGGAAACATATCAGTTAGAAGCGACAGAGAAGGAGAAAGAGCTGGGTGTATTGGTCAATCACAGGATGACTATGAGACACGAATGTGATGTGGCTGAGAAAAAGGCTAATGCAATTTTAGGATGCATCAGGGGAGGCATTTCCAGTAGAGATAGGGAAGCATCATTACCATTATACAAGGCCCTAGTGCACTCATCTAGAATACTATGTACAGTTCTGGTCTCCCGTGTTGAAGAAAGATGAATTTAAACAAGAATAGGTGGAGAGAAGGGCTATTAGGATGATCAGAGGAATGTAAAACCTACCTTATGACAAAAATGAGAGTCCTGTAGCACGTTAAAGACGAACAAAAATTTCTGTGGGCATAAGCTTTTGTGGGCTGCAACCCACTTCATCAGATGCTGTATGCAGACTAACATGACTACCCCTCTGGAACTTTTTACCTTACAACAGGAACCTTAAGGAAGTTGGCTTGTTTACCCTAACCACACAAAGACTGAGGGGAGATATGATCGCTCTCTACAAATACATCAGAGAGAGAAATGCTGGGAAAGGAGAGATGTTACTTAAGTTGTTATTTAATGTTGACCCAATAACATGGATATAAACTAGTCATCAACAAGTTTAGGCTTGAAAAGTCAAAGGATTCTAACCATCAGAGGAGAGAAGTTCTGGAACAATGTCCCAAGGGTAGCAGTGGGGGCAAATAACCTAATCTGTTTCAAGACTGAACTTGATATATTTATGGAGGAGATGGTATGATGAGGTTGCCTACAATGGAATATGGCCCATCTGAGGCTGATAGCAAATATCTCCAGTTGTCTGGGATGGGACATTAGATGGGGGAGGGCTCTGAGTTACTATAGTGAATTATTTCTCAGCTGTCTGGCTGGTGAGTCTTGCTGACTGTCATATTTGGGGTTGGAGAAGAATCTTCCATCTAGTCAAATTGGCAGAGACCCTGGGTTTCTTTTGCCTTCCTCTACAGCATGGGGTATGGGTCATTTGCTGATTTGAACTAGAATAAATGGTGGATTCTCTGTAACTTCAAGGCTTTAAATCATGATTTGAGGATTTCAGTAACTTAGTCAGGGGTTATGGGTCTAGTGCAGGAGTGGGTTGGTGAGGTTCTGTGGCCTGTGATGTGCAGGAGGTCAGACTTGATGTTCACGATGGCATGAATCTGAAATTAGTTAATACTTGTAAAGAATTTTGAATGTGTGAAGTGTTTTGCTTTACTTGAGTGGTTTTAGGTCATCACTTACCAACATCCTCTCCTCGGCTGGTATGTTTACAGGTAGTTTGAATTTTGCCATGAGCAGTAATGCTTCAAACTGGTCCACCTGTCATTCCTCTGGATCCTGTTCTATACTCAGGGCATCTTGGGATGAGAGTGAACTAGGGAAGAGAAGTGAAGGAAAGAAAGAAAGGCAGTAGTGAAAATCTGGATAGGAAGTACTAAGTGAATGTACCTTTGTCCTTCAACACTATACTAACTTCATGGAAATTCAGAACAATTGTGTGAGCTTTTTTTCTACCTGTAAGTCTTATTGGATAGACTGAATCTAAATAGCTATATTGCTTTTCTTGCATGTAATCTCAGCCTTCTTATAAAACACACAAGCAGAAATTAAATTGCCTGCTAATATAGATATTTATCTATATCTGTTCTGTTTTCTGTTGGCTGACACTGATTGTGTGAACTTTTTCAAGAGAGAACCTAGTCATAAGGGATGCTTTAGAAATGATATGGCTAGTCTAAGCTTTCTTTCTGATCACTAGACTCATAGTGAATTTTTTTTGAGGAAGTCTTGCAGGTCAAGGTAAAAACACTTTTTTGTTAAGTTCCTTGAAGTTAAAATTTATAGAAATATTTCACCATTTTATGGGGTCTGCATAAGGCTTGTGCTTGGACTTCTTAGGAATATTTTAACCTGTATTTTAACAAAGCTCCATATCCTGGAACATAAAATAGTGTGAAAATTTATCATCAGCTTAAAACAGCTAACCTTCTCCCACTCTTATGGTCAGCAAGGTAGTAAAATTCCTCTTGTTTTTCATAATATGGGATTTGCTGTGCATTTCCTGGTATCTTAACAGCTGCAATAAGTTCAGAGGAAATCTTTATAATATTGTTCATAAAAGTATCTCTGTAAAATATATCAGTAAAAGAGTCTCTAAGGGGCTTTGATTCATTGCTTACATGAACATACCAGTATCTTGGTGCAGAGTAGTCCTCTCTTCCTTTACAATGTATAACAGCTAGTTGAATTAAAGTGTGTATCCTTTTTTTCCCCCTCTTCCAGATTGCAGCAGTCCTCAGGAAACGAAAACTTGACTATTATTTGCACAAACTGCTACCTGAGATTTTGCAGTCAACTTCCTTTCTGACTGCGAATGGAAGCTTGTATATTGCTTTCTTTTGCATTTTAAGGTTGGTAAACACTCTGCTAAATATTTGCAAATTACTTGCTATATAGTACCTTCAGTCTTTTTTTTATATGTAGACTTTTTCCTATATGCTTCCTTTTAAAAATATTGTGATTTCTCTGAAAAGGAGCCATACCTTTATTGGAATAATGAGAAAGGGTTCTCCCATCTTGTTTTCTGTCCATACTAATTCAGTGCATATTTTTCCTATTGTTTTTGTCAATATACCTCTTTGTGAATTAATTTTTTCCATGCTTTTGTACTTTTTTCTTATGCTACACAGATGTTAGGGTTTGTCTATATAGGGGAAACTGACTGATGTAACTATTTTGATATAATATAGCTATTCTCAAGTAACTCCCTTATGTGGATGCTATTTCAGAATAAAAAGTGATTTTATTCCAGAATAACTCCATTTTGTGAGCAGAGTAGTTATTCGGGAATAGAGACACTTATTTCAGAACAGAGTCCACATGGGGAGCTATTACAGAATACCTATTCCAGTCAATTTCCTTGTGCAGAAAAGCCCATTGTCACAATTCAAGAAGGAAGTATAATGACTGAAAGACAGAACAATCACATTCAACCAGACAGTCAACGAGAAAGCACTGGCAGCTGTATTGGAGCTCTGCTCTCCTCTTTTCTGAATAAAGAGTTACCCCACAAAAATAATTTTATAGGTATATTTACACCTACTTCAGAAAGGTAGAAATTAAAGGTCCATATCAATTAGCTACACCATTTCCAAAGGACTCCATTTGAAATCAGGCATCCTGTGGCAGGTATTACACGTAATGCAAGTGTATTAGAATGAACCTGACTTTCAAATTCTGTGCCACTTCATGACAAGGGATGTTGCCAGCCTTTTTAAGGACACCAGTAAAACTACCTTTAAGGTGTGGCTTTGTTCTGAAAAGTGACTTTAGGTAACACTTCGTTACTTAATAGACTTAGTCAATGTTATTACAAATTATAGTGGAGACTTGCTTTCCATTATAAACCTGACATTGGTCCACCTCTAACGGCCTCAAAAAGTCATTTCCACTTCATACTAATTTCCAGTTGAGGAGAAATTTGAGATGTGGGAGATTATTCATTAAACTGTGATGGGGAAGTGTGTGTGCACGCAAGCATGCACACACACGCACACAGCTTTTAAAAATGAACAAGTGCAAAACAAAACAAAAACCCTATTAAGTAATTCAAAACCCTGAAAAGTCAGTTTTAAGGTTAACTGAAGATAACAAGCATTTGAATGCATTGACTGAATTTGAGGCTTTCAAACAACTTTAGTTATGTACCTGCAGAGATGCTCTGAGGTAAAGAAGCAACTCTGGGACAACTTTATCTAGCCATACAATTCCATCCTTCAGTTATCCCCCAAACTCAAATGCTCTTAATTACTCTTATTACTCAAATTACTCTTAATTGTTCAGTGGTTGTACTGATTCCAGTCTTCCTTATGGCCATACAGTCCATAGAAGAGGGTGTGTTTCACAAAATCCTGATTGTGAATTAGTTAAGTGTCTAGGAGCTGGGCATGCTGGGGCTAAAATGGCAGACCTGGGAGAGGAAAGAGGGCTGCTGGGTGTATGTGCCACTGTTGAATGAGAGCTGTAACAGGAAGAGGCCAAAGATGGATGTGCTGCACCTGAAGGAAAGCTGCAAGTTGTGCTGTAGCAGGAAAAAGAGACAATAGTACGAGAAAGGTGTGTTGCTCTTGCTTGTAGTGAAGGAGGGCTTTGTGGAAGCTAGGAAATTCATCAGAGAGGGAGAACCAAGCTGAAAGGGACTCTGAGGAGAGGAGCCCTAGGAGTTGGTGCTCTATGAAGAGCTGGAGGCTGGTATCCTAGGGAGAGGCATTGGGAAAGAATGAGTATTTATGTTTTGGTCCGGTTTCCCTTTGGGGACAGACTATTCAACACAACTTTTTAGGGGTTTCAGCATTGGGAACCATAGGAAAAGGGTGGGCATGTGTTCCTCTTTGCTCCTGGCAAGGTATAGTAATGATCCTTGATGATAAGGGGAAAAAGAAGGGACTGTTGTGTGTTTGGGACATGTCCAGGAAGGAAGGAGGTTGTCTTCTGTTTGACTTTGTCTGCCTGGGACTGGTAGAGTTTTGGGGCCTAGTTGGTGGCCATGTCCCCGTAGCGACCTAACTGGGTTGAAGACTGAGAGAATGCAATTCTTATGTGACTCCCAGTAGATGGCTAGAAGAGAGAGAATCCCTCAGGGAACAGCCAGAAGGGAGAGGGCTGAGAGTGCTGCAGAGAAATGCTTATTATTTAAACATGAAAGTATGCCCAGAGCCAAGGGCCTGAGATAGTCAGGCAATTGCTGAAATTTTCTGGATTGATCAGAGAACCACTGTTTCTCACCTTCTGAGCTTAACTGTTGCTCTTTGAACCATCCAGTGATTTCCTTAGCTATAAACTTGGAAGCTTTTAAATTCTCATGGACCCTTTTCACCAAGGATATATTAGTCCTCTGCATTGGGTGCAACTACAAAATAAATTTTTTCAAAAATCCTCCTGATAGCTCTGTGCTCACATCCCTTGAGAAAGCTCTCGAGTACTTATCACATAGAGATCCTGCAGAAAATCCACTCTCCTGGAAAAGACAACTGGTTAGCCTCAGCCTCCAGATGATAAAAGGAAATGCTTCTTCCAGTAGTGTAAAATCTTCCTGACACTCAAAAAGAGAAGAGGGCTGCAGTCTATCCTGGATATCTAGGAGCAAAAATTGGTATTTGCTCAAGAAAAAATTCAAATGGTCATACTTGGAACAGTCACATCTAGGGAGTGTAGCCAGTTTGCCTTCCTGCACCCTGCTAAAATTCGCTTGCATATAGGGGTACTTCTCAGCACTGGATGCATGTAAGTTTTTGTAGTGGAACAGCACTAGTAAATTTGTGTTTTGGGCCAGTGTCTCTGCCTCTTATTTCACAAAATGTTTGGCAGTTGTCTCAGCCTTCCTGATGCACTCTATATGAGGCAGAAGCAGGCAGTGGAGACTTCTCAGGGCTATTTCCATTTCAGACATGTATAAAAAAACCTCACTGTGGTCCGTGCTCAATAAATATACAAAGCACAATTGCTTAGCTGCTGCTTCTAGGGAGCAATCTTGCTTCAGCCTCTCAGCCCTTCAGAAACAGTTTCTGAAGTAGGGGGTCCCTTTCAGAAATTTATTTTTCAGTGATATCCCTTATTTGAGCTGGCCAGATTTTTGAAGACTGTTTTTGGACACATACTACAGAGTTTTCTGATTTAACCCTGGTATTATTGAGGTATTTACACCTCCCTTATAATCTTCTTGCTCATCTTCATGTAAGGCAATGTAATGGCATGACATTCCCCTCTTGCAAGTGCCCCCTTCTGGTTGGGTGTGTCTGTGGTCTTCAACCAGTCCAGCCATGGTATTGGGCCATACCCACAGAACTTCCTCCGTGGCAGCAATGGTTTTGCCTTTTTAGTCTGTTCTGGCCCCAGCTCTCCTCTTTACAGTTCAGTCCCTATTCCAGGTCTTACTGTTGTCCATTTGTAGGCCCACTTCCCCAGTGGCCTTTGCGGGAGACTAGTCCAGGGCCCGTAAGAATAGCAGACATGCGCTGCTGTGTCCCTTTAGCAAAACCATTTTCAGTTCCCTTGGCCACTTTCCTGTGGCACCAGCCTCACTGATGCCTTATCCTTAGCCTCAGGGCTTTTCTAAGTTCAGGCTTACCAGCCAGCCAGGAGCTCTTCCTCACTCCCTGGTCCCTACTAGTAATGAGCTTTCCATTGTACTTCAGTTCCCTTTGGCCAGCCAGGAGCACGATCTGCACTCTTTTAGCTTCAGTAAGGAACTGCCTGTCTCTGGCTCTGCAGCTCCTTTTTATAGGGCTCTCTTGGCCCTTGACTGTCTGCTCCCTGCAGCCACTCTTAGCCCACTTGGAGGACCTCTCCACTGCTCTTTCCCTGGGTGTGTGTGGCAGGATCCTGGGGCCTCTGGGCCTAGTCCACCTCATCACAGGTAGGTACGTTTTCCACATTATGCTGTCTGTTGCAGTTAATGTTATCTCATTCTTTGGGGGCATCCCTTGAGCTATTTAGTCTCTAGTAATGTGATTCTTGCAGAGATGCAATTTTTAGAGAAGGGAAAATTGCTTCCCTTGTTAGGCTGCTTCTCTGAAGTTTTCACCTTGCAGGATTATAAATCATCCATTCACCTCCCTTTGAGTTGGAACAGAATCTGTTTGAGGTGGCATTGGATTTTACATATCTATTTTTATATCCTTTTTGAGCTGCTAGTTTTTTTTTTTTTTTAGTCATTTTTAGTTTTAATGATTGGATTTCTCTGGGGAGATTTCACTTTCTGTTCTATTGGAATTGATTGGAAGGTTCCAATGATTGAGTTAAGCACAAAGCATCCTGGCTAACAGCTAGTAAGGTGTTTGGCTTGTGCTCAGACATTTCTATTGCCCTTGAGAATTCTACCTTCCTCACACTAGGGAGTGAAGAACCAGAAATGGGAACCCTGGAAAAAGATACCTTTAGGGAAACAGAATTTCAAATAAGTACCTTGCCATAGTCATTGTGTTAATACTTTGTACCTATTTGGCACCCTTCATCCAAAGATGTTAAAGTAGTTTAAAAAATGTGTTAAGTGTTTTATGTATGGGGAAACTGTGGGACACAGGCTGAGGCCTTGGATACATTTTTGAAAGGCACCTATGTCCAATTTTCAAAAGTAATGTGGGCACTTAGCATCCTCAGTCCCATGCTCCTAAGGCACTTAAGCACTGTAGAAAGTATTACTCCTGGCCTATACACTTGGATTGGTTTAACTAAAGATGTTATTGTAAGCAGATTTAGTTAAACTAGTGCCAACCCTTATGCAGGCACTTTTATATTGGTTTAAACTTGTCTTATATTGGTTTAGTTTACAGGGGCAAGTTAAACCACGTTAGACTAATGGAAGTGTGTCCACACAGGAATTTTTCCCAGTTAACTAAATTATTGCATTTTTGTGTGTAGACAAGCTGTAAACTTGGGAAAGGTCACACACTGAATCAATGGCAGGGGTCAAAATGGATCCTAGGTTTCTGATGCCCAATTCCCTGTTCTAGCCACTAGACAACACAACAGTAACCTTGTAATCCGAAACATTATTTCTACCTATATTTTTAGTTTCTCCATGCTCCATTCTCTAAGAAATGCTCTTGGCATTTGAATTTTCAGATAGTTGCACTATGCAAAATGTCTGTCTTTTGAGTCTTATTATCAAATTGAAAATGTAAGTATTAATAGAATGATTCAAAATGATGCTAAAAGAACAGATTCCAGTAATAATGAACGTTTTGCTGTTTGCAGCATTTGGCATTGTCCTGTGAAATTATCCTTCTGTAGCCGTGGGAATGTATAGTGTGTATAATTACCATTACATCACTCATTGCTCATTCCCTGACTCTTCTCACTTTTGAATATAAACTGGTCGTATTTGTTTGCATTATTATGTTTTTGTGGTATAATAAGAAGAAAGATAGAATGAGACAAAAACTTTTTCCTTCCTAGGACAAGGATAAGATTGAGCTGTTCCAAGTGGTGTTTCTAATTTCACCTAGTTCTTTATTATGTGTTGCCATTTCTCATGTGTAATTTCATCTCTTTTCATTGCCCCATATGAGTTTATCATGTTACTTGCCCTGTTTTATGAGGACAGAGTCTCAAATGAGACTGTGCTGCTGAATCAGCTGCTATTGCTTGTTAAAGCACTGTGTACAATCTTTCCATTTCACAAATACTCCCATTCCTTGGAGGTGGTTTATTGCCTCCTCAGTCCATTCCAAGTAGGCTGGATATGCAAAAGTTTAGAATCAAGTTTTTAATTACTGACTAGACAATTGGGTTGCTACTGTAATTTACATTTAGCAAACGTACTTTGTTTTTCCCCTTTTCACAGAAACACATTTAATCTTTGTCCAAAAGCTTAATTCCTTACAGCTAGTCATTATTTTGTGTAATAAATACATTTTTCAGGACAATTTTGTTTGTTAATGTGCACTGAACTTACAAGATTTTTTTTTTGATGAAGCTGTGAACTCCTGGGGTGATATCCTGGTCCTATAGAAGTCAATGGAAGATTTGCTATTGAGTTTAATAAAGCCAGGATTTCACCCCTGGATTCCATTCTCAGCTCTTACTTTGACTTGTTGGTTGACATTAGAGATGTCGCTTCACATCTCAGCATCAGTTTCTCTATCTGTCTTCAGGACATCAAATAAGTGCACTTTACATCAATTGTCTTCTGATTCATTTTATTACCTCATACCCACCTCCTTACACCTCTGAATCTTCTTGAAGAGGCTATCCTGACTGCAAGAGAGACAGTAGCAGCCATAGTTTTTGTGCGGTTCTACATAACTCGTATCTTCTTTAACCTTTCGTAAATACCACTTTGGAATTAAAGTACTATCTGCTTTAAAATAAAAATCCTTTGAATGAAATGGGTGCAGTACTGGTGCACCTCAGAGATATTATGGGACTTAGTGTTTAGGAAGTGCCTAGAGGTCTTCATTAAAAGGAACCATGTAAGTGTAAGACTGTGTCTAGCTTGGTGGCAAATTTGCTGCCGTCAGATTGATTTATCCAGATCAATTGAGCGGAAGTGGAGAACCGCTCAATGGACCTGGAAATTAACGCTATTATCCACCTCTGCCAGGTGGAGTAATGCTGTGTCAATGGTTTCTTGTCGTCTCAGCAAACTGAAGACACCATGGTAAGTAGGAGTTAGGATATTGACTGGAGATATGCAAGGTACTCTGTAGTTTGCGTATCTCCCGTCAACTGCCACCGAATTTGGTGGCAAGTGTAGACATAGTCTAAAAGTATTACTATTGGTGTCTGTGCAATATGGACTAATTCAAAGGGTGCAGTGTGTATCTATTGATGGCAAATGGAGATGAATACAGCCTTACATTGAGCATAACATATGCATTATATATTAACTTTCTTTGCTTTGACATGTTATATGATAGATATAAAATTACATTTTCAGGAGAATACTTGGAAAATTCTACTTTTGGACTCCAGGCTTTGGAGCTGCTTTACCGGCTTCCTATGTGGCCATTCTCATTGAAAGGAAAAGCAGGTACACTTCATGTTATACTCTTTCATTATTATACCTGTTCCTGTGCTTTGAGTAATATGAGGAAATTCAAATCACTGCCACTTGTAAAAGTTCTTTGGACCCAAGCTACCAAAAATGTAGTTCAGTTGAAATAGAATATATTTTTTAAACCCACACAGAAGGTTAAGAAGCAACAGTAGGAAAGTGTAGATTTTACAAACATATATAGTGTAACTTTTTTGGACTGGTAGTGTAACTGAATGCAACTGTTGCTTATATATACAGTAAGTGACTCAAGTTGGCTATTTATATCTTAGTTTCTTGCTAATAAAGCTGATATTTAGTCAGTTATAAACTAAAAAGTGTTTGTATTCCTGTCAATGGAATAGTCTGCATCTAGAGGTCAATATACACCCAAGTAAAGTTCTTCTTTAAGATTAATAGAAGTATTTCATGCTTTTGCTAATAATTTTATAGCTAGTGATCATTCTTTTATTGTTTATGATATTACTATTATTTCTAAGGCACGAATCACTGTAGTATCTGAGTGTTAGTTTTGTAAAATTTATGTAATGTAATCACTTGGGTTAGAAACAACAACTCTTTACCTTCCTCCTTCCTGATGTTAAACCTTTTATGTTCAGACGATTCAGAGGTAGATGGTACATTTCCTTGAATCGGCAGCTGGTACTGTTTCTGTGTCTTAACGAAAAGCTGTCGTACTAAACGTTTTAAATGTGGCAAGGCTCTGTCAGTCTCACCTATGGCAGCAGCAAATTCACTGCCTTGGGCCAACCCTGTGAGAACGCCCTGCTTCAGTAAGTGTTTTAAATCTGAGTTTTAGTGTCTTTTGGCTGACATGGGAATAGCTATGCATAGTAAAAGATGGTCATTCAGACTTTGCACCATCTAGGGCGTTAAGGGTAAATACTAGGACCTTGAAATATCCCTCGTATTGATAAACAGCTTTCACTAAGTATTGGACTGACTAACTTTGGATGGTTTGCTCCACTTAGCAGAAAGGCCACTATATAAATCAGTGGTAATTTCTTGATGGCTTCCAGGTCATGCCTTGGTAAAGCATGCCACACCTCTTTCAGTATTGAGATGGCCAAAGCATAGATTACCATAAATACAAAAGACTGGAATGGGAAGAGGAAGAGCACTTTCAGCTATCGTGCATGTATGGAACGTTCATTTACAATAAGGCCAAAAAGACCTTGCATCTGAGACTGGTTGCAAAATGCATGTCTGCTATTCCAGCCCCTGGCTGTCTGATCTTTGCCTCTCCCCTTATTACCTCTTTTTTCATTCTCAGTTCTGTGTATTTCCTAGCATGTATGGAAGTGTTGTCCTTACCACGTTGTCCCTCCCCATCAACTAGCACCTGTTGCTTGTGGGATGCATGGAGATGTCCTGGTGGGTGAAGGCCTTACCTCTGGCTGCCCACATTCCCTACTCAGCTGAATCTGCTCCCTGGTACCTGAGGAGTTGCTAGAGCAGGTTAGTGAGGGGCAGCCACATGAGTGGTCTTCTTTTGAAGGTACCGCCATGGATATTAGGGAGCATAGTGCAGTGGGAAAGGGGAATGAGAGGTGATAGTTGCAACACTTTTAGTGGCTTTGACAAAAGCGTGGCAGGAAGCATGTGCAGAGTTGAAGGGAAGTGGCACAGGCCTGAACATGTTTTTGTTGTTTCCCTTGCTCTAGGGCCTGCCCATACCCTGCCAAAAAGATTCTTATAAACACGAGCAAAAACACCTATATAAAACCTTAAAAACATCTGTGCATGCTCTTTGAAGGGTTGCCTCTTAAAATATTTGAAATTCTTGCAATTAGTTAATTAAAAAAATTATATTTGACACACTGCATTTGGACAGAAGGTTTTATGATTATTCCATTTAAAAATTGGGTCAGACTTCGATCAGTATCCCAAGTGTTTAGCAGTTCTTAATTCTTTCCATAATATTCATTCTAATTTTGTGTAGTTGAGATATGTTTCTTTATCTGAAAGTAGTTCTTGAATATAATCAGAAGGTTTTCAAAAGGAGAGTACATTTCTAAGAGTAGTGTTTAATATAATTGGAGGGGAAACAACATTAAGTGGTAAAACTACTGTCTGATTGTATTTTACTTTTGTTTTGTAAGTGAGTTACTTCTGTGGTAAGTCTTGGAATCTGGCTGTCTGATATTTTCCTTTCTGGAGTTACTTTGCAGAGGGTGGATTCACTCTGGCAAGGTTTTGCTTAAGCTAGCTGCTTAGATTCCAGAACTCCTTTTGGCTTCAGTGTTCCATTCCATGGTATAAGCAAGTAGATGTTCTGCAGTTGTGCCAAGGACAAACGCCAACTTGAGTTTTACTGCATGCCTGGTACAGTGTTGCTCCGTGTGTGTGTGTGTGTGTGTGTGTAGAGAAGTACTTATGGTAGCATATTTGTGAATTGCTTCTAGCTCTCTAAGTATGTATGAACAAAGGACAGAAACTGATCACAGTCCCATATAGTTTTGGATTTAGTGTAAAAATGGAAGAAGTTGGAAAAACTTGCAAAATTAAAATTAAACAAATTAGTAAAATGATGCAAATGACTCAATAAGACTCCATGGCAAATTAGGATTTTCTCAAATTTAGTACTAATGCCAAAAAGCATAAACTTTTATCATCAGGTACTTTCTTCAAGCCATTTGCACCCTGGGGATGGGTGGGTGCATGAATGCGCGTGTGTGTGAGAGAGAAAATGAAAGATGAAAACAATATGTATTGCTGTGTGTGACGTGTGTAAAAGATGACAAAAGCACTTACAGCACAGCTATGTAGTTTTGTTATGAAAGGATATGTTTGGACAGAGCAGAACCCAAACCCTTTGACCAAGGCCAGTTGGCTGTGAAGTGACTTCCTGCATAGGGTTTGCCTTAAATTAAATGTATATAGAGTGTTTAAAACAGTCTAACTTTGGGAAGTGAGTTTCTGAGAGAGGCAGTCATCCTACAGTGATGTGTGTCATATAAGTTCCCATGCAGGAGCAGTGAGAAAATACTGTTTTCTTAAGGAAATTTGTCACTAGTGTGTTGATGCATATAGGAAATACCCAGTGATGATATCCAACCGGTTCGCAACGGTTCGCAAGAAACGGTTCTTAAAATAGAAAAAATTCAGCGAACCGGTTCTTAGCGCTCCCCGCCGCCAAAATTGACGAGGGAGGATCAATTTCACTGCGGGGAGTGATTCTCCCTGCCCCCGAAATTGACGAGGGAGGGTCAATTTCACTGCGGGGAGTGATTCTCCCTGCCCCCGAAATTGACCAGGGAGGGTCAATTTCATGGTGGAGGGCACTGTGAAGTTTGGGTGCTGGGTTGTTGGGGTGCTGTGTGCATGATGTTTAAGAACCTATTCAGAATAGGTTCTTAAATATCACCTGCCTTTATAGAACTGGTTATTGGAAATTTGGGATATCATCACTGGAAATACCTAACATCTCTTAGCAAAGGATTAGCATAAAACTGGCACTGGGAAAACAAAGTATTCAAATACTTCATGATAATTCTAAAACAAGTAAATAAAATATGCTGTGCAGGAGGAGAATAGACAGGTGTTGTCAGCTGACTGTGTGGTGTAGTGGTAGTATTAATTAAAAAAGAAAAAAAAAGCTGATTAAAAAATAGTATCAGAAAGGAGTTGGAGTTCATAGTCTATGTAAATACAGTTGATGTTTTAATGCCAAATATTTTTGTTAGATGTGATATTGCTGACAAATGTAATTTAAATTAGTGCACTGAAATATGTCTTTCTAATTGTAGCTGTATTCATTTGTACACTCTATCACAGAAAAAAAGCTGCATAATTTACATTTAACTTTTATAAACAGCTGGAAAATCAGACTTTTGACACTAACATTCCTGGCAAGTACAAATATTTCTGTATTAGGTTTAAAAAAGAAAGTTGGATGAAAACAGGGAAACAAAGAAACTACTTGTTTTGTGTTTAGTGTATAAACATGTTTCTGGCCCTTTAAATTTCAGCTAGCAGCTGGCAGGAACACAAAACATAATCACTTAATCGCTTCCCACATGGATACCCTATTTTAGGTTTCTCGTAGGCATTTGCTTGCACAGCATCCCTGTCAGGCTCTGAATTCAGGAACAAAATGCTTGTAAATCAGACTGCCCATGTTGAGTGGTGGGGTTTTTGTGTGCTAGACTACACTCTTGTACCCTATATAAACCTTATAAAAAGGCAGAAAAAGAGGAGTAGTTTTATATGGGCAAGCAAAATACACTATACTCACTTCAATGAAACACATTTTTTAAACAGACTGCTTTGAGGTTTGTACAGTAATGGACAAATTGGCATGGTAGTTGACATGGTAAACAGCTATGTAGCAATTAAAGCTATGAGAGTTTTTGAACTAGTTAATAATTGCAAACAGACTCCAATTGGTGTGCAGTATATTACTATTTCTCTTTTTCTGTAGTTAAAGATCCATGTTCTTATTCTTACAATATATTAGTACAGTTTCTCACTGATGAAAACGGTCATATCAGAACATAGAGAGATAAGTTGGGTGAGGTCATACCTTTCAGTGGACCAACTTCTGTTGGGGGGAGAGACAATTTGTGGACAGTACTAAAATTTAAAAATCTGAAATTTAAATTTAATGCACATGTACTTTTTCTCCAGAAAATCAACATTTAGAAATATTCTGTATTTATGCAAGGAGATTGTGACAATCTCATTACTAGCATTCAATAATTAAATGGACAGTTACTTAGTTACTAGTGATTTCTGAGGGTATAAATTAAATTTGATACTTAATCACAGTGATTCTTTCTCATGTATACAAAGTAAATGTCTTGCCAATTTTGGGTTCATGTGTTCTCTCCCTGTATTCTCCTCTCTAAGGGAGGAAGATAGGGAGAATTTACCTTAATCTAGAGCAAGAATTTTCTGTTATTAGGTTCAAGAAGGAGTATCTAATGAAGTGCTTTCCCTTTCATTAAAGGCATTAGTGGACCTTTGTCCTTCAAGATTATTTCTGTATGTATTCCATGTATTTGTTGCTTTAACTCTTTATAAGTAATTGGTAAAGTCCCTGGAAAATTGTAGGTGTTTTTTACATTACAGATAAAGGAAAAATGTTCTTGTGAGGAAAGTATTTCACATTTAATTTCATGGATTCGTCACAGAAAATTAACTAAATGAAGGTTATTCTGACTTTGCTTATAAGGTTTCAATGATTTTTATTTTGGACAATATTATAAATATGGCAAAACTAATGAACATGTACTTGCCCAATGCAAAATCGTTTTTCCTGCCTGCTACTATTTGATAATTGAGTTATGATATTTCGCTTAGCTGTGTTAGATGAATAATTCATCCAAATTGAGATGACATGTAGCTTTTAGCACGGGTGCTATAAAACATGATTTTTTCCCCGCATTATTTCAAACTAATGTGTATATTTTATTCTTAATGATTTTATGAATTCATAAAATTCCCTGCCTCTGAATTTAAAGGGATATCTCCAGCATGTGCATAGCGTTGGTATGTACACACTACTGTTACAGGTATTTTTTTAAGAAAAGCTATGCCCATATATAGACACAAGAACCAAAGTTTTGCCCAACTTCCTTAACTTTTCCAAATTATTCAAGGCCATAGTCTCCTTTCAGGGATCAAATCAATAAGACATCAATAAGAGGTGTGCACATATCTGAGTGGATACTATGATCTTAAGGTTCAAAGACCTTTTACTAGCACGTGGTTCTAGGTGCTGTGGGTGTTTGGAAAGGAAGGAGTACCAAACAGAAGTACCGCAATACTGTTGAGTGAGCTATTGAAATGTTATTCTGAGCCTTGCTGAAGCCCATGCGTTAATGGGAAATCTCACTGGAAAGCATCTGCCTAATTGATTTCCAAACCAGAGAGGTCTGTAAGCTTAACCAAACTCCAGTGATTTCTGATGTTTACCCATCCCTAATTATTTTTCAAGAAAAGGGTGTTGCTCTCAATTATATATTTTGCAGACTGAGCCTTTCTTTTAATTTTGTAACTGAAGAAGTAGTTACGCACATTTATTAACAATTAAAAAGTAAATTTAATCTGTTGGTAGCAAAAATAAATATTTTAAAATTTAACTTATAATTATATACATCTTTACACAGTTAGACCTGTATTGAAACTAATTGTCTTACATCTGAGGCCAACTCTACATGACAGACCTATATCGGTATAACTATGTTGCTTAGGGGTGTGAAAAATACACACTCATGAGAAACATAGTTATACTGACCTAGCCCCTATGTAGACTGTGCTATGTTGACTGGAGAGCTTCTCCCATCAATATAGCTACTGCTTCTTGGGATTAAAGACCCCAGCAGGAGAACTTCTTTAATTACACCAAAGTAATTCAGTAAATTACACCAAAGAAAACTAATCACAACTGTCAAACTGTCCTGCAGCGACTCAGAAGCACGAGTACCAACCTCAGGGCAGACTGTTAAGAATCATGGCACAACCCCCAAATTCGTTGAGTTCTATGCTTAGATTTCACCAACCAATTATTAAGTGTAAATGTCTCAGGCACTGTAACAGCCTTAACAGGGAGTCACAGGCAGCCCTCTTCGATACTCTGCTCTGTCTTGCCATTCAAGAAAGCTTATCTTTTTGATAGGTGACTCCTTACACCAAGAATCTCAGCAATATTCAGGTTACTCACAGTTGCAAAGGTCTAGTCACTTGCCCCAAGTCAATTGCACTTTAGATCTCTCACTGAAGAAAACACTAGTTGCCAATCCTGTAATAAATTGTCTAAAGATTTATGTAGGAAAAGGAAATTACATTTTTTATAACGTTAAAGTAGGTAAACGTGTGTGTGTGTGTGTACACACAACACAAATGAGTTACTGTCTTAAGTTTCAAAAGTAATAGCTTATATAATAAGCAAATTCTATATGGCCTTTAGGGATAACCCAGCTGAAGCACTGGGGATCTTTCACTTATGCTTAGTAATCCTTGCCCCCTTCCTCCCCTTCCCCCCCCCCAAAGTCCAAGCAGCATAAAGATACAGTTCCTCCTTGTTAGACGTTTTTATTCTTTCCCCTCCCTGCCTTCTGTTTTGAGCTGCAAATTCAGCTGATGGAAGAAATTCACTTGCAAGACTCATCTTCATGGGGGAGGAGAGTAAACAACAAAGTCTTGTGTCCTTTTTAACGTTTCACTCTAGTCTGTTTGTTTATCAATGGGCCTTTCTTGTCAGGCAGGATATAACACCTGCTTTTGGATACCAGCATTTTACACTAGTAAATGTCTGTCTCTGGTCTGGTGATTTATAGAGTTACAGAGGTTTACAATTCAAATGATCAAATATTACCTTATAATATAGGATACAGATGTTATAAGTGAGATTAATGCATGCAGCAATTTACAAGCATTCCATAAAGTCAAAACACTAAACACATTCTTGTAATTCTAATACTAGTTTTAACAATACTAACACACAAGTGAGCTGGACTGATTTCAGCTATATATTTGTCAGTATTTAGTTGAGGCATAAGAGCCTTGGCAAGAGCTGGCACCTGGTCTGCAAGTGTAACCCCCTTGAATCTAAATAAAGCTCTGAAGAGGTTTAGAAGGGATCCTTTTTGTTTTTGTTTGTTTGTGTTTCTCCTACAGGTATCCTGTAGGCCGAATTAATGTTTACATACTGGCAGTTAACATAAGTGTGTGTCTTATAGCTATAGCTAAGTTGTGTCATTGGTGCTGTTATAAAATCTAAAGTTTAGGACATTGTAAATTTGATTGTAAAAATTGCTCTGGGCTGCTTTTGACAAATGTTTGGTATAAGAGCCTTCTTTTGGGGGAAAAAAGTTCAGTATATTAGACAATCTCCTGAAAAGGAAGACTTTAATCAGAAAAATATGAAAGATAAGTGGGAATTGTTTTAAGAATACTTTACTAGATACCTAAAAAGCACAAGACCATAATTGAGTAAGAAGGCTGTCTTGGTTAAAAAACTAACCTGGTTTAGAGGAAATGAAGGCAGCTATAAAATATATATCAGCAATGGAAGAAAGGGGAAGTTGACAGTAATGACTATAAATCAGAAGCTAGGAATTGTAGAAAATTGATAAAGGAAGCCAAGGGACACAAGGAAAAATGTATGCTCAGTGTAGTTAAAGACAATGAGTTTTTAAAGTATATTAATGGCAATAGCTACTGTAATATATGTACTTAAGTATGCACATATGTAATGTAATATTTCTCTGGCTTTTTTGGATTTGTCATTTAAACACAGTGTATTGCATTTTATTTCAGCTTCATGTTTGTGACTATACAGTGTCCTTGAACTTGAGATGGTAATTCCATAACTTCCTTTTCTCCAGGAGTTTTATGCTTTAACAATTCTAAATGATAGTAGGTTGTAATTAAGCTTATACATCACCAATAAAAAAAAATACTACCGAACAAAACAATCCCTCCTGCAAATTTTGGTCTCTATTTTTTTCTGTTACTCTAGAACAGAAAGAGAACAGATTTTATTGATTTGAGACAACTTTTGGTCTTTAGCCATTCATTATTGCTGCAAAGTATATATGATGACAAGTTTATCACAAAGAATAAAATGTGTGAATATGTGATCCTGTTCCCTGGGTTGCTTGGGAATCCCGAGTAGTCCTGTAGTTGTGCTGCGTGGGTTGTAGGTGAACCAGGGATTGCATGGAGGCAGGAGTTGGAGATTCCAGGAACGGGGCACTCCATCAGGCAGGTAGCTGAGGAGCTGGGCGGATGGGTGGCCTGCTTGCCTGGTTTCTATTGATAGTTTTATGGAATAGACTCGTTCCTACGGAATGTTTCTAATAGGAATTGTCTGATGGGGAAAATTTTCATCAGAATTTTTTTTTACCAGCTCTATTTGTAAGCCAAGCAGGATAATGTAGGCCCAAAGCTTGATTCTGTTACATTGATTGTATGTGAAATACTGTTATTCTTTTGGTACATGACAGACCACCACAGCAGTTTCTGTGAGGCTTTGCATTTTGACTATGTAGGGTGACTGATTCACTATTAATAACTTTGTTTGAAACCACCATCTGCTTGTCCAAAACTAATATCTGGTCATTAATTATCCTGTTTGTAAAGTTACCAAAGATCATTCTGTAAGACTGTTGCTATTATTAAAAAAAAAAAAAAATCTGCCCACCCTAATGATCCTGAGATCCAATGCAAAACAAAAAACAAAAAAAAAAACCCCCAAAACCAAAAAACTATAAAAGAATAACAACAATGGTCATGCTTTCAAAACATAAGTAATTAATAATCACACCAAAATGCAACATAACAAAGCAAAACCTATAAAATAGCATAAAAGCTTACCCCTATAAAAAGAACAGAAAGGTGAGGACTTTGGGTTTGGTTCTACAATCATCCTCCAGGAGCATCGGTGCACACCGATGGACCCCTTGCTCCCTCCCTCGTGTCTGTCTCCTGGCCAGTAGACTAACACGAGCAAGCGAGGTAACTATACTTCATCTTTGTAGAACCGTGTGTGTGTGTGTGTGTGTGTGTGTGTGTGTGTGTGTGTGTGTGTCTAAAAGTGTGCAGGCAATTGCTTTTTAAAATCTTTGTATTCACAATAAATGTGACGTATTGCCTTGTTCCCTTAAATAAAATCCTGGTGTTTATTTTATAAGAATAACATTGTGGAAGAGGATGATTGATGTATTAAACAAAATTGCTAAAACAAAATATGGTTGCATTCAGTCTTTTGGCATTTTCCTCTCAAAACTTTTACTGAGGAGAGTTTCATGCATCAGATTCAAATGATATGTTAAGTAACTGTCTGCTAGTAACTGTAGATGGTTGGGAAATACTGAGTTATATAAGTATTAACATTGCAATAGCACCTTGGAGTCCCAGCCATGGACACAGGACCCTATTGTGTTTAGACACTGTACAAACAAAATCCCCCAAATTTGTGTTTGCCTCATAGAGATCACGTGTTAGAGTATTTTTACAGATTAAAAAACTTATCTTTGTAAATAATTAAGAAATGAGTAAGGAAACAATTAAGTTACCACACACATCATCTTCTTTGAAGGGAAAAAATTCTGATTTCTTTCCAACTTGAACAATTTAAAATAAATTAATGGAGAATATTGTAAGTTTAATTCTCTAATACTCTGACCTTGTGGTAACACTGCGCTTCAATATCCTCATAAATCTCCATCCAAAGTTGTTCACTTTCACAATTTTCTGGGGGAGTGATGTGAAGGTTGCACATGCTTTGGCCATGTAATGCCCTGAAATAAAAGTTTTGTCAAATAGCCTTGATATGTTTTCAGTGTTCTTAAAAGTAAAATTATTGAAGTCATGTTCATTAATTTCAGTGGGAAAAATGTTTCCATATGGGGAGAGGTCAAGATTCCTCAGGACACAGAACAGGCAAACGGGGGAGTGATATGATTGGCGATTGTGCAAGCTATATAATTAGAATGAGAAGGAATGAGTAAGCAGAGAAGCAGTGTTGCTTTATGAAGATCGGTAAAGTGTCAACACTCAGCTTCTTTGACTATTTACTTCAGGTTTAATGCAGCTGCTTTAGTTTGGTTTTGTTGTAGCTTCAATATCTGGTTTGCAGAATGATAGGTCACTATGGAAAAGTTTACTGTAAATAGTGTAGCGGATAGTATTGATGCAAACAAGCGCGGTAGTTTAATGCATCTTATAAGTGACAGCAAAGTATCATGATTAGTCTTCAAAATGCCTTATGAACTGCAGCTGTCATTGAAGTTATACTGGGATTATGTAGCAGCCCAGTGTCAAAGGAAAGATGTGATTTGGAGGTCATAAAGAGACATTGTGATACTGGCAAGATGTAAACCAAATACTGCACTTGTAAAAGTAGCTGACAGAGTCAAAATCAGCTCTGCATGAAGAACTTCAGAAGCCATTTTGTGCTTTATACGTTCTCTGTGTATGTAAATTCATATAACCTTTATAAAAACTGCCTCTGTGATCAAAGGTCTTGAGAATTTTTAGGCTAATGCTCTAATGCCAGAGAGAGGAGTCTCTTGATATATTAACTTATGTCTTCAAAATAGTTGAATCTTTTTGTTGATTTAGATGTACTATCTTTAACTAAAACTGGTTGGCTCATAATTTCTGTATTTGATAATTTTATTAATTTATGTATTTTTGTTGTATTCTTTTCCCACGTGCAATGTCTATTCATTAGATAAGATCCTCTTATTTGATGATAGGGATATAAAAATTCATGAATGATGTATGGTTTGCTTATAAGCCTCTGTTACTCTTACCTTTCAAATTATATACCCTCTTTCAGTAATCCTCATACTAAACCACTAACTTTATTAAGGCTTGTGCTTCTATTTACATATTTGTCAGTGAAAGTTGCACAGGCTGTTTGATACATTTTTAAAGGACAGTATTTCTAGCTGATAAATCAAATTGGCTGGGTGAGACACTTCATTCTGTTGATCTAAGGTTCAGTTGATGATAGACAAAAATTGCCTTGGGAATAGTTGCAAAACTAAGTCAAATTTGTTTAAAGTACAAGGTGGTTTGAGGAAGTCTTATCAATGAGGTCTGTTTATTGAAGATGATTTCTTAGAGATTGCTGTGTTTTTCAAAAATCAAGTAGCCTCGGCTAAATATAAGACAGAGGCACGACATTGGAAAATTAAGCCTGTTACACAGAGGAGCTGTTGTGGTTATTATGTATATATTTTGATGGTTTTCTGTTTCGTTTTATTTTATATTAGCTGGGATCATAAAGCTTTCATATTTGGTATGTAGTTTAAGGAGATGTAAAGACATTATTTGTGATCCCCAAATTTATACATTTTTCAATTAGTAATAGAGGCAAATTTTATATTTTATTGATAGGAGGAGCGTATAAAGAACTACTTTAACTTTCACAGATAGCTTGCAAAGCCTCAGTGTTAACCATGTTACTCAACTTTGTCAGAATCTGTCCTAATGAAATGTTTTGTTTTTTTCTGTTCTAAGTATGTGGTATGAATTCTTCTTGGATGGTCTCTCATCCAAATCTAACACTTTATTTTTAATTTGATTTTACCTAAGTGTCACTGGGATCTTCGCACTCACGAGGCCCCTGGCTTGTGGTATCTGGGTCTTCCATCACATCAACCAAGTTGTTAGAGGCTCAGCCCTCTGGATGAGTCCTTGAACAGTCTGCCTCCTTCTGCAAAAAGAAATGAATACAAATTATTTGTCCCATGGGTGTGATAAGGCTCTGTTTTTCAGATGGCTTCTGCACGGGTGTGGTCACAGCTAGACACACAGACTGATACAGAAGGCCTCTAAGGACTGGTCTACACAGGGAATATGCATTGGCATAGTTATATCTCAGGGGTGTGAGAAATCCAGCTACTTGCCAGGGTAGATGGAAGAACTAGTTCATTAACCAAGCTACTGCCTCTCAAAGAGGTGGATTACCTACACTGATGGGAAAACCTCTTGTGTCAGAATAGGTCGTGTCTACACTGAAGCGCTGCAGTAGTGCATCTGCAGCTGTGCTGCTGTAGTGGTTTAAGTATAGACATAAGTAGATAGGTATTAGGCCTTCCCTTCTTGCTGGGAAGGGGCCATCAGGCAATGGTTGTCCGAGAAGCTTTTGCCTTCAACCAGCCCTCTCTCTTCAGGATCTGAGGATATGACATCTCTCACAGGTGTGGTGGGGCAGAACTGATTGAGCCCACAATAACTATTGCTCAGTTTGTGGTTTGTGTACCCCCTCACACAGACATGAGAACATGATCTGAATAACACAATTGGATTGTGTAATCTAGTCATAAGGAGGATGCAGACTTGCACTGCACTCTTTTAATGCATGTCTGCATATAGTTTATGCCTTTAGCATTGTCATTTTATGCTGCTGGCTTTTATTATTTGTTGTATTTGTAAATTTACATACACCAGGTGCAGTGAGAAGGCATTTTCAATTAAGGGTGTTTAGAATATTTTACATGAAATTTTCAAATGGAATCTAATAGAAAAAAAAGCTGCAACATATTTTTTTTAAAACGATGTTTTAGGTTTTTCAACTTTCAACAAGTACAACAGGCATCCTTACATACTGTTGCGGCCTTATATACTGTTGTCAGATGTTATCTTCCTAAGTCTGCAAATAGCTTGAAACAAAGTTATTCATTGTTGTGAACTTTGTTTGGTTTTTAAAATAATGGTCTTACTAGCAGGCCTATTGCAAACCTGAAGAAGCCCATAAGAAGAGGCTCCCAATCAGATAGAATTTCGGAGCCGGGTGGAATAAAACATTGCAGACCGAAGTCTACTGGTAACTACAGTCCTCAATTGCTGTCTTGTATAGAAGAGTCCATGGCCTTCATATTTCCTCTGATCTGCAGAAAGAGAGTACCACTCCTGTTACTTTCCGTAAATCCTTGGGATCAGAGCTCCTCTTCTTCAGAGATATGGGGTATGCAGAGTGTGCCTCACATCCTCTCAAGTTCCTAATGTCTGAAGGACTGGGACTGTCTTGTAACTTCTACAAGAAGTAGGGGGGACTGTGTCTGGCAGGAGGCTTGAGGGTCAACAAATCTCAGAGGAAGGGAAGAGCTATTCTTTGCTTTCACCTCCCCAGAGCTTCTTCCCCCTGATGCTCCCTACAACTCCAGTGAGCCTTGAGATGCACTTTGGCATTCCCTCTCAGTTGTTCTGACCCACAGCTACTTCAGATTTGGAACCAATCTATACCTTTAAGTCAGTGGCATGGCTATGGGTACCTGCATGTCCCCACAATATGCCAACATTTTTATGGCTGACCTAGAACACAGCTTCCTCAAAACTCGTCCCCAAACACCTTCTTTACCTGTGCTACACTGATGACATTTTCATCATCTGGACCCACGGGAAAGAGTCCCTCGAAGAATTCCACTGAGATTTCAGTCATTTCCACCCCACCATCAACCTCAGCCTGGACCAGTCCGCACAAGAAATCCACTTCCTGGACACTACAATACAAATAAAGGATGGTCACATTAATACCACCCTATACCGAAAACCAACTGACTGCAATTCATATCTTCATGCCTCCAGCTTCCACCCTGGACACACTACACGATCCATTGTCTACAGCCAAGCCTTAAGATACAACTGGATTTGCTCTGATCCTTCAGACAGAGACAAACACCTATAGGATCTCCATAATACATTCTTAAAACTACAATACCCACCTGGAGTGGTGAAGAAACAAATTGAACAAATTGACAGAGCCAGACGGGTACCCAGAAGTCACTTACTACAGGACAGACCCAACAAAGAAAACAACAGAACACCATTGGCCATCACCTACATCCCCCCAGCTAAAACCTCTCTAACACATCATTAAGGATCTACAACCTATCCTAGCAGATGGATCCCTCACTCGCACAAGCCGTGGAAGGCAGACCTATCCTTACTTACAGACACTCCCTCAACCTGAAGTAAATACTCATCAGCAACCACACACCAAACAACAAGAACACTAACCCAGGAACCTATCCCTGCAACAAACCACATTGCCAGCTGTGCCCACACATCGACTCTAGTGACACCATCACAGGTCCTAATCACATCAGCCACATTATAAGGAGCTCATTCACCTGCACATCTACTAATGTATAATATATGCCATCATGTGCCAGCAAGGCCCCTCTGCCATGTACATTGGCCAAACTGACCATCACTATGCAAAAAAATAAATGGACACAAATCAGACATAAAAAATGGTAACATCCATAAACCAGTTGGAGAGCACTTCAGTCTCTCAGGACACTCTGTAGTTGACTTGAAAGTTGCCATAATTCTACAAAAAAAATTCAAAAACAAACTTCAAAGCAAAACTGCACAGCCGGAACTCGTGCAAATTTGACACAATCAGACTGGGTCTGAATAGGGACTTGGAATGGTTATCTCATTACAAGAAGTAATTGTCACTGTTCACACATTCTCATCTTGTATATGGTTGTGAATAGGCCTCAGCTACTCTAACTGAATGGACTTTGCTATTACCTACCCTCATTGTTCTCCTTACCCTTGAATGTATGTATGTATACCTCCTATCTGTTTTCTATTCCTTACATCTGATGAAGTGGTTTACAGCCCATGCAAGTTTATGCCTGCAGAAGTTAAATGTGTTAGTCTTTAAAGTGCTACAGGACTTTTTTTTTGCTGTATACATACTAACACAGCTACCCCTCTGGAACCTTTCTCGATAAGGCTCTTGAGGTTATATCTTGGGAAAGGGTCAATCATTAGGGCCAATATTTTCAAACCTGGGTGCCAACACTTAGAGCCTTTATTTAGGCTGCTAAGTAAGTGTCCTTGTTTTCAGAGGCATTGAGAGTCCAGATTTCTAGAATTTCCAGTCTGTGGCATCAGAGCATTGCAAAATTTAGGTCAGGTTGTTCAGTCCCCAAAGCCTTGCATGTATTGGAGAGCAGGAGCAGCTGCTGCCATTGTAGTTAAGGTTGCATAATGTTCCCCTTCTAACCCCTATGTTTGTTCAGTCACAATGTTTGGAAACTTTAACTCTGTAGACTAAAAACTATAAGTAAAAGTGATTTAGCCATCTGAACATGAGGGTAATGGAGAAAAATTATACTTTTCACATAATACAAATATTGCTACATTCTTTTGGTCGAAATGACTGCAGATTAAGTGTGAAGTTGATGTTGAAACTGGGAGGTGCCAATGAATGCTCTAGTGAAACTTGATTGAGATATGATGTTTTGTAAAGTGCATGCTGATTGTGCATGGAACAGTGTGCACAGGGTTTCTCCTAATTTGTGGAGTACACAGTAAAGGAAGGCTGAACTTTACTATTCATGCATGCATATGTTGACCAAGTACTGAAAACTGTACTGATGGTATAAAGGAATGAAGGAGGAAAGCAGCACCTAGAAATCCCATGTCTAAATTTCTACAGCTAATTTACTGCAATCAACCATACATCACAAGGTTACCACAAACACCAAGACATCAGACTCATGTTGAGTAGTGCGAAGTGGTTCATGAACCATTTATCGTCTATAATCTTACCCCTGACTTGGTCGGCATTACTGAAACCTGGCATCACAGTCCCCATGTTGACTCATGCTATCCCACCAGGTTATTCTTTATATTTCAGATCTTCATTCATTTCTAGTCATCTTATCAAAAGAGATACATTAGAATGGGAAAAGATGCAGAGAAGGGCAATAAAAATGATTAAGGGTTTGGAACAGCTTCCATATGAGGAGAGATTAAAAATACTGGGATTTTTCAGTTTGGAAAAGAGACAACAGAGGGGATATGATAGAGATCTATGAAATCTTGACTGGTATGGAGAAAGTGATTAGGGAAACATTATTTACCCCTTCACATAACACAGGAGCCCAGGGTCAGCCAATGAAATGAATAAGCAGAATGTTTAAAACAAAGAAAAGGAAGTACTTCTTTACACAGTGCACAGTCAACCTGTGAAACTTGTTAGGGGATGTTGTGAGGGCCAAACATATAACTGGGTTGATAAAGGGTTTGCATATATTCATGAAGGATAGGTTCATCAATGGCTATTAGCCAATATGGTCAGGGATTCAACCTCATGCTCTTAGTGTCCCTAGCCTCTGATTGCCAGAAGCTGGGAGTGGATGATTAGGGATGGATCTTCAATGATTGCCTGTTCTGTTCCTACTCTCTGAGGCATCTGGAACTGGCCACTCTTGGAAGACAGGATACTGGGCTAGATTGACCATTGGTTTGATACAGTGTGGCCGTTCTTATTTTTATGAATTAGAAATAAACAAAACATTAAGGAAGCAAGCCATCTTTTTCGTATAAGAAGAATTAAGTTTATGTCCCTTTTTCAAATTAAAAATACGTTCATAGAGTTACATTCCTTGAAGATAATTATAAAATTATTTTACAAATAATTATTGAATTCTCATTCTAACTACCTGTCCTTTTTATTGGGGGGAAAAAAAGAAGCAATTTTTGTTATGTTTTTTTGGCTTTAATGTGTTAAACGCAGCAGTTTTGTTTAAAGTATTTTCTTATAATGGAAACAGAATAATACAATCAGTAAAACAAATATTGTTACTATACATGCTGTAAAAACTTATTATAAACAAAAATTAACTCCCAGCATATATAAACAAAAGATAATGAAACGTTACAGGCCCGAAAAATTATGAGTAATTAACCCTCCCACCCAAGTATTTTAAGGTGCTAATGTTTTTTTAAAAAGTATAGTAACAGTGCTGAGCATCTAACTGTTAAAGAAGGTATACATGGAATATCTTCTTAGAAGAATTTAATTATTCTGTAGAATATAAGGTTAAGAAGCCTTATTTAATATTACTAGGAATCTTTCCTTTAATTTCTGTTACTGAAATTTGATTAATGTGCTGATCTTTTTTTTGATCTGCTAGTCATTCATTTTATAAAACCCTACCAGTGAGGTTCTAGAATTTGAATTCTCTCTCTTCATGAATCTTGTGATATCACCAGAAACACAATTTTAGATATTTTAGGTTCCCTTTTTTTTAGGACAGTCTTTGTTTTGACTCTGTCTTGTCTCACTGGACGTTAGGGAAGAATGGTGAAGGAAATCTTATATAAATGTATGAAACAGTTACATTTCTGAGCTGTGAGTCTTAGCTAGTAGTGCACCAGCTGAAAAATCAGGAAGAATTATTGATGCTAATTTAACTGGACTGTATTACTGTAAATATCTTTTTCCATTTGGCTTCTATCCATACCTGGTTCTTTCTCATACACTTTTCTCAGACTTGTATCACCTTTTCTTTCTTAATAGAGAAACACATTCTGAATATCTCAAAAAGAAAAAAGTAACCATTTTGCTTGACATTTAACGTTAACAGAATTTGGAACATTGAGGAAGTGGCTTTGCTTTGAATGAGCGCTGATGTTTAGAGCCATTTCCTGTTGTCTTACACTATTATGTTGTCTGTTTTCCTGCTATGTTAGTTTACAGTCCAAACTTCTGATATTGAAAATGACAGGTAAAAAGTTGGTGGTGGATCCCTATACTGTGGTGACAATATGATACTTGATATAGTAATTTCTTTTTTGCACATGAAAAACTTGCTGTTATTAGGCATTTAAAAGTTCAAAAAGTAGCAGACTTGTTTGGTTTCTTACAGATTTAAACCTCACTACTTAAGATTATTTTATATTCTGTATTATTTTGAAAACTTATGTTTATTGATGAAATTTTGTGTTAGTGTTTCACCGTTAGATTCCACTGTCAGTATAGGAAATTGGTGAGTATGGAATTAACTATATTCTAAATATCAACTGTGCTGCTTCTCTTATTTCAGAGAACCAACCACAGTTTTACATCTAGAATTGGTTTCTGTGTGTTGTCAGTCTGCTATGGGAAAGAAAAAAATCGTTACTGATTGTGTTTGAGCAATCTTTGATTCATATTTTCAGATATAATTTTATAGGTTAAGTGATCTGTTTTACAGGAAGGAGGGAGGAGTTTTTCCTGTTTTTGCAGGCCACAAATTCTGTCTGGGTCTTTACAGGCTCTTATGTTAGCTTCTTTGCTTTTGTTCGGAAGCTAGAGCCGAAGTTAACTTCTCCTTTCTTTTTTTTCTTTTTAAAACTGCATATGGTTTGTTTTCAATTAACCAAAATGAAGCAGGAACAAAATAAATTCTTATCTTCCTCCCATTTTTGTTATAATTTTTAATTTCTTGATTAATCTGATTGGACTTTTATAAAGAAATGCTTAACTAATTAAACCAACCTGGTAGTTGCGTTACTATACTCAACAATACTTGAGCTAATAAATACTTCTCTTTAGCCCTCTGGAATACAAGCCTGAGTTCATGGGAAAATTGTTGAATATATATTCTTAGGAAGGTAAACTACAGTATATTAAAGCCATATGTAGTTCAAATCCTGACATAGGTCATAAAAGAAAATAAGTTGAGTTGTCTCATTTTAGTACTCATTTGTTGTGCACATCTCAGATCCACTACTCAGTCTGACATGATTGGCAGTTTTACTTAGAAGAAATTCAAGATTGGAATAACAAGGATTTTGCAGTTCAGGACTGAGGTGTAGTGACAGAGCCATATAGCAAAGCTTGTGTCATGCTAGGTTTAAGAGTCCTATAAATTCTTGCTGTTTGATCAGTACTATATTCAACTACAGATTTAAAAAAAAAACAAACAAAAAAAAGTGGGGAAATCACTCTTTAAAAAGATGATTTTTTTTCTGAAATCTTGGAATTGGTAATAGTTTGTCCTTTGGTTGCTTCACCTTGTGGAAGCTGTCTGTGGAGAAACAAAACCCACCAAAGAGAGACTGCTCTGAGAGTAGGTTTCCTTTATTTCATACATGTTAATAATCAGGCTTACGAGTGTTTTACAAAGCACTTGTAGGGCACAGTTAGCTTAAATCACACTTTATTTTGAAAGTGCATTATCAATTATTGTTATAATTAATAGCAAGAATTACTCTACGTGGAAGAGATGAGAAAAATATTTATTCAGTTTGTATACACTTGTACATACCTCACTGTTTCATTTTGTGTAGTCACTTTCTACTGTCTATATGCACCTTTGAAACAGCAACTTTTTCAAGTGGAAAATATGATAGAAGAATGCAAGACAGGTATAATTAAATAATTTAACTATTTTTCCAGTTGATTAGATTTCAGATTGACAGTTTCTTTACGACATAGTCCCTGCCTTGAAGGATTTGTAATCTGGTTGAAACAAGCAATGTAGAAGACAATGTTGCAAACTCAGGAGATCATGGAAATATCATTGGAAAGAACAACAGAAGCTTCTGGAAAAAAATGCATGCAAAGGAGAGAAGAGTGCTGGATGCACAGAGTGGAAGGCTGTTCCAGGCATAGGTGCAATCCAAATTAGGGCACAAAGACGACGGCAAGAGTGGGAGATGAAGGGAGCTATTTCAGGAAAGGCGGAGCACAGTGAGTGGCAATGAGTTAAGGAAGACATAAGAGCTCAAATGCTCTTTTATAGCCAAACGGAATGAGATTAAGTTGGTTATAGTGCTTTTTCACTTTCTGTTGTAAACTGTTTTGGTGTGCTGCTGTGCACTGTTAAAATTATTTGTCACATTTCACTTGTGTGTATAGTTTTAAGTAATCTAAGATGCTTCAGGATGAAGTAAACAGATATAATTAAGATAAACTTGTCTTTGTTATAAGCACATTTTATTAGTCTATTCCACATGGAAGGGGAAGGGTTTGTCTCCTGATAACCAAGCTGATACTGTTCTTCACCAGTTCTTGTTTTTATTCTGTGAAACTAATGAGATTCTTCATATGCTCTTTTAAAATAAGTATTTCATAGCTGTTTTTAAAAAATGCAATCCAACATCTTAGAATTCATGAAAAAACAGGTATAAGATCTAATGCCTAAAAGTTTTAGTCAAATTCAGACTAGAAATAAGATATATATTTTAAACAGTGAGTAATCTACTCTTGCAACAATTTACCAAGGGTAAGGATGGATTCTCAATTACTGGCAATTTTTAAATCAAGATGATTGATTTAAAAGATGATGAAAGATGATGTAATAGTGGTTTTTTAAAGTGATTTTTCCACCTTGTCATTCTGTATTCCTCTTTCTAAATGCAGCCATTTCATAGACCTTCTGTCCAATTTCCCCCATCCCCAACTGCTTGGTCCTCAAAATTTAATTCAACAGGCTATTATGGTGGGCTCTTATGGGCCATGAGTGCTCTGTAGATCATAGTTTGAGAGCCATCACTTTAAGGGATATACTAAATCACCATACTCTGACTCGTTTGGCAGCCAGGCCTAAATTTAGTCGGCTAAAGCAACACCTCAATGGGGAGGGCAGAGATAAGCCCCCACAGGAGCCACCATTCTACTAGATTCCTTGGATCCAGAACTATGCAAAGGCCACCCCCTGGCCTGAGACACTAGGTGTCTGGCTGGTCTCTTGTGTTACTTTTGATGGAATAAATGGGCCCAGAGAGTAAAAGATATTACGTAACTTCATCTGGGCACAATGCCGAACAATTAAAGATGGTTTGGGGTTTTCAATACAAAGACCTTGGCCTGCTTCGTCCCATGACAGACATACACAAATATTTGTCAGATGACATCATGACAGTGGCCTATGTTGGGCTTTTAGATGGGGTGGGCTCTGAGTTACTACAGAGAATTCTTTTGAGAGTGTCTGGCTGTTGAGTCTTGCCCACATGCTCAGGGTTTAGCTGATTGCCACATTTGGGGTTGGGAAGGAATTTTCTCCAGGGCAGATTGGCAGAGACCATGGGGGTTTTTCTCCTTCCTCTGTAGCATGGGGCACGGCTCACTTGCTGGTGGATTCTCTGTATCTTGAAGTGTTTAAACCATGATTTAAGGACTTCAATAATTTGGTTATAGATTAGGGGTCTATTACAGGAATGAGTGGGTGAGGGTCTGTGGCCCGTGTTGTACCTGAGGTCAGACTAGATGATTGCAATGGTCCCTTCTGAGGGGAAAAAAGACTGCAGTGGGTTACGGGGAGAGATACAGAGCCTAACAAATGGGGTTCACTACAGCTTTGGCTTGGGCTCAGCCTAAACAGAATGGACTTGGAATATCCTTTAACTTTCCTTTCTCTGTGCTAACCTAAGGACTTCGGGGTTGTGTGTGTCAGGTGACTAATAAATGATCACCTTGTTTTGAAAAGGCTGCCTGTTCCTGTAAATACTCACTTAGATAGTTGCATCCTGAAGGACAACAGTACAAGCCTCCTACAGGAGTCTGGCATGTTGTGTTTGCTGCAGGGAGCTATGGAGAGAGACAGGAAAGGCCAGTGCCAAAGGCCCAGTCTTGGAGGCCCTGGGCCTGCCCCTGTGGAACAGTGTGGGTTCTTTGGGGCCTGCCACACTAAAGGGGTCAGTCCCAGGAGACTGGTGAGAGGATGGGGCATAGACCAACCATGGCAGAGGTAAAGAGAGGAAGTGGAGGTTTGCCTAGATGTCTCGTTAATAAAGAAGGGAATGGAATTACTGGAAGGAAAAAGGGAGATGCAGTTCCTGAAAAGGTATTTTTTCCTACAAGAGCCCAGTAAGCTCCTCCTAACATACAACTTGCTTTAAGATGCATTTCCCATTGGCAAATTCAGGCAACAGCATTACAGTGCACTGGCTTAAAGTTTAGGAGAGTGTTATGCCTGAAGGGAATTCAGATGGGAATTCAGATGTTATGCCTGAAGGGAATTCCACTATGAAGCTGTGGGCAAAAGAGCCATTGTGATTCTGGGATGTATAGACAGAGAGAATAGGAGCAGAGAGGTTATTTTATTCTGTATTTGGCACTGCTGTGACTGCTTCTGGAATTCTGTGTTCAGTTCTGGTTCCCACAATCCAGGAAGGATGTTGATAAATTGGAGAGGGTACAGAAAAGAGCTAAGAGAATGATTAAAAGATTAGAAAACATGCCTTATAGAGAGAATTTCACTCACTCAAGGAGCTCAATCTGTTTAGTTTTACAAAGAGAAGGTTAAGGGATGACTTGAATAGAGTCTGTAAGTATCTACATGGGTAACAAATACTTAATAATAGGCTCATCAATCTACCAGAGAAAGGTGTAACAACAAGTCTTAGGTGATCTTAAACATAAAAAGGAAGTGGAAGCTTGCTCAGATGACTAGGGAGGAGTATAAAAATACTGCTTGTGTATGCAGGAGTGAGATCAGGAAGGCACAATTGGAGTTGCAGCTAGCAAGGGTAACAAGAAGGGTTTCTACAGGTATGTTAGCAACAAGAAGGTCAGGGAAAGTGTTTGGTCTCTTTCAGAATGGGGAAGGTAAACTATTGACAAACGATGTGAAAAAGCTGAAGTATTCAATGATTTCTTTTCCTCTGTCTTCACAGACAAGGTCATTTCCCAGACTACTGCACTGGGCAACACAGAATGGGGAGGTGATCCGCCCTCAGTGCTGAAAGAACAGGTTTAGAACGATTTAGAAAGATTGGACATGCACAAGGCCATGGGGCCAGATGAAATGCATCTGAAGGAGCTGAGGGAGTTGGCTGATGTGATTGCAGAGCCATTGGTCGTTATCTCTGAAAACTTGTGATGATTGGGGGAGGTCCTGGATGTTTGGAAAAAGGCAAATATAGTGCCCATCTTAAAAAATGGGAAGAAGGAGAATCTGGGAAACTACAGACCAGTCAGCCTCATCTCAGTCTCTGGAAAAATCACAGAGCAGGTCCTCAAGGAATCCGTTTTGAGGCATGTGGAACAGGGGAAGGTGATTAGGAACAGTCAGCATGGATTCACCAAGGGCAAGTCATGCCTGACCAACCTGATTGCCTTCTATGATGAGATGACTGGCTCTGTGGATGTGGGGAAGCAGCGGATGTGATATACCTTGACTTTAGCAAAGCCTTTGGTACAGTATCCTTCTCAGCAAGTTACAATAGTATGGGTTGGATGAATGGACTATAAGATGGATAGAAAGTTGGCTAGATCTTCGGGCTCAACAGGAAGTGATCAATGGTTCGATGATTAGTTGGCAGCCAGTAACAAGAGGAGTGCCCCAGAGGTGGGTCCTGGGGCTGGTTTTGTTCAACATCTTCATTAATGATCTGGGGCTAGGGTGGATTGCACCCTCAGCAGGTTTGCAGATGACACTAAGCTAGGGGAGTGGTAGATACCCTGGACAATAGAGATAGGATGCAGAGTGACCTAGACAAATTGGAGGATTGGGCAAAAAAAATCTGATGAGATTCAACAAGAATAAGTGTAGAGTCTTGCACTTAGAGCGAAAGAATCCCATCCACTGCTACAGACCTATTCAAAATACTGTCTCAATGGCTAAGTGCTCAGACTTTCCAGGCAGGTAATTTCCTTTATTTCTTTACATGGAAAGGGTGGACTTAGGTTCTGTTTCTATTTCCAAATATATCACAGACTTGTTGTGGAAACTTTTGATCAAATCACAACCTCTCTCTGTCTCAATTTCTCATCTGTAAAACACAGATATAGATAATACTTACCTCACACAAGTTTTAATAAAATTTTATTAGGTGACTGAGATCCCTTGGTGGGAAATGCCATAGAGATTAGAACTATTTATTTATTTATTCTATTATTATTACTCTATTTATTTCTCTTTATTTTCTCTGCATTGCATATTCATTCATTCAACACTACACCATTTATCTCTCTCAAATCTTCAGTCTTTGTTTTGGCTTCCCACACCACTATGAGTTTCGTTAAGACAACAGCTCCCAAACTGTGGTCCATGGACCACAAGTGACCTGCAGAAAGCTGCCTGTTCACATGATGCTGCTCCTCTCCTCATTACTCACTGCTACATTACATCGAAGACCGCTGAAAATGCATTAAAGATTTTCATGAAATTATTTTTCCACATACTGGTATATTTATGTTGTTGTGAATGGGAGAGGAGACAACATCTCTGTTAGGATTTTTGTCAGTTCAGGGGTTCTCAAACTTTTGGCAAACATTCACACAATGACTTATCACAATGAAACACACTATATTTATTTCCTGGGACTAAGAAGATGATAAAGTTTTATTCAAGTTTGAACTGAAAACTCACTTAGACACCACTATACACTTTTAACTAATTTAGGCTATTTCCTGGAAAGAATTTGACATTATAGCAGCACTGTACTGATCCCCATGAATTTAAACCCAAGAATAGAACATATATTGAACAAAAATAGAACAAAAACAGAATCTACCTATTAGATTTTTATTGTAATTTTTACATAGGGAATGTTACTATTGCAACAATAATTAACTAAAAAAGAAGTTCAGGTAGCCAACATATTCATTACATGTTTTAATCAATCAATTAATTATTACCTGCACAAAATAAACTTACTTTACAGGGAAAAACAAAGTTTATTACAAGAACTCTTACATTTATAATTCTTTAACGTGTTATAAAAAGAAAAAACATACTCAAACTGAAAATTTATCTGGAGAAAAAATATAATTTAAGAAATAATATACAAAAGTAAACTAGTAAGCTTACAAAATTTACAGAAGTAATATTCTAAACATGTCTTCAATAAATATTTTAAAGACAAGTAATTTAAATCAGATTGTAGCTTTTTACCAGCTTATTAAATATAGCAAATAATTATTTTGTCAAGCTCTTTAAAGAAAAAAAAAGTCTCCTTTTAAAAAGGTTTTAAAAGCACCTGATGGGCTTTTAAAAGAATTGATTTTTATAGAGAGATCACCAGAAGAATGAAGTGTGCAACTTTTAAGTTTCAAATTTCCAGTTTGTTTTAAAACTTTCAATCCTTCCATGTGGACTCTGATCACTGAGCTGTGCACTAATATACAGAAGTACAACATTAAATTTTAGCTATTTCTCATACTACCATTTATATCAAGCTAAAAATAGACAAAAATCCAAGAACATAAAATTAACATTAATATTAAATCTATTCTGCTTTTTAAAGCTTCCTTGGAAACATCAAGACCGTGATGGTATCCAGCAGTGGTATAAATAATACACAGGAATACGCTGCCATCGTGCATTAGAGGACATGATGGATAAATACTGCTATTCTAAGAGTGCAGTCTGTGTATGTTTACAGCTGCATACAAATACAGTATACTGTATCGTGTGTGTGTGTGTGTGTGTGTGTGTGTGTGAAAACAGTGATTTTTTGTACCTACAACATGGCCCTGACCATGCAAGACATAAAATGTCCTGATCTTCCACTAAAATCAATGGATCAAACCCCTTATTTAAGTTTATAATGCTTATAACATTACAAAGATAAATGTTACACCAAAAAAGACCACATGCAAGGCTGGTAGGGATAAAATGACACCTACTAGCTGTGTTTTGGGAAAGGGTTATTAGGAGGGGATTAGGCAAAGGCAAAGGATAAGCAGACTGAAGTTAAGGAGAAGAGATTGTGAGTGGGGAAGAGCAAAACAGCCAATGCACACTGGAAAAAACTGGAAAAAGCAAGATGATGTCATCAGTATCCTACAGTGCCTGCTACAACTGCTTCTAAGTTTGCTGCCAGATGAGTCTTTGATTGGGTCCGCCAAGGAAAGTTTCCCTTCCCCAAACCCTTGGAGAATATGTGGGATTAAAAGGGGGAAAAAAAGCTTTCTGCCTTCAAATAGGAGGCAGGGAAGGGGGTCTTCCTTGCACAGTAATAACTGGGATCTAGCAGGCCTACTCCAGTTGTGCTCTCAACTGTTGGAAAGTGGGTGAAAGTTTATACAATGTTACAATAATGAATATTGATAAAAAAGGAGACACACTGGATTAGTCTAAACAAAAAAAGCTATTGATACAATCCAAGACTGTTCAACCTTTCATCCCTCCCTTTGGGCTTCTTAAAAGGTCGTTTTGGGGATCTAAAGGGCAGACCAGAGTCTTGGGTTTTTCCTTGTGGAAAGAAGTCAGTCCTCTGTTTCATACAAGAGACTCTATCCTTTGTTGGTGAATTTTGATCATTGGGTTGTCTATACCTACACACTGGTGAGGATGCTTGACCATCATCACTGGACCAGCGAGAACCTCAGGCTAATACACAAGATCCTGCTCTGTCTTCCCTTTCCTTATGCCGCTTCTTTCCTTTCCCCACTATTTTCTTTCTGTACCACAGGACGACACTACCCCACTCTGCTCACGTTTACTGAAATAAAAACTTCAAACAAAAACAAGCCACAGACACAAAAAAGTCACTAACTTCTGTTCTTGCTCCCATGGTGATCTCTAATGCAAAGTGTCATAGATAAGGATACAATCTTCACACATGTCACAGGTTCCGTGACTTTTACAGATTTCTGTGACTGCTTTGGCCTCAGTTCCCCATGGTGGGGCTTGGGCTTCAGCCTCGCTGTGACTATACTCTGGTTTGGTACATTTTTACAATGATGGCTCCATTAATTTTGCCTAATTTTACCACGACAAAATCGTATCCATAGTCATAGGATTAGCTCACGTGTACAGGGGCTGCAGGTATGGGTAGCCCACAGACTGAAGCTTCCGTCCTCTGCTCCAGTGGCACTCAACTACGGTGCAAGAGCATATATGTTCAAACTAATGAATCTGCTAGCATGTGTCCCTATCCCAAATGATCTGTAACTGTCTGCAGAATAAAGAGCAGTGAGTTACAAAACAAGAGAAAACCCCTTTAAAAATTCAAGGGGGGGGGGAAAAGATAAAAAGGATAAAACACAGAATGGGAGGGGAAAAAAGAAGATGGTAGTAGCTGTGCTAGGGCTTGGTGCGAGGAGACATTGCTGGGATGTGTGTGGTTCTCCACCAGAAAAAGGTTAGGAACCACTGAATTAGGTCAAGAAATCACTTATAGATTTTGTTAAAACTTTATTTGATCACTGTTAAATCAATAAGAATTAGGAGGAATTGTCAGTGAACTGCTTTGGAACAGTGCTTTTGAATGCAGTGCTACTGGTGTGATTTTGAGTGGAGATTCTTCTTGTATTTTTTTCTGCATAATTCTTGAATGTACATAAGTAAACCATAGCCATCTTCTAGAGATTCTAGGAAAGCTCTCTATATTTGTTACATTGTGATATTAAACTGTAAAGACACCCCTCATGCTGAAACAAATTAATCACTAATGTGATCATTTCTATTTATAGGAGAGGTCTGCTTACTATCTACATGGCCAATTTGGTAAGTAATCCTTTCTTCCAAGAATAAAATTATATATGGTATTAAAAGTGCATCTTATAAATTAATTTTAATCATTTAAGTTAGTTGTTTTTTTAAACCTTGAAACCTTTTTTATTTTCAGATAACTAAAATTATCTTAATGCCAAAAGTTTGACAAATCCTTTTTAAAAGCAAATAATTTCAGAGTGAAGACTGAAACGTAATTCACTTTATGGTAATTAGATTCTCTTCTACCTCAGTCCCAAGACAGTGGCTCATCTTGTGTACCATATCAACAGCAATGGAATTGTAAAGACGTGTAAAGAATTTTGTGTTTGATTTTGTAGATTAGAGTCCCTATAGTCCCTCAAATTCCCTTGCATTTAAATTTTATTTAATTGGTTTATATGATATGCTATACCTATATACACATATTTTACCATGTGGTAGTCTCTATGTAAAATTCCTTTGTATACATACTCTTTGTAAAATTCCATTAAAATCAATGGTATGTGTGTTCAGTTTATTTAAATGGTGCATTGCAAAGTAAATGTTATACTAATTTTACTTTTAAATGTCACATGATTGTAGCACTCAGAATGATGTGGTTATTCTATAAGCACTATTCAGCCATGATTTTTGTGTGACTTTTTTAAAAATTGATTTTTGTGAAGAAAAATAATTAAGTGCTAAAAGGATGATGATTTACAGTGTGTATATGTCCCTGAATACTGTACACTTACAGAATTGTCAATAAAATTAGTTTTACAACTTGTCAAAAGTGTACAAACATAAGACAAGACAAAGCTGTATAGACAACACGAGGGTGGTGGTGGTGGGTTACAGTAATAACATAGGAGAAGACATTAATAAATGGGGAGTAAAAACCAAGAGGAGGCCTGGGGGCTTCTATCAGGTGGAATGAAGGTCTGACATTCTTCAAGCACCATAAATGTTTTTTGTTTTGTTTTGTTTTAAATCCAAATGTATCTAGAAATGGGGTTGTTATATCTTTGAATTCATATAACTGATCTCAGTGGCAGTAAGCTGTTCTTTCTTTGGATGCTAATGCAGACAAATCTGAAAACCACTGCTTTCTTACATCTTTGTAAAATTGTACACTTGGTGATCATTGCATCCCTCAAGGATCAAAGTCTCTGTGGTGTAGTTAAACCCAACTTAGCAGGTAAGTATCCTAAAATATAATTTTCAGTATAGGCCTGGCTGCTGAAATCAAGCACCATTTTAACTATTATGTCCCCTTTTTTCCAAAGTTGCCTGACTGTTGGATAGTCCCACAGCATAACTTTTTTTTTATTACAGCATCAACAAACATCAGAAGATAAGACTTGTGCAACATGTGGTGTCTTATTATATTTTGAATAAAATCTTTTGTTTGATCAAGCATAGTCTATGATCCAAAGAGGCATTTTAAACATTATATAATATGTTCTGCCATTGAGATGCTTTTAAGGGTGTAGGTAACTCCCTTCCTAATGCTTTCACAAACAACTCCAGACTAGAGGAGGTCCTCTTCATTAGTAAATCATATACAGTAGAGCCTGGACCCAAAGAGTTAATGAAACATTTCCTCAGTTCCTCAGTTGATGTATTAACAAATGTCTTCATCATGAGTACTACCACTCAGTTGAGGGTGGTAGTTCATAGTACTGCTTTGTCCCTTTCCTTAATGCAAAAGCCCTCATTGTATATTAATTGGGAATTCTGGATGATGCCCCTGCTCAGCCATTTCTTCCAAATTCTAGGTTTGTTCCTAATATGCAAGCCTGGATTGCCTTTATAGGCGTTTGTCTATGAAGGTGAGGATATAACTGGTACCTCTTAGCTGGGATAAGCCCAGACCTTCATGCAGTGACGACTGTATCCCTGAAGATCAGATTATCTGAGACCACATTGCTGGTCATGATGTGAGAGGTTGGGCTAGAATATAGCAGCTGGGTCCAGACACTAAACATAGGTTTTATATACCACAAAAACTTGCATTTGGACCAATTTCCAGCCTACCCTTTCAAAATTATTTTCTGTGTCTAAGGACAGAATGACTGGAGTTCGTGATATCTGATAACTTGTTGGTATGACAGTGAAAGGTTATCAGAGCCATAATGACCAATTTGTTTTATATGTATTATAGAACCCATGTTTTCTCTAGTCTCCTTGACAAAACTTTTGCCAGTATGCCAACATTTTGACATCATTGTTAATAAGTGAAATTGGCCTATAATTAGAATAAATCATGGCATCTCTTTCTTGTTCATTAATGCCATGCTGGTTAACAAACTGACTTGCTTTAAAGGGGAAGTGAAGGCAGCTGTAATTAGTGTGTGTGTGTGTGTGTGTAAACACAAATGGAAGAAATAGGAAATTGATTGCAATGAATATTAATCAGAATATGAGAATTGTAGAAAATTAATACGGGAAGCAAACTGACACAAGGAATAATCTATGGCCAGCAGAGTTAAGCACAATAAAAAGGAGTTTTTTAAATGTGTTAGGAAGAAAATTAATCCTGTTGGTCGTATTGGTCCATCCCTAGATGAAAATGGTGGAATTATTAATAATAATGCAGAAGTTTTCAATAAATATTTCTATTCTGTATTTGGGGAAAAAACAGATGATAGTCTCATCATATAGTAATAGCACTCTTTCTGTTCCCCTAGTGTCTTCGGAGGATGTTTAAAAAAAGCCACTAAAGTTAGACATTTTAAAATCAGCTGGTCTAGATAATTTGCATCCAAGACATTTAAAAGCACTGGTTTAGGAGCCTGCTGAGCATTAATGTTGATTTTCAATAAATTTTGGAGCATGGAGAAAGTTCCAGAAGCCTGGAAGAAAGCTAATCTTGTGTCAATTTTTAAAAAGGATAAATTGGATGACCTGGGTAATTATAGGCCTGTGAATCAGTCTTTGTCAAAAAGTGAAGTGGCTGATACGGGACTGGATTAATAAAGAATTAAAGGAGGGTAATGTAAGTAATGGACATCTTCATGGGTTTATGGAAAATAGATCCTGTCAAACTGACTTTGTATCTTTTTTGGATGAGTTTATAAGTGTGGTTAATAAAGGTAATAGTGCTGACATAATATATTTATAGTTCTCTATGGCGTTTGACTTTGTACCAGATGACATTTTGATTAAAAAACAGAAATGATATAAAATTAACATATAACACATTAAACGGATTAAATACTGGTTAACTGATAAGTCTCAAAATATGCTTATAAATAGAGAATCATCAAGTGGGTGTGTTTCTCGTGGGGTCCCAGAGGGATCATTTCTTGGCCCTATGCTATTTAATATTTTCATCAATGACCTGGAAAAAAAACATGTCTAAAGGTTGTAGATAACACAAAAATTGGGGTAGTGGTAAATAATGAAACGGACAGGTCACTGATTCAGAGTGATCTAGATCACTTGGTAAACTAAGTGCAAGCAAACCGTATGTGTTTTAATACAACTAAATATAAAAGTATACATCTAGGAACAAAGAATATATGCCATACTTACAGGGTGGTGGAATTTTATCTTTGGAATCAGTGACTGAAAAAGATTTGGTGTGGTGGTGGTGGATAATCAGGTGAACATGAACGCCCAGTGTAATGTTGTGGCCAAAAGAGCTTATGCGATTCTTGGATGCATGAACAGCAGAATCTCAAGTAGGAGTAGAGGGATTATTTTATCTTTGTATTTGGCACTGATGCGACCGACTGCTGGAATACTGTGTGCAGCTCTGGTGCCTGCAATACAAAAAGGACATTTATAAATTGGAGATGTTTCTGAGAAGAGCCACTAGAATCATTAAAGAATTAGAAAATGTGCCTTATAGTGATAGACTCAAGGAGTTCAATCGATCTAATTTAACAAATTTAATTTAAGGGGTGATTTGATTACAGTCTGTAAGTATCTACATGGGGAAAAAATAATTAATAATAATGATGTCTTCAATCTAGGAGTGATCCAATGGCTAGAAGTTGAAATTAGACAAAAAAAGACCGGAAATAAGGCATACATTTTTAACTATGAGAGAGTAATTAATTAATGGAACAATTTATCAAGGGTTGTGGTATATTCTCCGTCAATGACTATTTTAAAATCAAATTTGGATGTTTTAGTTAAAGGAATACATAAGGCATTATTTGGGGAAGTTCTATGAGCTACGTTATACAAATGTCAGACTAGATAATCATGCTGGTCCTTTCTAGTCTGAGTCTGAATGTATAAATAAACTGGTACTTGGATTCCCTTCGTTGTAGGGGAAAGGATGCCCTCAAGAAGTAACTCATTCAACAGTTCAGTCATCTTGTCAGACTCGTTCAAGGAAATGTTCATAAAACTCAGTGTGGGAAAACAGTCCAGCCAGCACCTTCTCCACTTCCAGATTTTTAATTACATGAGTTATCTCATCTTCTATTAGAGGAGTGTCAAGGCAGTCATTGCTGGGGTGCAGGAACTTGTGGTAATGTGATTTTTTTGGAAGAATTATCCAACACATCCATTGAGCGATTTGTGTCCAATATGTACAGGTCTTTGTAAAGATGAACTCTTTATTTATATCTTTAGTTGATGTACATAACTTAGCATAACTTAGACTTCAGAGAAAAACTGCAGAGCTCGAACTGATCTGCAGACTTAATACAATCAAACTGGGTCTGAATAGGGACTTGAAATGGTTATCTCACTACAAGAAGTTATTGTCATTGTTCACACATTCTCACCTTCTAATCAATGGTTGTGAATAGGCCTCAGCTACTCTAACTGTATGGACCTGGCTATTTCCTTCCCCCCGCATTGTTGCTCCTTCCCCTTGGCTGTATATATATGCCCCCTATCTGATTTCTATTCCCTGCATCAGATTAAGTGGATTACAGCTCATGAAAGCTTATGCCTGCAGAAATTAAATTTGTTAGTGTTTAAAGTGCTACAGGACTCTTGTTTTAACTTACCATGTTTATCATGCATGGCTGTGATTCTGTTTGCAGAGGCTTTTTGTCTTAGGTAATATGCTGCCATTTTCCCGGCTTTTTTACCTGGTTCCCAGAAATCTTATTTGAGTTGAAATAAGACAAATTTAGCCTGTGCTGAATGAAGCTTGCCAGGTCCGTATCTACATTTGATTAAGGACTGAGCGAATCTGGAGTTCTGGCTGTGATATAAAACAAATCAAATTCTTATTTTTTTCTCAGTAGCACTTTTTTCCTCTGTGTTCCATCTTTTGGGCAGTTAAAAAACTAATAATTCTGCCTCTTAGATAGACCTAGAACATCTCCCACAATACCCTGCTAGAAGATGTCGAGGGCTCATTTTTTCTTTCCAGGAACAGGTAAATTTCTTCGTCAATAGACCCTTTGAAATGTGGACATAATAAGAATGAAGAATTAAATCTTCATGTACATTACTTCTCCTTACCTTCTCCTTACCAACCTGGATCTGTTGCTATTCAAAGAGTTATAGGGGCATGATTAGACAACAATTATCAGTGGAAAAGTCAGTTACAGAATTAGTTAAGTTCTACAGATCAGAAAGAAATCTGTACAAGAATAGATCCCATGTAGCATGGAAAAGTTTGAATAGTCTCTATCCTCTGGATAAATGAGCAATCAGTTATTGCACAGTTCCAGATCTTTAATGTTTGATTCTAGCCTCAGCCTAGGTTTGTTTTATGACCTTGAGGGTGGGATTTGCTCACGAGTATCAAGCACTTCATTAAAATGCCCAGCAATCATAGTAGAGATCATAGAAGTGTAGTGCTGGAAGGGACCTAGAGAAGCTAATCCAGTGGTGATAAGGAGTTCCCTATATAATTTAGTGGTGGAAAAAAGCTATGATGAGTTTCAGGATCACCAAGGTTAGCCCGTACGTATTAGCAATGATCAGTTCAGATCCATTTATGGTGACTATAAATAGTAAAAACCCACCTTGCTTATCTGAAATTGACTGAAAATATAATTTGTCAGTGCCATAGAAGAATATAGTAATCTCTCTGGATTTGGATGAGAAGCAGCAAGTCATGTTCTTAATTTAGCACTCTCATCTTTAGTCAGGTGTGTCTCCTGTAAAGGCTCTGTATTTGCCATTGCTTTCTTTAAGAACAAGTACATGTTAAGGACGAGTTCTTTTAATTGGAGTGTTGAATCCCTTTACATTCCAAGAAATAAAATTGAGATTCAAAGTTATTTAGCTATGTTAAGAATTATTTTTGAGGTATGGAATGTTTGTCATCTGCATTGTTGCATCCATTCTTTTTCCCTCACAGAGTCCCACAAAGGGAGGAGTGTATAGATGGAAATGCATGAGACACCGATTCCACAATTTTTGCTTGTCACTTGCGAGACCTCGAGGGGATTGGATAGGTGCAGGAGACTAAGGGACATCAGCATCAGGTGCAGTTACATGCAGTAGCTCAGTTTTGATTATCTAGGGGGAGGTAGGAACAGTCTTGTTTTTCTTGTTACAGTGTCAGCCTATGTCTTGCTGTATATTACTTGACTCTTGCAACCATTGTAAAAGTAATTTGATGCAAGTATTTGTCATTTCTCTAGACCTTGCTGCTTATTAAAAGTGCTGTGAAAGAAGACCTAAAGTGTCAACCAGATTTTAACAATATAGGAGCTGAAGGGGTGCGAGACAGGGTGAATGGAAGACTGGGACTGGGAGCTGAGATAGGTGGGAGCGGGGATAAAGACCTGGGGGAAGAGACAAGACTGGGATAGAAACAGACTGCAAGTGACAGGACAGAAGGAATTACACTTGTACAATATAAGTACATAAGGACATATGACTGCTAGAACATACACTCCTTCAGAACCTAAAAAGGAATGCAAGATTCCTCAGTCTCACCATTCGCTGTCAGCAAATAGCTGTGAAGCTCTCTAGCAAAATGTCTAATTTTCTAGTGACCAGTCCACACAGATGAGGGCAACCTGTTACTGCTATCATTTACTCTCTTTCCTCATGTGGTAGAAGTCTCTGTGGTGGATATAAAGATTCCAGTCCTGCTAATGAACCATGTGAGTCTCCATAGAATTCCACATGATAGAATTTTTTTCAGTTTGTTTTTTTAAAAACCTAGAAATTACATTGAAAAAAAATGTTAAAAGAATGTTAAAGTGGTGAAGTCAAGCACTCAAAAAACAAACAAAACAAAGTGTCCCCCCCAAAAAAATTGAGGTTGCCTTGTAATGTTAACTCAGCCTCCTTGTGCATATACATTATAATAATCTTTCATGATATGATTACATACTGTTTTTTCCACAACCTTAATGTTCTTTTAACCAAACTTTCTTCTTCATGTGACTGTTCCTATGTGTATTCCACATGTGGATGTGCATTTATGTCATGTGCTTCTGTCTGAAAGTTTTTCCCCAAGCAGTATCTGTTGTCCCATAGGTGCGTGGTATATCTCATCATGCTCCTGACTGAGAGTATAAGAGGCAGCATGGGTCAACGCCACTCCAGTTCTCTCTTACTGTTGCATGGCGTGAGTTGGAACCCCATTCTTCTTTTACTCTTATCCAGATAAGAGAATTGCCTTTCTCTATTGTAAATAGTTTAGACTTAGTTTTTGCTCTAGAGCTTATTTAGGATAGTTAATATAGTTGATATAGTTACTATAGTTGTAATATGGTCTGTAGTTTAGTAGAACCCCTGCTTAGTCGGGGGACTCAATTCCTCGTCACCCAGAAACTATGCCCAGGATCCCAGGCTTTGAAAACTGCATCTCCTGTCCTCGTTCATTTTCCATCAGTGAGGAGCATCAGGAGTGCCTGTGCTGCCTGGGAGAAGCACACATCTCACTGAAGTGTACCAACTGTAAGTCCTTCCTGCCCAGAACTGCTGGCACTGAAAAGTAAGAACAAGTCTCGCTACCGGAGAAGTGGGATCCATCGATACCACCAGTAGCTTCAGTATTGGGACTCTGGAATATCTGTCTATGAGAGCGGCTCCAGATACTCCAATGGTGCTGCCTTGACACCATTTAGAAAGACCAGGCCCGACCTCGGAACTGGGTCCCTCCTGAGTCTCCGTGGGCACCCTGTGGACTCTAGGACATACGGAGATGTTGTTGTCTGTAGAGGAGGTGTTTGCCTTATTCTCAGTCCCCACTTCTCTCAGGCCCTTCCATTTTCTGGGACATCCCTATGTCAGAGGATGAACTGCTGCTCCTGATCTCAGCCATAGGCCAAAGGCCATTTTTGATACGCGGGTCAAGACTCACAAACCACCATCAATGCTAACTGCCTCATTGCCAGTCATCTTCAGCCGCCACCTTACACAACTGGGGCAAGATCACCATGGACATTTGGGTACTGGAGATCATCCATCACGGATACTTGAAAGAGTTTCTCTCCTTCCTGTGTCATCATCCTCCCACCTGACCCCGCCCTTGGGTGATCCCTCCTACCAATTGATTCTTCAGCAAGAAACAGACCCCCTGCTCTGCAAAGGTGCAGTAGAGGGCATTTCATTGCACTAGCAGAGGAAAGGATTCTATTCACCCTACTATCTCATCCTGAAAAACGGTGGAGGGCAGAGACCCATCCTGGACCCATTGTCAGCCAAATACAGTCATCAGAACGCTGACATTCCATGTGATCACATTGACATTGATAATTTCCTCCCTCAATGAAGGAGTTTGGTTTGTGGCTCGACATGAAAGATGCATACTTCCTGATAGATGGGTGAATGTTTATATGGAAATTCCTTTGTTTCAAGGTGGGACATCAACACTACCAATTTTGCGTCCCTAATGGAATAATCACAGCCTACGTGATGCCTTCACAAGACTCCACCTGCAAAGCCTACAGATCTGGATCCTCCTGACCTAAAAGCCGAACAGGACCACATTGATTCCAATGTCACCTTTCTTGCTTGGTGGTCGGATTCCTCCAAGGTCATGATTAGAACCCCCTTCAGTCTCCCACTCCGCAGGCTACTATTGTGAGATAGAGAGCCCACTTGGACCACCATTTGGTACAGGGCACGTGGATGCCAAGGAGAGTCCGCCTTGCCTGCAAAGCCTTTCTTCCCCTCATACATGATCTCCACATACAAATCCATACAGACAGCATCACCATGGTGATTTACATCAACAAGTAAGAAGGGGCCAGGTCTCACTCCCTTTGCTAGGAACTGATTTATCTGAAAACAAGTGACCTTACAGGCTGCGTATGCCTTCCCCTGCATTCCATGTTTTCCTCATATTCTCAGGAAGGTGCATCAGAACAGAGCTACCATCATTTTCATAGCACTCTACTGGACCTGATAATGCAAGATCAAGGCAGTCTCAAACGTCCCAACTTGAGTTCATTTCACCTCATAGCTTGGTGTTTGGATGGGCATCTGACATAGATGGTGTATGTTCCATGCTGGTTCAGTATATTCTTACCCAGGGGAGAAAAGAATCCACCAGAATGTTCTATCAAGCAAAGTGGGGTCACTTTTTGGAGTGCGCCTGCTGCTGTAGCCAATCTCCAAACATGGTGAGCATTCCGGTCATTCTAGATTACCTCCTTGACCTGACAACATCGGGTTTAGCTCTTAGCTGTATTTGTGTGCACATAGAAGCATTCAGCATCTTCCTTCTCCCAGTGTATGGGCGCTCCATCTTTTGACACTCTACAATGGTACGATTCATGAAAGGCCTACTCAAAACCTTCCCACCAACTACCAAATCCACACCTCACTGGGACCTTAATCTCATCCTCTCAGCCCTCATGAAGACCACCTTTTGAACTTATAGCAACTTGTACCATGACCCACTTTTCCATGAAAGTGACATTCCTGGTTATGATCACTTTGGCGAGATGGATCAGTGAACTAGCAGCCATGGTGGCTGACCTGCCCTACATGGTATTCCACAAATACAAGATTCCCTTCAGTTCACACCCTAAATTTCCCTCCAAGGATGTCAGAATTCCATCTCAACCAATCCATTCACTTGCCTGTGTTCTGCCCAAAACATGCCTCCCCTACAGACGAGAGACTACACTCACTCAATGTCAGGTGCCCTGGCGTTCTACCTATAAAGAACCCTTTAGGAAGTCTCCAAGACTCTTCATTGCTATGGCGGAGAGATCAAAGAGCCAAGCCGTATCCTTACAGAAGATTTCCAGCTGGGTCTCTGGATGCATACTGGAATGCTACAAAATATCAAACTTCATCCGTCCCAGGAGCATTACAGTACACTCTACACGGACACAGGCTCCTTCCTTTGCTTCAATAGTGGATGTTTAATAGCTGCAATGTGGCATTCTATACACATGTTTACGACTCATTATGCCTTGGATCACAGGGCATCTGCGGATGTGGCCATGGGGTGAGCTGTATTGCAAATGACTCTATCATCAACCTCCTTGGATCCACTGCCACAGTGATCACTACTCACAAGTCACCTATGTGTGGAATACACAAAGGGACCATCAGTGGAAGAAGAGGAGGTTACTTATTGTAACTGGAGATTCTTTGAGATGTGTGGTCCTTACCTGCATTCCACATCTCTCATCCTTCCCCTCTGATTCAGTTTTGACCACACTGCAGAAAGAGGATGAACTGGAATGCTATCAATCTGCACTTCCCTTAGACCCTCAGTTGGAAGCATGAGAAGACATATCATGCATGTGCGGGGCTCTGGACATTGCTTGGAAAAAACTTCTAGACTCAAAGGCACACGGCCTTATTCTGTGTAGAATACACATAAGGGACCACACATCTCAAAGAACTTCTAGTTACAGTAAATAACCTCCCCTTTGGTGTAATACAATATATATATATATCCTTTAAAATATGTAATCCATTAGAAACTTTCCCATCCTACATTAAAGAAAATAGAATAGGTTGCATGCCAAGTTTTCTTTGGAATTTGTAAATGGAATTTTTAATAGAATGTTCACAGACCCTTTAAGTACATGAGCTAACAGAACTTGGCTTCCTAATAAGGGTAGTTTAGTCTAGCAAGGTTTAACATTTTTCTTCCCTAATTGAGTAAAAGCAACTTGCTCAAGCATCTTGCAAAGGAAGTGTAGGTCATAAGATTAGTAAGACAGGAGTTCAGAAGGCTTGTTTAAAAAATCATAGGAATAAGCTAACTATTTTTTTTTAATTATTGGGCAAACATTCCTTTAAAAAAATAAGTAGTATTTGGTCTGCATCAAGTTGGTTTTCAATCTCTACACCACAAAGATATCTGACAAGGATACAACAGAAAAGTCAAGTAGTGCAGCAACATTTAATGGAGACTATTTGGAGTCATGAGCCTTCTCTAGAATGTGATAATTTGGGATTAAGAATTCTAATTACAAAACTGGTTGTAGTTTGAGCAAGTGTGAAATCAAAATAATAGGGGCTCTGCTTGACTGTGTGTGCGTGTGTGTGTGTTCGTTCTATAATGCAATCACTTTTATATGCTTGGTGAGCTTTACTAACAGTGACTTTAAATGTTCATTAGTTTACAGCCTTAATACATTAGGAGAGCATATCCTATTCAGGCAACTTGTAAAGTTTAATATTTAAAGACAACACTTAAGTTTGAAAAGTGAAACATAGTGTAGCTTAAATAAATTACTAAGCAGTGCAATTGCTTAGCAGAGGTAAAATGTGAAATTATTCATCGAGCTTTCTCGCACTTTGGCTAGAAGCAATATTCAAAAAATGAATAAAGACTCACATTTTTTACTCTTCTGGTATGATTAATAAAATGGGAACAATAATAATGTTCATTGTTCTTCATAGGACTGCTATGTTTATCCTATGCAAATGTTTTATGGAAAAAGTATTTCCTTTTATTTTGGTGATCCAGACTTTGATAAAATCAGTATGGTGATCTGAGTCCTCAGTTTTGTTTTTCTTTACAGATATTTTCGTACATTGCTACATATGTAAATTTGTCCAGTTTTAAAAATGAGAGATGAATAGTGCTAGATTTTCTAGCTATTATAAGCCGTTACCTACTGCCACATTGTCTTCTGAATTCTGAGACTTTTTCTATCGCTGATACACAGGTACAACTCCGATTATAGTCCCACTAGCAGTACTAGGTCATTTGTGTTCAAAGAATAAAACTAATCTACAAAAGAGATGTAATGATATTTATCTACTTCTTGGGCGTGACTGATGTGATGTTCATAATTAGGATAGTGAAATGCAGCAAATTGTGAAGTTCAAGGAAAGAGATGGGAACAGAACTCCTGTCGCCGAGCCCTATGTTCCCTCTTGTAAGAAGGAACATTTTTATTAAGCCTGATTTTCCTAGGAATATTTGATCAAGGATTCTGGCAAGTTAGAATAGTTCAGTGACTGATGAGCTAAACTAACTAGCTGCACCTTCATACTAAAATAAGGGTATGTCTATACTGATGGCGGCAAAAATCAATCTTTCTGGATTGTCTGAGTGGTAAGTGTAGATGCATTCAATCGATCAGGAAGTCGACGCTGGTAATCCACCTCCTCAAGGATATGTCTATATTGATGGCAAAGTCACCGCTGCCAGATTGATCTTTCTGGATCGATTGAGCAGTCAGTGTAGCTCTGCTCAGTCAATCAGGAAGCTGACTGGGTAAAACCACCTCCTCAAGTAGTGTAGTGCTGCATCGATGGGAATGCAGTTCCCATCAGCACCTTGCAATGAAGACGACACGTAGAAGGGAAGCACAGCAGTTGATGGAAGTTACGCAAGATACTCTGAGTAGTTTGCGTAAGTCCCGTTGACTGCTGCCGAATCTCCAGGTAAGTGTAGACCAGGGCTCAAATGCCAGCTTGAAAAATAAGTCATATGCTTACAGTGTAGGGGAAAAAAGGCTGTTTAAAAGTGCTTTCTCAGCTTGACTTTAGACAAGTTACCTGTGTAGTTTAACAGACAAGATCATGAGCTCTATTTTCTAACGTGTTACATCAGGAACTATATTTCTGTTACTGGGTTTTTGGAAGTAAATAAGAATTAGAAATAAACAAAGAACAAGATTATGTAGAATTTTATTTTTAATAATCAGAGTTTAAAATCAATCAATGACCTCATTGGAAGTCAGTGCAAAGATTTTACAAGTAAAGTAATAAGGTTAAATCTAGAGTTGTTAAGAATGTGGGATTCAAAATCTTGAACCAGTTGCAACATATGAATCAACATTTCTGTGATACCAAGGAAGAGAGTGTTACACAAGTCAGTCCTGGAGGCCACCCAGACACGTACAAGCCTTTCCAGTTCTATTTTGGATTGCACATGTTGAAGTCAAGACATTTCTAAGATGGTAAAAAAAAGTATTGCTCTCTATATATATATATTTATATATATATATATTTATATATATATATATATATAAAAATCCTCTAAAGATATTTTGGGATCAAAGGAAACCCCAGGATTCCAAGAAGAGGTGGACAATGAAATGTGATCGCCAAAGTTATTTTTGTCTGAAAAGGTAGGAAATATTAATAGAGAAGGCCAATAAATAAGACACATGGCTGTTAGATTTCAAAAAGTTATGTCATAATTTACTGTGAACTAGAAAAACATTCAGCATTAATAAAAATTGCTATTAAGTAGAAGACAATGTATCTTCAAATTAATTTTAGATGGTGAATAGGAAAAACGTACTTAGCACTTGTAGGAGGATTGTTCTGTATTAAAGACAAAGACAGAGATAAAGAAAAGACTCATCTTGGTTAGGACCAGTTGATATGGCTATTGGGAAAATACACACTTTCTATAAAATACAGAGTAATGCTTAATATTAGAAAGCTAACCAAAAGAAGTGGGTTAGCTAGCAATTATTGCTCAACCATTGTAACTATAACAAGTGTATAAATTGAACAGCTTTGAGTTTCTTTCCTTTGTCGTTTATCCCATATACCTTATCAGTATATCTTATCTGAAATGTAATCTGTATACAAAGCTATAATTGTTTGTATTTTTGAAGTACCATGTGCACTTATTATATAGTGCTGTACTTCTAATAAACTTTTAATTTTTAAAGTGCTCTACAAAGATTAACTAAATCTCAGAAGATGCCTATGATGTAGACAAGTTTACCCCAATTTTAGAATCAGGGAAGCTGAAGCTGAGGAACACATTTGTAAAGGCCACAGATCTGAGTATCATGTATCTGAGTCAGTTGCAGAATAAGAGTGAATAGAAGCATAGTAGAGTATGTCTTTAAACCTGAGTCGTCCATGGTATTGTGTCTTATCATTACTTATCTATTTATTATTGACTTAGCTTCAAAAACACATGTTTTAAAGAGTAAGACACATTCCCTACTCTAAAGAATTTAGACAAAGAAAGCAATCATTAACACATTTAGTTTTGAAGCATTCTCTGCAGCTGTCCCACTAGCCCACGCCCACTCAGGCTGCTTGGAGTCAAATTCTGACACCATTATTTGCATGGAGTAGAAACTTAATTAAGCGACGATGGTTTTATTATGGGACAGTATCTGAAACTCATTCTTTTGCACGTTCTAAAACTACATTAAAACACTACATTTAAAATAACCTCATTAGAGTTAAAAGAAAATGGAGGATTATGAGGTACAAACATCAGGGTGAAGAGACAACAGTAAACTGGTTAGGGCAGTCACCCAGAGCTTTGGAGACCAGGGTTCAATTTCCTGCTCTGCCACCAACTTCCCATATGACTTTGGGCAAATCATTTAGTCTTGCTGTGGGCTAACTGGGGGATAATAATACTTCCCTACCTCGGGGGTGTTGTGAGGATAAATATATGAAAGATTGTGAAGCACCTTGAGATCTACTGATGAAAAGTCCTATACGACCTCAGTATCATGATCATACAGCATCCAGTACAATGGGGGCCTGACCTGGTTGGGCTCCAGGCATTACCACAATATAAATGTTAATGTTAGAGATCAATAAGGGGCAAACAACTGTTATTCAGAAAAATAGTGTTGAGCAGAAGTGGACTGAAGTGGCTTTCACTAGAACAGTGAGTTTCATGCTATTTCCTCCTGACCCTCCTTGCAGTGGTTAGTTTCTAAAGGTCAAGGGACAACACTAGATATTTAAGAGCTGATTCTTAGCCTTGTTGCACTCCCTTTGTGCTCCCAGGCAGCTGGCACAAGTTAGAGCAGCTCCCAGGCTACCTTCTTTTTTCCTTTGCCTGCGTTGTCCTTGGTGGTTCGGAGGAATCCTACACCATCCAAGAGTGTCCTACATAGTGCTGGACATCCCGCCTCTGTCCCTGATTTTTAATGTTGTCTTGTGGTCCCACATTACTATTGCAGAGTCCTGCCACTCTGGACTCCCTAGCTACTAAGTTTATGCTCAAGCTCAGTCTTTCCACCAAGTGTTTGCCGTGCCCCATCCCTTCTAAATGTCACAGCATGGGCACGAGGCAGGGGGCAGTGCAGAGATATAAAAAGGGGAGATGGCATTAAAAGAGAGGGCTGTGAGTTGGAGGATAGGATATGGAAGGGCTCATGAAACTATAGTGCAATCTCTGTTGGGTGATAGGATGGTTCTGCAACCTCATGTCTGAGCCCCACAGCGTGATAGGGCTGTGCATGTGCAATGCCCGGAGCTCAGCCACATGAGATGTTCCTTTGAGTTGGTAAGGCAATGGGGACGTGTCCTGTCCCCCACTATTGATAGAGGGCTGCGCCTGCTGTGGGTATGATTGCTCTGCAGAGATTGTAGGAATGGAGGGTGCAATAAAACCCCAGGGGGAAGAGTCAGACACCTGGACACTGGGACCCAGAAAGGCAGTGATCTGTGCAGTGCTAAGACCCCAGTGCTGTCAGCTGATCCACAGGGGTTCTGCTTGGGTCAGCATGCCTTGCAGGATTGGGACCCAGGCTTATAATGCTGCAGGGCAATGGCCTTCATTGTGTCCCTCCTTTCCGGGTGTGTTGTCCATCAGTTTTCCTCATTATGAGAGTCACCGTCCCTCATTTCAGAGTCTGGTGATTGAGACAGATGGGTGTGAGAGGGAAGCCGTCCCTTCCTAGGCTCTTTCCTGGGCTTAGGCAGAGCCAGTCGAGCTCCTAGCCTAATTTCCTGGAGCCTCGCACAGTCCTATATGTCAGGCATTGGAGCAACCAGTATTACTTTCCTTGCTCTGCTTTGGTGCAACAAGAGGCCAGCAGGGAAGCTGCTGATTAGGTGCAGCATGAAAGAGAGACTGCAGCTGCTTACAGCACTCCTGGCTGACATAAGAGGTGCTCCCCCGATTACAGGGGAAACTTCTGCAACTTGTGGGGGAAGCAGTGGCTTGGGGGACACACTTTAGGGCACCCTTAGGACCTCCCCTCCTTTAGTACCCTGAAGACACCCCCCCCGCCCACCCCAGTACATCGGCCTGACTCAGCAAGGAGAGCGCTTGCTGCCATGAGGTCTGAATCAGGAATGAAGGAGTCTGCCCCCACAGATCCCTTGCTGGGGTATTTTGTGAAAGCAGGGATTATTCTTATAAGCATGAGGCAAAGTCTTCCTCCAAATCCACTTTGAAGAAGTTGGATCTGGCCCAGACTAAACTGAGTAATAACTCAGCTCAAGAGAACTTAGGATGGCTTGCGTATCTCCCGTAGACTGCCACTGAATCCCAAAGGTAAGTGTATACCGGGTCTCAGAGGCATAATAAGAAAGCCCACAAGCCGAGGTCTCCACAGTGCTGGATCACGATCTGGTGGTACATTCCCTTGGTGTTCGGCGAGCCATAACCTTTTACCTGTAGAGAATGAAAACGAAGAGGAAAGCCCCTAGATTATTTGTTGCCATAGTTGAAAGGGTTAGGGATGAGGCTATACCCTCACAAACAACCTTGAAATGGATCTTGGGCTGTATTTTGCTTTGTTAGCTCTTTAATTTTACCCCTTCTCATGGGGTAAGAGCTCGTTCCACAAGAGTGTAAGAAACAGCTATTGTTTGCTTGAAGAAGTGACTCTACTTGATATTTGTAGGGTATCTATGTGAAGCACAGCTAAGACATTTGCTAGACTTTTTGCTTGGTAAAGGAAACTTCCGATGCATCTTTTTGGAGCAGCAGTCCTTCATTCAACTCTTGCCATCTACGGCCTTACATCTACCTCCTGTTTTCAGTACTGCTTGTCAGTCACCTACAGTGGAGCACATAGGGACCAGCACTCGAAAAAGGAGAGAAAGTTACTTACCTTGTAGTAATTGGGGTTTCTTTAATATGTGTGGTCGCCATCTGTATTCTACTTCCTGCCTACTTTGGCTATTCTCTGATTCACAGTGGAGAAAGAACTGGAGAAACAGTTGGTCCTCTTCACCCTTTACCTCTTTAGTTGGAGGCACGAGGTGAGACAGGGCCCATGTGTGGACCAGTCAAAACTTTTCAAAATTCTCCAGCTTTGAGTGCGTGGTGTACATGTATACCCACAGTGAAATACAGATCAGGGCCACACATCTTGAATAACCTCCTGTTACCGTAAGGTTAGTAACTTTTTCTTTCCTGTATTTCTGAGTTTTATAGTGCTTCCTACTTCTTGTTTGTTGGAGTGTTTGTGATGATTATGTTTTTATTATAACTATTTTACATAACATGTATTTTTTGGTCAGGAGCCAGAGCAGAAGTTGAAAGCACCAAGCAGGGGATTAATGATGAAAAGTTGTACAAAAAGTAAGTTTTGAGTGGGAATTTGAAATAGGAAAGTGTTACTTAGCTCAGGAAGAAGGAAGCTATTTTGGGCCTACCTTATTCTAATGTACTCCTGTCAAATGCAGAAACGTTCAAGGAGAGTGGTATATTCACTGCCTGTAGAAAAGGTTGCTGGATAATTTTTTTTCTTTTTTTTATGAAGTAATTTGTAGTAAGAGGACAGTATTTTGCTTTTTAAGTTAGGATTACACTTTGTGGGTGCATAGCAAAAGGAAGGTGGTAGAGTGGAATTTTTCTCAAGAGGTTGATGAAATGGGAAAGAATCATAATTTGGACAGTCAAAAGAAGCAGAGCCTCTTCCTGCACAGCAGCAATGTTTGTTCCACAGAGTTACACCACAGGTAATTAAATGGAGAAAAATGTATCTCCATTCCTTTTGGCTGCGTCACTGAAGTTTGCTGTTGTGACTTTGCAAGGAAATGTATTCTATGGTCAACGTTTCCAAACCCCTTGCTTAAAAATCAACTGCAGATGTTTTAAAGTAATCAGAGACCAAGCATGGTTTATGTTAGTCGATAAAGACTCGAGATACTTTCCAAAAATTATATTTTTGGATTCAAAATGAGGTGCCCTAAATGGAGGTAGTTATGTACTTTACACATATCATGTTTTGTATAATAGGCAGTTGGGCAAACAAAAGAGGCATTGAAATAAACTGTTTTTATTAAGTATAAAAATGACATAAAACTGATATTAAAGGAGAAAAAGATTAAAGTCCCATTTTCTTTTGAGTGGGGTATAATACGAACTAATTTGATTAACCAAATGGTTAACATAATTATATTATAGATAACCGATAGCATTCTGAAACTTAAGGTCATTGTCACTACCATAACAATAAATCTTTTTAAAGGCAAGTTTTAAAATTAGGAATCATGTGATACTGAATCATTGCTGATGTCTTCACTTTTAAATCATATTGTAATAAAGTTAGATCCTGGCAGCTGGCGTTCTTGTGGATTGACACGGCTAATTGTTTTTGGCATGTTAGCCCCAGGAAACCTCATCTATCACTTCAGAGCAGGAAGCTTGGCAGGAGCCAGGGAAAACATTTAATATGTTGTCTCTTGCCTTTTATGCAAGGCTGCTTTGCCATTTTGAACTTTCCTGTGTAACTCTTTAAAAGCTTGATACTACACTATTTTATTTTGAAATTTATTTAAACCATGTACATTTATTTTTCCCCACAGTGAATAAATAAGGAAAGATTTGTCTTTTGGTAATTAGCAAATATATCAATATTAACTACAATTAATACTTGAAAGTGATTATTTAGTCAAAAGATTTCCTTAGTAATGGATCAGATATTGAATACTTAGTTTTACACCAGAAAAATATTCATTTCCAAGGAAAATTAAGTGCTTTTTGTAGAAGCTAACTATTGAGAATCCTTTGAATAGCACAGACTAAAGGAATGCTAATATTCACGTTGTGAAAAGATCTTAGGCAGTTAGCTGTAATATAGGCAACAATTCTAGTTATATGACTGTGAACAGTGTGGTGTAAATCAAAGTTGTGGTTGTATAGCGAGGAAGGCTAGTGCAGTAGTTACATTGCTAGCCTGAGCCTTGAGAAACCTGAGTTCAAGTCCTTGCACTACCACAGATTTCCTGTATCAGAAGACTGGATACTGGGCTAGTTGGACCATTGATCTGAGAGATTATGGCTCTTCCTATGTTCTAAATACAATAAAAGATTGTGGGTCCACAAGAAAGATCTTTTTGGTAATGGTGTCTGACTGGAAGGAAGAGAGAAACCCTCTGTTTACTTTAATATTAAACGGTTTAAATGAAAAGGAAATAGTAAAAAGCATTTCCCCATTTTCCTTTTTGTCCTGGGATTTAATATAATGGGCCTGATTCACTTTGCCCAGCACCTTATATAGTCACTTACACTACTGAAAGTGAGTGTAAAATGCTACCATTTTGATTTGGTAGCATTTTATACCATTATTGTTCATGATGCTGTTGTCCCCATGGCTTGGGTTTTAATCATTTGTCAGATTGGTGTTAATCTCTTCAGTCTCTAAAGATGAGATTGTTGGCTGGTATCTTTTGGATCTCACAGTTTTTCTTGTTCTGTTGAAGGTCTTGTTTTGGAATTTGAATATTGTCCCTAGCCAGTCTCAGACATGGACAATCTGTATGTGTACTAGATTTTCTGTGAATATTTTGTATCTGTCTATGAATATTGACAAAGTTTGAAAGTGATCAATTGATAATAACCAGGGTGGATAAAAATCAATGATTTAAAAAAAAATCAGATTTTTAAAAAATTTAAATTGGATTTGTTTATTTAAATCAGAACTTTTTTATTTTGTTAAAACCATCAATAAAATACTAAATTTCTCTCATTTAAAAAATAGTTATAATTAAATCTCATCACAAACATGCTAAACCTACACTTACAGTCTCATAAAAATGAATGAATGGCTCTAGTCTGTCCAGCCTAACTACCAACTCTTGCTTCTTGAAAGTTCTCAGCTTTCAGTTTCTGTTTCAGTTTCTGTTTCTCAGCAGACTAAAGTCACGTGTGCAGAGAAAGACACAGGCTGGATAGGATTGTTGTTCTGTACTTATGTGGTGGTGGAGCTGGGCCAAGCAAGGCAGAGGAGTTAGTTAAGACACTGTCTTAAAAACAGAGAAACAAAGGAGAGAGGCAGAGTAGAAAGGAACAGTGGAGTGGACTGAAAAGTAAAGGGAAGACATTATTCAGTACACACACAGCTTCCTATATTCTCCACGCTTTTGCCACAGAAAAACTGTCATGGCTTCTGGGCATAAGAGAGACCTTATCTGGGAATATTTTGAAAAATTTTCTGGTTGATTGTTTTGAACAATTTAATAAGAACTGGCCTATTCTCATAAAACTTTGTGAAGAAAACCGTGATCAAATAGAGGGAAGTATCTCACCCAAATATTCTAATATTGGATTAAAGAGGAATGTAGAGGATATGCTCAGTATACTGAAGCCTATATCCATAAACAAGCTTCAGAAAAATGGTTGCTGCACTGCTGATGCTGTTGAAATTTGGAAGGCACTTCAAGAGACATTGAAGAAAGAAATACCTCACCAGAAAGTTAAACTGTGGGCAATAAGGAAGCGCATGGATCAAGCACTAACTCCACCTCATTTTCTTGCTAACGTTCTTGACCCAGATATAAAGGTAGATGCCTATCTTCTGAAGATGATGATGCTGCCATGGCATGGGCATCTCAAAATCACTCCTTAGTTATGTTAGTCATAATAAATTTCAGGGGTGCCGTGGAACCATTTAAACAGTATGTGTTTACTGATGATGTTTTGAACAAAGTCACTCCCCTGAATTGGTAGAAATTATTAGTCAGGCACCTTGAAACAGAGTTCCTTCAATTTCTAAGCCAACTTTCACAGCAGTAGCTTCCTCTGCAGGCACAGAGAAAATATTTTCATTGCTTGATGGTATTCACTCAAAGCTAAGAAATCAACTGGGAGTTGAAAATGCAGGAAAACTCGTATTTGTTTGTCTATGAATAAAAATGACCATGAGTGGGGAAGATGAGCATTAGTTGTAGAAGTTTTAAGGACAGCATATGTTTAATGTTTTGATGACTTGTCTGTTAGAGTTAATAACATTTGAAAATTATAAAAAAAAAAAAAAAAAAATTAAGGATAGCCATCAGCCGGCAACTCATGAGACTGCTGCAATTGCATATGTGAAATATTTATGTAACATTTAAGATTCACTTTAATAAAATATAAGTTCTATTGTGTTTGTGTGCATGATTTAGTTCTTACCATTCCTAACATATTCTGCTGCATCTGCAGCTTGACACGGGTAATGAGTAATATGTACTATTTCCTAAATTTAGAAAAATCAAGTTATCTTAAAAATTACACAAAGTATACCTTCCTAGGTGTTGTAAAATGCTGTCTTGAGTTTAATTAACGTGTTAGTGATCAGATTTGTGTGATTGTTTAAGAAATATGTGAAAAAGTATCAGCGGGAAACTTTATTTAAATCAATAATTTTCTCTTGGTGATTTAAATCAATGACTTAAATTGCCTTGATTTAAATCAATCCACTCTGATTATAACTGTCAGGGAGAGAGTGTCCCTTTCAATGTTGAGTTCCATAATTTGTCCTGGTAATGGGACCATGCTTCCAGAGTAATCACCAGTAGGCTTCAACATGGTCACAGTGCAGTGGGTTTATACTTGATGCTTTTGGTTTTTCTGTTTGAAAAAATCCACGTATTACCAACTTTTGAAGTGCCAAATGCCCTGAGCATCCTCAGTTCTGCCCTATACTTTTTGTGCCCACAGCTATTGCCATAGCTCTCAGAATTGCAGTAATGTACTCTGCAGTCTTCTCTTTTCCTATCTAAGAGAATAGATATATTGATGTTTGTTATGAGTTGCAAAATCTTCAAGTTCATTAAAATTGCAAGGTTGTAGACCCAGAAGGTAATGTTTTATATCCCTGGGACTTCAACATCAAGGACTTATTATTTGACTGTTGTATCTTGATGAATGCAACATTATTGACTTTTTTCAAGTAAGGAGTCCACATATAGTGCTTTTGGCTAAAATGGTGAAAAATCAAGGGATTACATAAGAGTAAATTCATTTTGTATGTTCCTGGAGGAGAGCCAAACGTTTTCCTTGTTAGGAAGTGTAAGAAGGTAAGGTAAGTTATTGAACCATGAGCCCTGATAATTCTTCCTAAATTGAAAGTCAGATTCTTCTTTGTCTAGTGTCCCTGTGGGTGCTCCTCTCCAGGTGTTGGCGTGTCCTCGTGTCCTTGATTGGCAGTTTCATCAGCAGTGCCCGTCTGGGTCATGCCTGTGCTGTCCCTGTCTCATGGTGCCATTGGCGCCATTTTCAGCACGCATGATGCAGACCCTTCGGTTCCTTTTCAACCGTCCGCGGTTCAAGAGGGCGCTCCCAGTAGTTCTTTATAGCCTGCTAGAAATCTTCGATAAGTCTTTTCTTTTCTGTTTTCGTACAGTTACTCAGTTTACCCTTAGTTTAAAGTACCTTACCTTAATCCTTCTGAATTGAAAAAAAAAATTCCCTCAGACATACCCTTTAATTATAGATGGCATTATGCCAGGTTCCCTGGCTTCAAACGCTGCACCTCATGCAGGGATGCTATGCCCGCTTCAGATGGACACTCCAAGTGCATCAGATGCCTGGATGAAGGACACATTGCCCAGAAATGCATCCATTGCACAAACCTCAAAGCCAGAACCAGGCGTGACTGGGCCTGAAACTAAGTCTTATGGAGCGGTTGCTGACCCTGGGTAGTGTAATGTCTCACCACAAGAAAATATCAGAAAAAGGCATTTTATTCCATCCACAACAGAGCATGGCAAGAAAAGGAGGTCACCTGAAAAGGACAAAGATTTCAGTACCAAAGAAGGTGTAGGTTCCTCCAGTCCTATGACCTCATTGACAAGGAGAGACTCTTATTGCTCCTCTAAGGAGCTGAGAGAGAAAAACAAACAGCCCTATGCTGAGACAGCATCTTCTAAGGCAACAGTCCTCACAATGGCTGTAACTACCTTGACAGCGTAACCGACTCAGACCTTGGCACCAAGAAGTGGCACAGTACTGTCTAAGGAAATGGACCTCATGGTGGCACTGACTCACCTCAGCGCCAATAAGTTGTACGGCACTGACATGTTCCGATTACTCTACATCGGCATCGAAAAATCCCACGGCACTGACGGAACCGATGCAACCTGGGCAACGGATCGCCCTGAGGGAACTGGGAAACGATACGGAGCGCACCTTAGCAGTCACTTACAACGGAGCCCACCACTCCAGCTCTGTGAAAACATGCTCAGAAGACCAAACACCATGATTATGAGGAGAAATTTTTAACATCTTCCCCATCATCACTTCCCTACAGCACTGTCACGTCTCCAGTGCCCATGAGCAGCCCATGTCTCCTAGACCCTTTTCCAGTGATGAAGAGGATGTAGGTGAACCCCCCACCTTCTTTCCCACTTATTATCACCCAGAGTCCACCCATACAGACATAGGGAACATCATAGACCACCACCATATCCATGGTTTCTGCCTCCTTGGTTTGACCCATGATACCGTATGCACTGGCCTGCCTCGGACACCTGGTCTACTTACTCTTCACCACATAGTAGACCCTCAACTTCATACAGCTACAGAGACACGTCACCTATTAGACCTACTCCGATAAGACCTGAACTAACTGGCCCTGCCGACAAACAGAATATAGCTGTAGAGCAAGAAAGGCCACGTACCACACATAACTCATCCTCCTCACCTGATGAGACAATAGTTCCCCCAACTCCCGCGACTGCAGATGATTTTAGGCAGTTCCAGGATCTATTTAAGAGGGTGGTATACAGTTTAGAGATCCCTCTTCAGGAAGTGGCAGGGTAAACAAAAATTGCTTAAGATATTGCAGACCTTACCTTCCACCAAAATCGCCCTTCTGATGGATGATGCCCTTATGGAGCCAGCAAATAATATATGTCAGACCCCTACCACCATTCCCCCCACTTGTAAAAAGGCTGATAAAAAGTATTGTATCCCAGCCAAACATTCTGAGTTCCTCTTCATCCATCCAGCCCCTAATTCCCTGGTTATAGAAGTGGCTAACCAGAGGAATAAATAGCAACATCATAAGTCAACCCCACATGTCAAAGATGATAAAAGGCTGGACTTAATGGGAAGAAAAGTATACACATCGGCCACTCTTCAGCTGAGAGTAGCAAACTATGCCGCCTTGCTTTCAAATTACGACCACAAAAATTATTCAAAACTATCCGAATTTATTGACTTTCTCCCAGATGACAAAACCCAGCAATTTCATTCCTTGATCAAAGAAGGGCAACTGGTCGCAAGATGTGGCTCACACTGCGGCTAGAACTGTAGCAACTGTCGTCGTCATGCGTAGGGCATCGTGGTTTCACTCTGCAACCCTGCCCAAACAACTGCAGGCAACCACTGAGGATCTTCCTTTTGATAAAGTGAAGCTCTTTGCAGAGAAAACGAATGAAGTCATGCACACCTTGAAGGACTCCAGAGCTGTGCTACGCACCTTTGGAATTTATACACCTGCAAGAAGAAGACCATTCAGGTATCAACCCTATAATTCCAGATACCAAATTATTCGCCTAACAGACGATATGAACAGTCATGCTCCTGTCAAAGGCCACAGCGATGTCGATAAAATAACCAGCAGCCATCAACATCCCAGGCTGTCCTTCCAAAGCAGCAATTTTGAGGTCTTGGTTGAGGGTCTGTATGACCTCCCCACCTTCAACAGCCAGGCTCCATCTCGTTCAACCATCGCCTTCCCCCTGTTTCACTAACACTGGGTGAAAATAACATCAGACAAATGGGTACTAGAAATTATCCAGTCTGGGTATACCATCCTCTTTATCGCCATACCCAGAACTCCTACCCCCTTCCCTGTCCCTCCCTCATATCACGAACACTGTTACAACAGGAGGTCGATCATTTACTCCAGATAGGTGCCATAGAGCATGTTCCCTCCCAACACAGAGGAAAAGGTTTTTATTCCCATTAGTTCCTCACCCAAAAGAAAACTGGAGTTTGGAGACCTATTTTAGACTTAAGAAAACTGAACAAGTTCATAAAGATACAAAAATTCAGGATGGTCACTCTGGCTATTATATTGCCGGTGCTGGAACAGGGGGACTGGTTTGCAGCCCTTGACCTTCAGGATGCATGTTTTCATGTTACTATTCATCTGGCCCACAGAAGATTCCTAAGATTCACACTCCTCAACAACCACTATCAATAAACAGTGCTACCCTTTGGCCTTTGCACTGCTCCAAGAGTTTTTTCCAAGGTTCTTGCTGTAGTAGCAGCTTACCTTTGCAGACTGGGTGTCACCATAGTCCCCTGTCTCGATGATTGTTTAGTAAGGGCATGTTCCTACATGGAAGCTGTACATGCAGTTCACACTACAAGGTCAGTATTTCACGCACTAGGCGTTACGATAAACGACAAAAAATCCACCCTGAAACCTGTGCAGCAACTAGAGTTTATAGAAGCACATCTGAATCCCATCATCACCGGAGCATTCCTACCAAACAACAGATTTCAGACTATTGTAAACCTGAAATCTGTAATACAAAGCAGCCCAATGCTGGCTGTTCGTACATGCCTTCAAATGTTGGGTCATATGGCAGCCGCTACCTTCGTAGTGTAAAATGAACGACTGCATAAGGCCACTTCAAATATGGCTCGCATCAGTGTACAAACCACACAGACACTCTATATGCAAAACAGTACCAATCCCAAAAAACATCAAATAATCATTGAAATGGTGGACACAGTCCAACAACCTTCTAGTAGGAACTCCATTCATAACAGAAACACTCGCAATCATGATCACAACAGAGGCATTACTAATTGGATGGGGGGTGCACCTACAAGGCATACCATTCAAGGCAAATGGTCACCACAGGAAATGAAATTACACATAAATCTACTGGAGTTACAAGTTGTCCGCAATGCATGTATACGTTTCCTATCTCTAATAGCAGGGAAAATGATAAAGATAATGACAGACAATATCACCTCTATGGTCTACATCCATCATTAAGGGGGTGCAAGGTCCAGCTCCCTATGCTTAGAGGCAATGAGACTGGAATTGGTGCATATCCCACAACATCCACATTTTGAGCGCCATATCTACCCGGTATCCAAAATACCACTGCAGACACCCTAAGTAGAAAGTTCGGCAACAATCATGAGTGGGAATTACACAACACAGTCCTGCAGAGCATCTTTCATCAGTGGGGTTACCCCTCAATCGAGCTATTTGCGATAATGAAGACTCGCAAATGCTGTTACTTCTGCTCGAGAGCAAGTATAGGGGTACACTCACTCCTCATTCCTCCTCAACTGGAACACAGGTCTCCTGTACGCATTCCCGCCTATCCCCACACAAAATACGCAGGGACAATGCAAGCATGATTATGATAGCTCCAGCATGGCCCCAGCAACCACGGTTCACTTACCTCACATGACCCATGCACCAATCCTTCCCCCCACTAGTCGACAATCTCCTCTCCCAGAACAATAGAATCATATGCCATCCGCACCTGGAGAATTTACACCTCAGAGCATGGTTCCTAACTGGTTCCGACAAGCTGAATTACAATGTTTGGAACAAGTAAGGAATGTTTTACTGAACAGTAGAAAACCTGCCACAAGAAAAACTTACCTTCAGAAATGGTGTAGATTCTCCTTATGTTGTCAACGAAAGCAGGTCAGCGCACTCACAGCATCAGTCCTCACTATACTTGACTATCTCCCGGAAATAAAAAAATCTGGATTAGCAATTAACTCAAAGTACACCTAGTAGCTATCACCACCTTCCATGAGCTCACTGACGATACCATGATTTTCATACATCCAATCGTCAAATGCTTCATGACCGGTATACAAAATGTGTATCCAGACATACATTCTCCCATAATGCCATGGGACCTCAATTTGGTCCTCTCTGTGATTATCAAGCCCGGAGGAGCCTTTAGTGACTTCTCACTACTGCACATGTCCATGAAGGTAGCATTTCTAGTCACTATCACATCGGCATACTCTGTGAGTGAACTCGGAGCACTTATGGCCCACCCACCGTATACAGTATTTCACAAAGATATGTTGACGCTACGACCTCATCCCAAGTTAACATCAGCTTTCCACCTTAACCCGAACATCCATTTACCTACCTTTTATCCAAAACCCTCCCTCCAGCACACAGGATGCAGCCTTCCACATGCTGGATGTCAGACTAGCCATGGCGTTTTACCTAGAAGGAATTAAACTTTTCAGGAAATCTCCTAAACTCTTTGTATCAATTTTGGAATGCTCCAAAGGTAACACCATATCCACCCAAAGACTTTCAAATTGGGTTTCTGCCTGCATCCACATATGCTACCCACATTCAAGTGTGATGCCACTCCAAAGGATCAGGACACACTCAACCAGATCAGTTGCTACATCCATGGCTTTCTTGCATAATGCGCCAATTACTGAAATATGCAAGGCAGCGACCTGGGCCCACACTTCCATAAAACACTACGCCATCGACCAAGCATCAAGACACGATGCAGCAGTCAGACTATTGGTACTCTCTTCTGTTCAGACTAACAACTTCAAAGCTCTTCCCTCCAATTGAGGGCACAGCTCAAAATCATCTGGAGTGGAGCACCCCCAGGGACACTACTTGAAGAAGAGAAGGTTACTCACCTTGTGCAGTAATGGAGGTTCTTCAAGATGTGTGTCTCTGTGGATGCTCCACTACCTACCCTCCTTCCCCTCTACTTTGGAGTCAAACACACAGCTCTACGGCAGAGAAGGATAGAGGGGTCCGTGTCGCATGGGCCGAAAAGGGCGCCAATGGTGCCACGAGACAGGGACTGTGCATGCACGACTCGGACAAGCGCTGCTGGCAAAATCTCCAATCAAGGACGCGAGGACGCAGCAACACCTGGAGTAGAGCACCCACAGAGGGACACATCTCGAAGAACTTCCATTACTGCACAAGGTGAGTAACCTCCTCATATCAACTCTAAAATCCTAACTCAGGGAAATCAATTGTGGTCCCATAATTTAGAAATCCATATTTTAATTTGAGGGAAGGTATCATCTGAGCGCAGATCTGGGATCCAGGGAGTCCTAAATGCTAATCCAAACAGTGATGTTGATATATTGTGATGGAAGTCATTTCAATTCTCTGCCTGTTCGTCTAGATTTAAGGTAAAATAGTAACACTTACACCAAAGCTGTGTTGGGGGGATTTATTAATGTCGTTTGAAAAGGAAAAGCACTGTGATAAGTGCTGCTTATTTAGTCAAAACAAAATCTCTCCTACCAAGATTTCTTCACTTTGGTTTGTGGGTGCTCTTTTTAGGCAGGGTGACTTCCTGGAGACTTATGAAATGCCTGGCTTATAATGTTATTTTACTTTAATTAATTGCAGCATGGACTTCATTTAAAATGTAACCATCCAAGCTCTAGGTGCTCAGGTATAGTGAGTACAGTATTAAGAACCTAAATGGAACAAAACGTGCATGAAATTTTGTCATTAAACACATTAAAAATAAGTGAACCACTTTCCACAGCTAAACCCTCCCTACCTCCATCATGAGCCACTGGTGAGTTGCTACTGTTCTATCCACTAAACCCCTCCCCAGAATGGGTGTTTCCAATGAGTTTATCAGCTGTTACCTGGTTGGTTCGTTAAAACACTATTTACAGTTTAGGCCTTATCTTCTCAAAAGCTTGTAATCCCAAATCTCCCTTTTTCCCTTCCTAATGAGAGTCTTTATTATTGCCCACTGGAAGGCTTATTTCTGTAGGGATAATCCTGGACACTCTCTCAGCCATTTCTATGTATTTCCATAAAACAGAGTAAAGTCAATTTAGTCCATTCTTTTGACTTATTCCACATTTTTCTTTAAACCATACTTTTTTCTCAATTTTGTTTTAAGTTAGTGATCTCATATGTCTGATGTTCTGTTGGAGAAATGCAAATTGATGCTTTCTCCAGCTGACTGTTTGGGCTCACTTGTTTAGACAACCTAAGACTACTGTGCATTTGCACATGTTGTGAATTCAGTTCAGTTGTAAATTATAGACTCCCTTCTAATTCTGAAGTGTTTTCTTCACATCCTTCAGAAAGCATAATGGTGACTGATGCTTCCTGTTAGATCGTGGAAACCATTTTCAATAAAGCTCGTTGAATAATTTAAATCTTTTAACAATCTGCTGATTTTCAGCACTATCCATATTTTTTTGAGATAAATAATTATTTCAAGATACCTAAATACTTCGCCTTCATATCCTTCCTTAACTTACCTATGCTATGATACCTACAAAACACTACAAATCAGAATGGAGGTTTAGCAAAAGGCACTTTCTTAGGTGACCTTTTAGCTAACAATCTCACTTTTTTCCTCTTTCTTGTTCTTTAGATTCTAAAATTTAGTTAAATACAATAGGTAAAGAAATCTGATTATCATCCTGTCTGGATTAGATAGCTTTTTTAATTGTGTCTGTAATTGCTTTTTTGTAAAGTGGCTTTGGTCTCTTAAAATGAGTGAGTTCAGCGGCTGATTCAGTTGTCTGTGCATATTTTGTGTCTTCTGCATCTGGTAGCTGGATTTTTGAAGTTACAGAGTTTGATCATTATCTTGCATAAGTGATCCTGTGAGTCCTTTGGGTAGGCTATTAAAACATTTTAGATATAGCTATATATTTATATGCATAATGTTAAAGTTAACAAAAGTAAGTAAATCTCTTCTGTGCCATGAGAAGTCAGTGGGCCATCTTGGCTACTTCCACTGAGCCACATTGTGGAAAACCCCTTGTTCCTGACTTAACTATCTTTTATGATATTCCTGAAAATTTAAGTTCTCATCCTGCAAGGACTTGCATGCTGTCTTAACTTTAAAAACTCTGTGTAGTCCCATTGATGTTAGTGAGTCTACTCACAGTGCATGAAGTTAAGCAGATGTGTAAGTTTTTACAGGATTGAGTCTCTAACATGGCTGTTGTGTCTGAGTTATGATACACAGTTTACGTGTTCTGTTCTTTGCATATGCTGCTCTAACCTGATTCTCTGTTCTCCATTTACTTTTTTGCACATGTATTCTTGTGTTGCAAGTTCCATTCATTTGTGTAATCTGAATCTTTTCCTTAGTTGTTTGTTGGAGTCTTCTTTTGAACCTTTCTTGGTTGTGTATTTTGAGTTGACTTTTCTAAGACACCTTTTCTTCCAGATTCAGAAGTGATTCTCAAAATGGTAGAAGACTTCCTTATCTGTCTACTTGAGAGACCATAGTAATCAGTGCACTTCTCAGAAAACATGCATGAGGTATAAATTTGCAAGAAGTGGCAACGTTGTAATTCTCATGTGCACACTGGGCATACTGGTTGTGCAGGGAGCATTCAAAAGTCTGAAGACAAACCAAAAACAATTTTTACTTTGGCTCAAATTCAAGATTTTTAAAAATTCTCACGAGTTTGTGGGTTTGACTTATGATTTGTGAACTCCTTAGGCTGGCAATCCAGCCTTCAATGTATAGCGTCTCCTTTCACTTTGTCAGTGATGCGAGTCTTATATGCCTGTTTATCTACTTTTCTGACAAGCACCTCTGCACTTTCTCCAGTGGCACCCTACATTAATCATAGAATCGTGGGACTGGAAGGGATGTGAAATGGTCATTTAGTCCAGTGTCCTGCACTTATGGTAGAACTAAGTATTATCTAGACCAGGGGGTGGGCAGTAATTTTTGCAGAGGGGCTACTCCATGAATTTTGGTAAGTAGTCGCAGGCCGCACATTTCTGGGAGCAGTGACTGGCTGGGAGGCGAGCAGCTGCAGTCTGCCTCCCGGCTGTGTGCCAGGACCTGGAGGGAGCCTGCACTCCCCTAAGGATGGCCCTGATTTCTGGGAGTCATAGCAGTCTGGACTGAAATGTTAAACGGGCTGGATTTGGCCTATGGGCTGGATTTTTCCCACCCTGATCTAGACTCTTTAATGGGACCATCTCCCCATCAAAATTCATGAAGGTGCAATCTCATCCTCTCTTTACATCCCTCCTCAAGATCTACTTCTGCTGTGATGCCTGCCAGTTAGTCCACTCAGGCCTTGATTAGGCAAGTTGTGAGCTGTGACTTTGGGTAAACTTTATTCATTTTATTACCTCATTCTCTGAACCTGGTTTGTTTTATCCACGTATTGTATTATGACTATCATGTAACTTCTGAGCTCTATACGGGCAGGAACTCTTCTTTGTTACCTATCTCTACAGTCCCAAGCACAACAGGGCTCTGAACCTTGATGAGAGTTCCTTGGCACTGCTATAGTACACAAAATTAATAATAATGAAAGGTTGGAATTTATTTCTTTACCACAAGGCACAGAAAATTCAAAGAGTAATCCTATGATTATTCTATGATTTGTCAACAGTATAAGGTGGTGTTGAAATTAATCACCAAAATTATTGTAAAATGTAAATTAGTACATATAATTATTGTACTCTTCCTCTTAATGTATCCTGAACAGAAGCACCCAAAATTTAGAGGCTATATTTGAAAATTTGGGCCTATGCTAAAGTATTGCAATTGCAGTGGCAGAACTGGAAATAGAATCCAGATGCTTTGATGTCAGTTGTCTGTCTAAACTACTAGTCAATATTGTCTTCCTGTTATAAAACAGTGAAGTTTTTAGTAACATGTGGAGGTTTGGATTCAGACTTTCTTGTACAGTTTTGGCAGTTGTATTGAAAGTCTCTCCAATTATGCTGTATATTACATCTGTGCTCACACTGACTTAATTTATAGGATCAGTCCTATATGTTTCCTGTCATTATGGTATCTGGGATACACAGTTAAATACCATGAAAAATATATCCTGGCCAAATTTTATACAATGTTTTTTTTTTTTTTTTTAAATTAGGATAGTAAGGAGAGTGTAGTTCTCTGTTTTGAAATGCTTTGCTTATACTGGGTGTTTTCAAATGGTTAAAAGTTACATAATTTAGTAATGTAACTATAAAGGGTCTTACTTATGGGAGGGATATGAATCATGGCTGAATACTTTAAAATATTGTATTACTTTTATCTTTTGTATTTAAAAGTGCCCTAGTTGTAATAGAACATTTCACACATTTAACCCCCTTCACATACTAATATATAATATTTCTTATTCTGGTCTGAAATATTTTTCTTAATATCAGATCATTAAGTTTTCAAACTGGAGGTATGGTGTATAATAGAGGTGTTCAAATATTAGCACCACTGTTAATGTGTCAGGAAGAAAACATAGCAAGCTAGTTTGAAAATCACATAGCATTAGGTATTCCTTTTTTGTGAAAATGTTTAGATTAGAAAGTTGAGTTGAAAACAAGCAGTTTCTTTGGAAGATATCGCAAAACTGTCTGCTTCCTTTTGTTCCACGCTATCTTTTCATGTTTTATGGTGCGTAATGTCCATGTATATAAAATATGATCTCGTCATCACTGTTATAACTGTATGCACACATTTGGGCATGCTCTGTGAGGCAGAAGCACTCTCTGCATTATACAATAGGGCCCATATGGCTGTGTGTAAAATGTTTTAGAGGTATTTTTGATTCTGTAAACAACCAAGTAAATTTCCTTGTGTTTATATTCATATATAATGGATGTATTGGTGTATAGCCATCAGTTTGTGTGAACTGGCAAATGTTAGCACTTGGTGTTTTTTAAAAGTTCTTTACGTGATGCTATTATAAGGTCTGTAGACTTTAAACAGTGCTGAGACCAAGTTTTAATTGTGTAAACAGTCGTTGGTTTGGCATTCAGGGGGAGGAGGTGGAGCGCGTGGAATCTTGTCTCTGCAATTTGCTCCTTATGCCTTTAAATAAGGTTAGAAAAGTGGAGGAGGACAACATCTAGTACAGCTTGTAAATGTCAGTCTTGATGGAAGACAGTCCAGCTTGTAAGCAGTATTGGTGTTGGAAAAGTGAAAGGAAAACGCCTTACTCTAAAACTGTTCTGTTACAAGGGGAATTTTTTCTTTTGTGAAAGTAAATACCGTATTTGATCATTTTAGCTGCAACACAAAAGCATTTTAGTCGCAATTCTCTTAAAACATTCAACACCTTTACTAACTGGTGGTAAGATTGAAAATTGAGATGAAATATTCTTCTTCCTTATGTAAACCTGACCATTTCCGTTGCTCAGCACAACTTAATTGGAAATCCATTCAAAAAGTAAACATTTTAAAGTACTGTTCTCTCATGTCTTAAATATAAAATCCTGGTCCCAGAAAACAGCCTGAGTAAACTGGTTTGTACAAAAAAATATTGGGGGAGGTGAGTGAGAATGGAATCGTCCCTGTCACATGAGGATGGGGTGAAGAGCTCCAGAGCTCTTTTTAGGCACTTGTGAAGTCTCAGTACTACAGTGGTCTCCATATCCTGTTTTCCTTCATGGGGGCTTGTCAGAGGAGCCACATAAGCTTGATCCACTTGCCTTGCTCTGCTCACCTCTAAGCTCTACAGTGCAAAGATGCCACAGTTGGACCTTCTGCTGCCTGTGTTCAAATGGAGCACAATTTGAGTAACGTTGACTCTGTGCGTTTTCTCCAGAGCTGAAGAATCTTTCTCCAGCCAATCAGCAGTAGAGTGAGTGGCTCATTGGCTGCTGCAGTATGCAACTTCTTTCACCTCTTGAGGATCTGAGAGACATCACATAGACTTGGGCAGCTAGCAACAGAAGGGAATGTAGAACCTGGACTCCCTCCCAAGGGAGAAGAACGGCCATGCAGTGGCTTTAGAATGCGGTCCATTTACAGGGCTTTTTTTGTTGTTTGTTTTTTGAAGTACCATGTTAACAAGTTGACTTCTACCTAAAAAAATGTTGGCTTCATTAATGAACTGGCAGGGAAAGACTTTCTAATTTTTCCATTCCAGCTTTAAGGGCTTGTCTACTTGAGGGGATTATTCCCATTTAGCTTCCTGTATGGATGCTTTTATTGCAGGATTGATCTAATTTGGAATAAGGCACTCTTATTCCAGGATTAAGATAAGGGTATCCACACACGGAGTTTATCATAGAATCATTGAAGATTAGGGCTGGAAGGACCTCAGGAGGTCATCTAGTCCAACCCCCTGCTCAAAGCAGGACCAACCCCAACTAAATCAGCCCAGCCAGGGCTTTGTCAAGCCGCACTTTAAAAACCTCTAATGAAGATTCCACCGCCTGCCTAGGTAATCCATTCCCGTGCTTCACCATCCTCCTAGTGAAAAAGTTTTCCTAATATCCAACCTAGACCTCCTCCACTGCAACTTAAGACCATTGCTCCTTATTCTGGCATCTACTACCAATGAGAACAGCCTAACTCCATCCTCCCTACTGGGAATAGATATTCCACTTTGAATTCACATGCTATCTTAATCCAGATTAATTTCCCTGTGTAGACAAACCCTAATTTAGGTTACAGAAATAATTTCAGTGAGAAGTGTTAGTAGTATGGCAGATTTCTTCCTGTAAATTTCAAATTGCATTAAATGTTTTTGAATTTACACCTATTTAAATATTATCCCTTAAATTGTCACCTTTGAAAACTTGGGGGGGGTGGAGGGGACACCTTTTTGGCTCCTTTCACTTCAAAATGAAAAGGATAAAAATAATATGTTTATGTAGGTGTAAAGAAACTCATGCATAAGATGGTTAAATAAATAAAGTAACTGGTTAGTTCCATCATCAGTAACTAATGACTGAACCCTGTCATAAAAGTGTGGATATAAAATCTTTGACATCAAAACTCTGCTATGTAAGACTTCTATCATCATCATTTTGAAAGTTTTGCATACCAGAATGTTGATGTGGAAAGTTTTCAATGTGAGTACTTAGTGAAAACTTTCAATGCAAGCTTACCTAATGGGATACAGATGATGATGATGACAAATGTGTAATTCTTCTCTTACCCCTTTTCTAAAACTACAATATGCACTATCCTATGCATGAGTATTTCTTTCCTCAACCGTTATTCATAAAAAGCTATAGGTAACAAGTACATTTGCTTAGATACAAATATTTTAACAGTTTAAATATTTTAGCTGTTTATAAAGAATATTTTCAATAAAGACCTGCTGTTGTTAAAGGTGTTTCTAATGTTCTTGAACTTGCTTTACAGACTGAGCATTCTTCCTTTATAAAAACGTGTAACTCACTTCAGTGACTAAGTTCTGCTGAAACACTCTCTGAAGTTCACTTTTGCACAGAGAATGACTCCTTGAAGAGTAATCCTCTTGCTTTTACTTTGAAAACTTGACGTTCGCCACGTCTCTGATTCTCAGCCTAATTACAGCAGCTGGGAACTGAACCAGGTTCTTGAGCACATTAAGCTGTACAAACTAGCCCCTTGAGTCCTCAGCCACAACTCTAGTGTACAATGTAAAGCATTATGTGTTGAAACAGACATACTGAACTTGAATATGGGCATTGTTTGATAATGCTTGCAAAGTATGTTAAGTTAGTGGCCCAAGACAAAGTAGAATGGAATTTCAATAACCTTCCTTGAGAATTTTGCCATGGTCATAAATAACAAGAGCACCACCAAAAATGTGTGCAGGACTTTTATTAAATCACATAACTGTCTACTCATATTTCATTTGTGAGTGTATTTGATCCAGAAGTTTAAGATCTTGCTATTTTGATGGACTTTAGAGTAGCTGCTAACACTGACAGAAAAGTCTTACTAATGAATGAAATCATGTAGTAGTTTCTTTTTGAAACATAGCCTACCAGTTTATTAAATGAAATCCTGCAGGCGTGATACATTCTTTGATTCTGCATAAGTGGAATTAGCTACCTTATTCAGCAAAATTTTCCTGAAAATAAATTCATTACAAACTCTGAATCCAGGAATATCTTTTGGCTGAGCCTGCTATGGAGAACTTCAACACAAACAGTTTGGTGAAATTACAACCAACTGAAAATGGCTGTATAATGAAAAGTTTTAAGTAACCTTAACTATAGGCATTGCTGGCGGGCAGGGAAGGGCAGTAATTACACTTACAATATAGAGAAGATCAATTATCTGTATCAATTATCAATTACTATGTCAGCCAAATGAGCTTAGGCATTAAACAGAAGGAACACAAGATGCAAGGGGAGAGAGCATTGAATTTCAAAATTCAATTGTGTTAGACCAGTGGTTGTGTTATTCAGACCACAGTCTGAGAACCACTTTCGCTCCCTTGTCTGTATTCATACTATTTTGGTATCTGTTTAACTGAATTGCATGAAAAATTGCCTGTTTGCAAACTATTTATTTGATTATAGTTCATGATTTGATTTGATTGTTCCTTCATGTTTATGACTCAGTGACTCAAACTCAGATGCCATTGTTTACGAATATTCTCCTCAAAGACCTTTTTGCTAATAAAATAAAACTAGACATAATGCTGATTTTTTTTGTAGCATCTCATGGCTTTGAACTATTATTTTCAGCAATATTGAGAACACTATTTAAAGTCTAATATCAAAAGCTGTTAAATTTAGCCAAAAAAACCAAACACAAGAGTCCTGTAGCACTTTAAAGACTAACAAATTTAATTTCTGCAGGCATAAGCTTTTGTGGACTGTAACCCACTTTGTCAGATGCAGGGAATGGAAATCGGGTAGGGGATAAGTAGGTAATAGCAAAGTCCATACGGTTTAGAGTTCATAACTGTATGGACTTTGCTATTACCTACCTTCCCCATTGTTGTTCCTTCCCCTTGGCTGTATATATTGTGGCAAACTGCCAACTTTCTCCTCATGGGCCTCGCACTTTACCTCTGCCTTGCGCAGCCAGGACACCCCCAGCTACCTTGTCTCCCCTGACGGTAGCAGAGCTCTGTCTCTTGACCGGGAGAGAACCTTCTCCTGCTGCTGCCCCAGACCTTCTGGCAGATTTTTCTGCTGGTGTTCCCTTCCCTTCCTGTAGGGAAAGCAGGGTTTAAATACCCCTGCCCTTCATTGGGTCCAGGTGCTGCTAATTACCCTGCTGTGCTCTTCCTTCTACCTGCCAGGCAGAGGGTTTTTAACCTTTTCAGGCCGTCATACAGGCCCAGGTATACTCTTTTATTTGTTAGTCTTTAAAGTGCTACAGGACTCTCGTTGTTTTTGCTGTATACAGACTAACATGGCCACCCATCTGTTAAATTTAGAGAAGTCATAAACACATTTTCAGTTTCTATGATATTACTACAATAATAAAATATTCAATAAAACTCTTACATGCATTTCAGAAAATATATACTTAAACATTCTGAAAAAATTTGTAATTTCATGTAGCAAACACTTTTTCAATCTGGTACGCATAAAGTCCATATATTAGATTTCTAACACCTCTCTGTGCTCCCATTTCCCCAGCACGGGGCCATCTTTAGTATATTTTGTTAGGCCTGTGAAACATTTTTCCACCAGCCATCTCTTCCAAGATACTACTGATTTTGTCCATCTTTTCTCCCTTTACATCCTAAGAACAAAAGAAACCAATCCTGACTATTGTTCCACATGATCTCATCACATTAATCACAAATGATTAAACATTATAGTCTTTGTTATAAATAAGTAGGGTAACAGTATGTCCCTGACACCTGGGAGCATTCTTGTTGACAAGGCCTGTCCCTGTTGTTTTTGAAGAAAACTGTTTTGCACTGGCATTGTAAATCCCAACAGATGGACACTCTGATGTTCCTTTCAGCCAGCAAAGGTGGTGAAATTGACAAAATTAGGGTTACCACGTGTGGGTTTTCCTCCACACCACTTCTTTTTTGGTTGTCTGCTTTCCATCCTGGTAGATTTTTAAATAGTCAAAGTCGGAGGATTTTGCAGAGCAGATGTTGCAGCTCAGAAAGAGCCCTGATTGGTTCCTTTCCTGCATCTGTAACTGATTGATTCATGCCCCTGCAGCCCAGGTTCCCAGCCCTAGGAGCAGCTGACTGACAGCTGATACTTGGTCCTAGGCTTGCCCAGACACCCTGCCACCATGACGGAGAGCAGTACTGTCCCCCACTTCCAGGGAGTACCCCCACCTCAGATACCCCTACAAGTACAAGCACCCCAACTGTATCCTCCTCCAGCTCTCCCCTCCCTCCCAGATTACCCCAGTCTTCCCCATTTCCTCTTTTTGGGAAACTGAAATGTGGTAACCCTACACAAAATCGAAGTCTGTCATACAATAATGTTGTTATCCTGTCTCCCCGGGAGCACCCTCCCACCCTCCTTTGAGTCAGGCCTCTTCCACATATAGTGAGATGCATGTGGACTCTGGGCATTGCAGCAAGTGATAAGACTACAAACAGTGCCAGTAATTTACTGATCCAGATCGGGGCTGGAATCCATGTTTTTGCTCCCTCTTCTGCAGTGCATGTGAGCATGGGATGGTAGCAGTATATTAAGCATGGGAAATCAAAAGAACAAAAGAAAAGACAAAGGACTGTGACCTCTGTGCTGAAATGTCTTCCTGAACAGGGATCTGAGAGTGCTAATGATAGGGAGAATGAGTGGCAGCGGAAGAAAATATGGGGTGAGAGTCAGCATCATTTACATCAACTTAGATCAGAGGGATTTGGATACAAAAGTACGTTTTCTGTAACTGCCATGGTTTATGCAGCTCCATGTGATGTTTTGTGCAAATTAAGATTTGTCATTTGCATATAATCCTATCCCTTAGGTTAAAATTGTGAGGATTTGTTGCTTATGAAAAGACTGAGTTTGAAAGCCCTGATGAATAGAGTTTTTTGTTTATCTGCAGCAGGGTAAACTCTCCACCCACATTGCCAGCAAGTCTCAGCCTTTAGGCAGAGGAAGACTACCTTAGGGTTAATTGTCTCCAGTGTCCAGGCCATTCCTCTGCCTCTCTCTGTTGAGACTGCCAGTTAGTGCAAAGCATTGTAGTAAATTTGAGAGCTTGGAGCTGGAACAGATGCAAACATCTCCTATAAAGGTCATAAAACATCCATTTGATAGGAACAACTTTTCAGTCCCTAATGAGCTGAGCAGTATACAAATTGATGACAAACAGATGAGGCTCTGTAACAGTATCCAGTTCCAGTTATATAAATAATTTTATATCTTAAGAGGGAACCCTAATGATGATTCAAATGAGGAAAACTTCGTTGGGGGCAGGGGAGTACTGTCCAACCCCTGCTCACAGCTGAAGTTCCTCCCACTTGACATACCACTATGCACAGTAACTATAAGTGATCAACAGGTGCCATCTTTGACGCAGCCTAAACATCATCAGGACATCATGGAAGAGTGACACAAACTCAGAGACCAGTGACAAAGGACTAGGGTTACTCACATTGGCTTCCTGTCCCTTTCTGGGATACTAAATTGCTGTGTGCTGTTCTGGAATCTGGATCCTCTCACTAGGGTCCTGCATTGGTGTGCTCAGGGATCTAGAATATGCCAGGATCTCAGTCTGGCAGGGCAGGGACTATAGCAATTAATGATGGCTCTTGACGTTCCCCGGTAGTGGTGTTTCTGGGTTTTGCAATGCTGTCTCTGCTGGCAGCTAGTGGAGAAGCAATTACCTGAGCTGAAGCTCTTATGCCAGTCTCAGGTACCTCTGAATTATTATTATTATTTATTATTTATTTTGCTGCACCTTTTCTGACTGGTCAGTGGCACTGAGAGCATTCAGAAGAGAATGGGAGAAAAGGGTGGTGGCTTAAGGTGAGCCCTGCCTATAGAGATACATATTTAATAGGAAAAAATAATTAAGAATGGTAAGGTTACAAATCAAAGTGTTCAAAAGCTAGGAAACTCCAAAATCAAGGTTATCTATTCAGCCTCAGTGCTCTTGTGCATATGCGTGTTTTAATTACATGATCACAGACTGTTTCCCCATCTGGGTCATGTGAAACTGGATCTTCAGAGCTGTAGCACTTAAGAGATAGGAATAACTGGTAGTGAAGCAAGCTGTAATCTCTGACCCTCAAAGGGATGAGTTATGCAACACTGTCAGTAAATTACACAAGTATTTGTGAAACAGCTGTGGAGTATTTGTTATTGGGAATTCCGGATTTCTGTTCGTAACTCTACGAGTAGAATGTTGTCTAATGGTTAGAGCAGTGGTCAGGGCCTGCTCTAGATACGGGCCTAGAGTGGCAGATTCTGTCTAGGGCGGCCTGGCCAAACTGAGTGGCGTCATGTTGAAAAGGTGGCTGGGCCAAACCTGAAAGAGTGGCCCTGTGACGTGGTGCTTGGCCCCTCTCCCCCCACCCCTCCTGTCATAAACCGCTGAACTAACAGAAGGCTCAGGGCAGCCCCCTTGTCCCCAGTATGCCCAGTGCCCCACCAGGGGTCACAGCTTCCTACTTGAGAACCATTGTTCTGAAGGGGGGAGGGGGTACTGAAGCTTTGCCTTGCGTGACAGAGAGCTTGGGCAACCTCTGGCAGTGGTTGCAGGCAGTACAGCTAAACACGTCATTTGGCAAATTCATTCTGAAAGGCAAGGGCAAAGTGAATGAAATGTGGCTCTATTGCATTAAACATGGAGTTCTGTTCCCAGCTCTGCCAGCAGTAAACGTGTGCAACCTCTTAATTCTGAATAACAGTTTCCTCTAATGGAAGAATATGAAGGCTTGGTTAATAGAAAGGGTGGTTCTTTGGGGACCTCTTTGCATGTCTAGTCATGAGTGGTCCCCCTGGCACCTTGTACTTGCAGGACCTCTTCAAAGCTGTGACCATTGAGGCTGCATGCATGAGGTGCACAGGAATATTAACAGCACTCAGTAGAAGAGCTGAGAGTAGAACTATTCATAGTCTGCAGCTTGCAGTGTTCATATGACTGCTTTGTCTAACCTTTGCCATCTTTTCTGTGTTTGGCTGTGCACCTTTAACATTATTTTACCATAGTTTTTAATGCAATTTCCTAGTTTTTAAAAAAAGCAAACTGAAAGAAAAATTTCCATCCTGTAGAACTGTATTGTCCCTCATTTGGAATATTAGCAGAATTAGGCCCTTTAGATCTACCACCCAGACCTCTACCACCTAAGCTAATTGCTAATTATCCTGTGTGGATCAGCTACTGAAAGGTAATGAGGAGTACATTGGTTACCACTGGCTTTCACAGTTATTTCCTGCTAGCACAGGTTTCACACACCAGTCACTTCAAACTCAGTCTCCTCCGTGTCTATAACCCTGCTTCTCTCTTTCCGGGTGCACCATCCTTCTGCATCCTGCCTATGCTCCTGTCTCGTTGTCTTATTCCAAACTGCCCCTGCTCATGTGCTCAGGGTTTAACTGATTGTCGTATGTGGGGTCAGATTGGCAATGATTCTGGGTTTTTTGCCTTCCTCTGCAGCGTGTGGGTGCACTTCACTTGCCAGGATTATGTGGGGGTATCTCACTTAATTATTTCCCTGCCATTGTGGGACCTCAGGCATTGGTGCATCTCGGTCCCTCCTATTCCTTGCCTGAGGCACACAATGGTCTTGTCTACTGTGGGCTGTAATACTTTGGTCTAATTTCAGTTGTTGGATGGTGTTGTGGTCTGTGATATACAGAGGTCACACTAGATGATCTGGTGGCCCTTTCTAGTCTTATACTGTGACTTTCTGACGCCCCTCTTCATTCATGTTAGACTGCTTCCTTCTTCTCCATGTTGGGTGCCTGCAGGTGGAGAAGTGAAAATAAGAGACAATTTTCTTGTTAATACAGGGCATGTTTTCACTGCTGTGGCAGCAGGTATTGATGCAGTGGGATCGATTGAGCGGATTGTAGAGACCCACTCAATCAATCCCGGAAGCGCTCTTTGGTCGATGCCATTAATCCACCTCCCCAAAAGGAGTAAGGCTGCGTTGACCAGAGGGCATCTCCCATCGATGTGGCGCAATGTGAGTCGATGGGATATACTCAAGCAACATAATGTACATAATGTAGCTTGCGTATCTCCCGTTGACCGTTGGTGGCAGTATATAGAATCATAAAGTTGGAAGGGACCTCAAGAGGTAATCTAGTACAGCCCTCCTCAAAGCAGGACTAACCTCAACTAAATAATCCCAGCCAGGGCTTGTCAAGCTGCATCTTAAAATCCGCAAAAGATGGAGATTCCACCACCTCCCTAGGTAACCCATTCCAATGCTTCTCTACCCTCGTAGTGAAAAACGTTTTCCTAATGTCCAACCGAGACCTCCCCACTGCAACTTGAGAACGTTGCTCCTTGTTCTGTCATCTGCCACCACTGAGAACAGCCTAGCTCCATCCTCCCTGGCACCCCCTTTCAGATAGTTAAAGGCTCATTCTTCTCTTTTGCAGACTAAACAAGCCTAGTTCTGTCAGCCTCTCCTCATAAGTCTTGTGCTCCAGCCCCCTAATAATTTTTGTTGCCCTCCACTGGACTCTCTCCAACTTGTAAAAATCCTTTTTGTAGAGGGAGGCCCAAAACTGGACACACTACTCCAAATGTGGCCTCACCAATGCCGAATAGAGGGGAATAATCACTTCCTGCGATCTGCTGGCAATGCCTCTCCTAATGCAGCCCAATATGCTATTAGCCTTCTTGGCAACCAGGGCACACTGATGACTCATATCCAGCT